>CM062247.1:19237779-19659648 GCA_031216285.1 Syzygium syzygioides | reverse complement strand
CTGTTTGGAGAAGTATACTAAGAAACCACACAAGATGGTGACCACTTGAAGATTGGTGTTGATTAATGAACCACTTAACCAAGGTTGTCCTGATCGATGTGGGACTCCGAATGTCATAAACTCAACTACTCAACGAATCAACATAATTGTTAGCATTGGCCCACATCACCTAAAAATACTTTTATTATTTGATGTACGGGTCTGTTCTTGTCACATCTACCATTGTAGAAGCCGGTTAGGAGCCACGCCTTATCCAAACACTATAGAACCGCATGGCCCTGCCCTTATTAGATTGGGTATGGTCCCAATACATCCAGGAAACACCCACCTTTTGGGGAGGTCTTGCTTCGATGTTGTATATAATGGCTCGATCCATTTCACATGGCCAAGCCCGTAGATGACTACTCTCAATAAGCACACAAAGTGGTGGCCATTTCGAAGTGAGTGACGATTTATGAATTACTCAATTGGGCTTCCTAATCAACATGAGACTTGAGATGTCATGGTATAGTTTTTGCTTACTTATAGAAAGAGAAGAATGTCATTGATAATATCTAGAAGACATATTAAATGAAACCAATACAATCTTAAACTTTTCAAATTCAATCATAAACCTTCCGAGATAGTCTTTTTAGTCAATTTTCGCCAAAAATTGTTAATATGACAGTCCAGTCATTGCCAATTATCTTACGTGGCACACCGTCATGTTAGAGATTTCTGGCAAAACTTGACCGAAATATTAGAATTTCGAGCAAAAATTTATGACTAAATTAACAAAATTAAAAAATTTAGAACTAAATTAAGATTTGTACAATAGGTTTATGATTGATTTGACAGCTTCTCCTTAATTGAAAGAAAAAAGGACAATGACCATTTACAATTAGTCCAGATTTTAGTTACCTCAAAATAATTAGAGCGTCCCTACTTTAAGATAAATTTACCCAAAACTAACCTATCTCCTCTTCTCTCTCGGCCCCTTCCCTTTTGCCTCTGCCGCCACCGCCCTGACCTCACCCATATACTGTGCCTCCATTGCCATTTGCTCCCTACTGTTGTGACCTCCCTCCGTCCCCCTGAATGAAGACAGAGAGAACTCAACCGGGTGGCCGCCGCTCATGCAAGGGACGTGATCGAGGAGGAGCGGAGGAGGATTGTGGTGGATTGCGTTGCTTGGACGGAGGTTGGTGGCGGCGACGAGAGAGGAGAGGTGGAGTGGAGTTGGGGGAGAAGGAGGGCCGAGGGGACCAGAAGAAAGAAAATGAAAGGTAAAAAAAGGGGGGAGGGGGGTAAAATAAAATGTGGACAGTCCAAAATGTATTTGTATAGATGAGTCAACTTCTAGGAGGTGAATTTGCAATACAAATTATTCTCTAAAGTTCGTGTATGCCAATTCGAAAAGTTATGTTGATCAAGTAATTTAAGAATTTCGTCACCAAATGAGAGGCCTCATGGGAAAGGTCCTGATATACTCTATGTTAAGCTTTGTAATATACAATTTTTGTTGCTGTGGGACACAGGGATGGAAATGTGGGACAGTCAAAAATGGATGATGATTGTCATTCGGTTGACATTGACCAAAGGGAAGCCATTGCCGTGAAGGCACTGTACTCCGCAATACAGCTGGCTCTCCTTTGGTTCCACATTTGCATTAAACTATTGTACTCTTATCATTAATACGGGCAAGAGGGGCGACTAGTATCAGCGACCCCGCAACATCACCTCAGAGTTCCTCGAGTTTCTTACCACGATCACAATGCTCGGTTCAAGTCATAATCATTGCTCATTTTGGATGAATCGGATACCGCCGTACTTTCTAATGCAAATGGAGAAAAAGCCACGGTCATCCTACGATGGTGCGCAAGTCGAACTTACGCCATCAACGAATCGGGATTTCTTGGAATCAAGGAGCGGTGGAGGGATTCAAACTTGTGACCGAAAGGGATTTCTAAATAATATGAGAGTGAATCTTATCCCATTGGGCTAACTACCTAATCAACTGTTGTTTGGTTTGGTGTGAACAGACAATTGAAATTCTCTGGAATTATGAAGATGATTGCAAGGAAATGTGAAGTCTCCACTTTCTGATTGAGTTCACATTATAATAGTACATGGGATGGGCAGTTAGCATTATTGGGTGCTGGTCTTCCTACCTAATAAATTACTGTTTGGTTTGGTGTGAACAGACCCAATTGAATTCTCTGGGACGTGTGTGTGTAACTGCAGGGAAGATGTGAAGTCTTCTCGGTCGTTTCATGGTAGGTGCTCGGTAAACTAGTCGCGTTTGTTTGAAAAAAAAAACTACATTTGAGAAATTATTTTTCAATTTTTCGGTGTTTGAATAACAGAAAACTAATCGATGCTGGAAAAACGCATTCTATAAACTAAAAACAATAAGTTTAGATTGAGAAAATTAACTTTTCTTTCTAGTTTTAAGGAAATCACTTTTCTAACGAAGACCAAACATTTTCCTTAAAAATGATTTTCATGGAAAATATTTTCCTTTATCACAAAGTTTTCAGTGAAGGAAACGCATCCTAAAAAAACCACTTATCAGTCTCGAAACCTGATATAATATGCTAATTCAATTTCGGGATAGACATGTGTACTGTCCCAAGTAGGTTAGCCTAGCTGTTTTTGCCCTCAGGTGTTACACACATCATCAATACGTCTTGATTTGAAATACCAAATTAAGTACACACTTTTAGTCTTTTAATACGCAAAATTTCAATCCTCAAACTTCTTCTTTTTTATTATTTGGAAGTGTTCTCACCTACCTAATTCGTGCAATTTTGCTTACGCGACAAGTGTGGTGTTGGCTTGAAATTACGACATGGACAATAAAGACACCCCATTGGTACGACTGGCGTAAAGCTGTACTATTGCTACATTTGCATCAACTTTCATTACACATGAAGAAACCTAATTCCATTGATAAAACAGATGAAGAATCCAATTGGCAATTGATGATTACGCAAGATTTCACGGGGGAAGAATACAAAACACAAATCCGACACGTCATCATATGCTTCAGTTACAATCCGGTAGATGAGAATATGACCTAAATTTCCATCTTAACAATGGAGACGATCCACTATTCTTATTCTTCATATCTCAATAAAATACTGGACCCCGATATCGACTGGACTTGCAAATCCATAGCTTTAATTTCTATTATACTCGGACGTTTCGAATCCATGCAACTCTCCTTTTGAAGTGCCAAACATAGATATGAGTTGTTGCTGGTAAAAGGACAAAAGAGATTATTCAATTTGGTGACCAAATAATTGGATCCGACCAAATTGCGAGTAAAATAATCAGAAAGAGAAATATTCCACAGCAATCATAGAATGTTTCTTTAGTTTAGATGACAAAAGGTTTAAAGTACACCAACTGAACTGGAATGTTACGAGACGTTAATGTTATCGATAACGGGCCATAAAATCTAATTGGACCATGAGCGAACCTACTAATTCCATTGGTTTTGGAATTAATTGTATGATATTACCTCACACATCTCTCATCTATCGCCATTGATTTAGATAGTCGGTCAATTTTCTGAACCATGACTACCCAAGTAGGTGGTGATGAAGGTGAGCTATGTAACGGGTGAATTCATGCGTGTGTATTTTCTTAAAAGGACTTTACCATAGCCCATCTTGTCAGTTTACTTTCCTACAAGATTTACTTCCTTTACTTTCAGTCAGCTTAATTTCCTACAATGTATTTAGTATTTACATGCTTTCCTTGATCTTGTAGTTCGAGATTTGGTGTTGTCGACAGACCGCGGTCTCGCTTCATAACAACCCACAGGCCGAGTTCTAGTTCCATTATCGGGTCATAATCGTCTGTCAATCGAGTACAGCGACCGTGGTGTGGCTTCGGAAATCACCAATCCGATTCCTCAAACAATGCTATCCAGACGATGGTCGCGAAGTCCACGTGAAAGAGCATTCTCCATCAGGCCACAAGAGCGAATGCTGCAAATGGAGGGAGGGCTAAGCTTAGCTTGCGCCCTAAGAGATTGGCGAGACCCGGGGTGCTCTCCTTGTCCGCTGTCCTGCGCTACTTTTCGTTCGAACCAAAAGACATGGAGGCCTGCGTCCATGGAGGGTCTCTTTCCCCTTTCCCCAACCCATCACAGAACTCAAGCCTCTCTCTCTCTTCTCCAAAGTTACAACTTCACTTCCTTTTGAAACCCCATGTAAAGAGGGGAAAAGGGGCTCCACGTCTTTCCTTTTCAGTCGATTTCCGCCTGCCTTTCCTTCGCCCATTCGCCTCGAAAGCCAGGACAAATCGCGCGAAAAAGGATGTTACGTAATCTCGGCGTATCTCGCGACAGTGCTCGCAAATTCAAGCGGGAATCGCTCCATATTATAATCTCCAAATAACACTGTCCTCGGATATTCTGAGATATGACGAATATATTCAATGAGAAGCTGCTCTCGATTTGCTGGGTGGGAAGCGACAGGCGAACGGCGAAGGGGGGGGAGTGTTCGTGCGCGGGCCTGCCGTTGCGTGGACAAAGCAGCAGCTGAACGAGTGGAAACAAAGTCGTGCGTTAGCGCATTGAAAGAGAATATTGGGATTCTCTTGCCTATGATTTGATGCGGTATAGTTCAATGGATATCGAACAAAAGGGATGCTGTGAGAATTAGATGATGAGGACAGCCACTATCGACTCTCTTTAGATGGGTTTAGGAGAATTAGTAGTGCATGGAACGTGAGAACTTTTGAGGGAAGATGCTTGCTTTTTCTTTCTGTTACCCTTCTCCCCCCTATTTGGTTCTCTTCGATTTCACAGCCCTTTGATTACCAATGTCATGGGAAAGATGCCTCATTCTGTTTTTTTACCTTAAAGTTTTCAAAAGATCTTACCCGCATTGATCCGAAATAGAATTCATCTAAAGTCCAATTGATGTGTCTAATCAGGTTGTGCTTGCCAAACGCTTTACGACGATACCCGATTTACCCAAATTGGATTGCCCAATCTCAAATTTCGCAACTTTCTAATCAAGTCATTTGATCTTTGAGGCATTGGGAAATCTTATTGTTCGATCCAACTCAGTCAATTTTATAGATCAATTTTCACCAAGATCTTTAGTTCGGCCCAATACCCCAGAATCCACAATCCCCTGACTCTTTCGAAGTTTGGGCCCTATTTTCAAGAAGTTAGAGTAACCGAGTTTCAACATATGCAAGAATCAATGAATCTGACGTTAAACGGAAAAGTTAGGCGCGGTCAAAATTCAGTCAGTTCATAGAAAATCATAACAAGAAAACAACTTGTATAACATGTATCATATCTGTAGACCACCAATCGGCAGAGCTGCAACATCCCCCGGTCGGCGCGCCCAATGTCATATTGAAACTTTTGATCGATGTTTCCCTTCACGATTCATGAAGACCAGCTCCATTTTTAGCCAAAAATGATTGTACCAGATGGTGTTCTTCAACATCACAATATTTACCCGAGAAAGACCATAAAAGGCCCTCTTTCTAATTTGCCATTCATGTTGACATGGAATTAAAAATCATGCAATTCATTATTCAATCACCGTAAAATTTATTATTGCGAAACATTCATCACAAGTGCTACAAATTTTAATGTCACGTCAGATTTTACAACGCTCAAATGATTGATCGAAAAGTCATGGCGTCAAAGTGAGCGCCTCGTAAAAATGATGACGCTTATAACTTTTTTGGAACATATAACTTCTTAATTTTTGAGGTGTCAAACATTGAGTGTACGCAAAAAGCACCTCGACATGGCATGTAGAGGATACAAACAAAGCACGAGAATGTTGGATATCGCTTAATCTCACTTCAAGTCTCAAGGATCGAGATCGCTCCACGTTATACTTGTGTTCTCCCCGCTCTGGTCCGTGTTATTCATGCACTTAGAGTAACACTTGTATTATCACATCACAACCAAATAAACCCCTCGATCTCACAACACTTGTGTTGTCACTTGTAGTTTATGGAGATTATTCTTTCTCCTTTTTCATTCGGTCTCACAATACACTATGCCTATCAAACAAACCCATTTGTTAACCCAAATTTAATGAGTAGGATTGTTATATTGATTAGTTATATTCAGTAAATATATTTAAAATGATAATGCCTAAAATAATATTAGTTTCCCTAAAATAATATTTAAAATGGCAATACGAATCGAGCCGAGCATGAGTCACTAATGTCAAAATGAATTAAATTGGTCAATTTGAGTTGGACCATTTTTGAACCGATCCAAACTAGATCTAATCCACTCATTTGACAGGTGGACCATACCCTCGCACATGGTACTTTCAAGATACTCATTAACATGCACAACGGGCAAAAGTACAAAAGAGGAGTTGGAATATGTGAATGTAGTGGGCTGGGTTATGTCAGTCCATCATGAGAGGCCCAACTCATTCTAAAAAGCCCAACACTATTCTTAGGTACGAGAGACATGCATACACCATTCTATTTGGAATATATGTTTATATTAATGGGCACTAACCTATATTCTTATCCTTAGAGGAAGTGAATTCCAAATGAACAGGGGAAGAAAAAATTAATTTATTGAAAATATAGGAAATAAATGATTGAATTAGCTTAAAGAGAGCACTCACGTATGTGTGTCAACATATTCGAGTCTACTAACTTCATATGGTCTCCAAGTTGCTTCGTATCATGCTGGGAGGTAGGGGTGTCAATGGGTCGGGTCGGGTCGGGCTTTCTTAATACCCGACCCGACCCGAAATCTACAGGGTCATGCTTGATCCGCCCAGACCCATCCAAGACCCTATTCACCGTACTCCCCAAGGCCCGGGTCGGGTCGGGCCGGGTTACGGGTCGAAGCTTCCCAGCTGCAGTGGCAAGAAGGCCGAAATTCGCTTAGAATGGCGGCGAGTCGACAGTCCACACTATCCAAAGAACACTCAAAATCGGAGTAGCACGAGTCCAACCACAGAGAATGCAACCCGAGCGAGAGAAGTCGAATGACCAGATCTGGGAGGAAGAGAGAGAGGGAGAGGGAGAGAGAGAGAGGGAGGGGGGGATGTGGCTTATAGCACTGGGCGTTGAAGAACATGAGGGCCTTGCGGAGGGCGAGGGTGTAGTTGTCGGGGGGAGCGTGGGCGCGGTGGTGGCGGGGGACGGTCTTGGTGGCGGAGATGCTGGAGATGCAGGAGTCGGGGTACTGGGTGACGCTGCAGACGGCCTTGAGGGAGGCGGCCGGGGTCAGCTCGGGGGAGGGAGCTGCGGAGGAGCCGCCGCCGTCGTGGCCGGAGCTATTGCGGCGGTGGACGAGGGCGCCGGCCACGGCGGCGACGACGACGGAGAGGAGGAGGGCGGCGGAGGCGGCGAGGATGAAGAGGCGGCGGCGGGTGCGCTTGCGGAAGGCCTGCTCCTCTGCCTCGTCCACCTTGCCATAGCCCTTGAAGGACTTCATGGAATCCATACCCTCTTCTTCACCAACCTTCGCAGTGAGAGAGTGTGAAGTGCGAAGTGTTTCTAGAGAGAGAAAGAAGAGAGAGAGATGCTGTTGGGGTTTTTCTTTGGAAGGGAGCAGGTGCGGGCGACTGAGAGTCTGAGAGAGAGAGAGAGAGAGGGAGATGGGCCGGCCCAGAGTGTTAATGGGTCGGCCTGACCCTACCCAATCCTAATGAAACCCCAAATTTTAGGGTCATATTCAAAGAAAATTAAGGCCCGACCCCAAAATACCCCAAATTTTAGGGCTGGACCGGGCCGGGGCGGGTCGGGCCGGGCCGGGGCGGGTCGGGCCGGGCCGGCCCGGGTCTTATTGACACCCCTACTGGGAGGCACACACGATTATCGCTGAAGCACAACCCCATGCAAAGCTATTCCGAAATCTGAAGATGGCCCATTGCGGGAGATCATGTAATAAGGTTGCGGAGTGGGTCGTCAAAGCCCATCGCAACAAAACTTTGCCTTCCAGTTGAGTCGCTTATCTCCCTACGTGTCTCTTAGAATTGCTATGCTCTAAAGAATGTTTTTTGTCTACTCGGACTTTAATAAATGAGAATGCAAATCCTTTTTGACAGGAAAAAGAACTTAGGAGTCTAGATGTCACCTTTAAAATTTTCATGAATCAGTCCTTGTTCTTGAGTATATGTCATGGCCTCACTCTTCTCGCCTAATTTATCTCCTTTTAGTGGCGTGATTGAAGAAAGTTTAGAGTCTTTTTTTGAACTCATAACTTCTATTATCTTCCCCTGCATAATTTAAAGATGAGATTTTCAAATTTCGAATGATAATGAAAAGCGCATGCACGTTTCTACATGTTAAGAATTAAGTATTTTGAAAAGTTCATATTAGGTCTTTGTACTTTTCATTTTCTAAGGGTTAATACCACAAAAAACCCTAAACTGATACATCCGTAACAATTTTATCCTAAACTAATTTTTTAATAGCCAAAAACTCCAAACTGGTACACTTGTGACAAATTTAGCCTCTGTTAATTTTTGTTAAATTCTATAGTCAAATTACTAAATTTGATGACACGTTACAGTTAACAAATGTATCAGTTTAGAGTTTTACTACTCTATTTGTTATAGGTTTACCAATTTGTTAATCCAATTTAAAGGAACGTAAATTTGTCACAAATATACCAGTTTGGGGTTTTTTGTGGTCAAAAAATTAGTTTTAGGTGAAATTACCACAAATGTACTAGTTTGGAGTTTTTCGCGGCATTAACCCTTTTTCTAATCAAGTCCTTCTATTTGCACAAAATGTGTAATCAAGTCCATCCTACACCAAATTTGGCAAATCAAGCCAACATAGCCATAGACAACACGAGAGTGTGATATGGACGCAACGGTAAAGAATAAAATAAGGGTTCTTTTGATTTTTTTTTTCTTATATTCATGGCATTGTTCGTGTGGGTATCATCATTGGTAAAATGTAGCATTCGACAGCGACTCAGCTGAATTTGGGTGGATTTGGTGCCGAAGGAACTCGATTATAAAAATTAAAACTTCAAGGACTAAATCAGAAATGGCGTGGAAGCATAGGGATGAAAAGCAAAACTTCTTCACAGTCAAAAATAGAATTCATTCCAAACACCGACTCCTGGTGCCATATAGTTGATTATGCTTCACTCAACCAAAGTAAAACGAAGGCAAACCAACAACCACTCAAGCTCAAGAACTCCCAAATCTCATTAGATGATCATTTTATAATCCACTTTGGCTTTGGGAACAATATCCAACTTCAATTTCAGACGTGGAATCACAATCCATCGCCCAATTCAGTCAAAAGACTACTCTATGCTTCCATAGGGACATCAAAACTTCAGATTAGCTACAACTTTCTTATATACATTTTCTGAAAGGAATGACAATGTTTGTGTATGCACATGATTAAGATGGAGACAAGTACCTCATCATATGTAGGAACTCGGCTAAGATACCTGTGTCTCAAATAGTTTCTACAAAATCGATGTTAGATCAAACCCAAAAACACAAATATCAGTTCCTGCCCTTGAATTCACCAATAATCTCCACAAGAGCAAACACCATCTTTGAAATGGTGGAGGCAGTTTGAGTCGCTCAAATATATTTCACAGCCATGGGAGAGAGTCACGTATTTAGCTGTCCTGTGACAATCCTCACACATTCTCAAGTTTTTCATAATCCTTATGGTTTGAGGTGCGCGGTATTCTCCAGCAAGAGCAAATGCTATGGCCAATTTTTCGCTGTGGATTCGACCACTTTCTTCTTTCTCCTCATCCTCAATGCATAGCCTATCATAAGATTCAAATTGCCTCACTTTTTCCTCAATTTCCTGTAGCCAAGAATGCAGATGCTCAAAATATGGTGCAGACCGGTCAGCAACAAATCTGTAGACTTTATTTTCCCTGATGACCCAACTCTCTCCTAGCGATTTGCTCGCTAAAGGATCCTTTTCAAGCCTTTTTAGTTTTACAGCATGCTCAGATTGTCCATATAAACCAAATGTT
This sequence comes from Syzygium syzygioides, assembly GCA_031216285.1. Taxonomy (NCBI): domain Eukaryota; kingdom Viridiplantae; phylum Streptophyta; class Magnoliopsida; order Myrtales; family Myrtaceae; genus Syzygium; species Syzygium syzygioides. The sequence continues at coordinate 19,649,684 of CM062247.1, read as the reverse complement.
TGCAATAACAACTGGTAAATTGAATGATTCCCCACTTCCAATTCAAGCAATCTCTCTGCTGCCAGGACTGCTGGGGCGGTATTCTTATGGATTCTACAGGCTGATATCAGAGCAAGCCAGATGGAAAAGTCAGGTTCCAGTGGCATGTTCTCAACAAACTCTACTGCTTCCCCAAGCCTTCCGGCACGACCATACAACTCTACCATAGCTGCATAATGTTCTAATGCAGGCACAATCAGATGCTGTTCAGTAATCGTAGAAAATACCCGTTTTCCCTCTTCCACAAGCCCAGCCAGACTATATGCGTTTAAGATACTGACTAAAGTACCTCTATTAGGTTTCAATCCAAACTGCCTCATCAGATCATACAGATCAAGCGCAGATCTATGACACCCATGCCATATGTAACCACCAATCATTGAGTTCCAGGTGATTATGTCTTTCAAGGTAACCCTATCAAATAATCTTCTTGAATATTCGATGTTCCCTGACTTGGCATAAGTATCTATGAGCGCATTTGCAACAGAAAGCACAGATTCTAAATCCCTGCGCACGACACAACCGTGAATTTCTTTTACCTTGTTTACAGCTATCAAGTTTGTACAGGAAGGCAAGACACTCAAAACCGTAACAGAATTTAATGGAACATGCAGAGACTGCATTTGCCGGAAAATTCCCAAAGCCTTGTCCTTTTGCCCATTTTGAGCGTAACCAGCAACGAGCGAATTCCATGATGCAGTATTGTGCCTCATCTTCCCATCTTTTTCCATCCTCTGGAAGAGAATTATTGCTTGATCATCATCTCCATTTTGCATATACCCCGATATCATTACATTCCATGTAATAACATTAGGTCGTACATCTGATTCCTGCATTGTGAGGAAAAGTTCATGGGCTTTACCACAGTAACCAGCATTGAAGTATCCTTTAATCATCGAGTTCCAACTGAAAGCATCTTTGTGCTTGATCACATCAAAAACCCATCGAGCAGCTTCCACTTCCTCACACTTGGAATACATGTCTATGAGTGAGTTCCCAACCAGCACATTATCCCCCAGACCCAACTTAATGGCAACAGAATGAACTTCTTTCCCCCTGTTCAATGCTTTTAATGATGCACAAGCTGAAATGGCACTTGTGATAGTGACGCCATTTGGTTCGATCCCCACCATCAGCATCTCTCTAAACAGATCTAGTGCTTGACTCCGCCTGTTATTCTGACCGAATCCTGATATCAGAGAAGTCCAAGTGAACACATCAGGAACCACGCCCTGACTCTCCATCTTCTTCATAAGCTCCATAGCAACATCGTAATTCCCCATCTGACTGTAGCTGGCAATCAATACATTCCAAGTCACCAAACCGGGTTCAATTCCCTCTTCTTGCATTGCATTGAATAGTCTATAAGCTTCTTCAATCTGTCCCTTCTGGCAATACCCAGATATCAAAGAATTCCAAGTCACTGTATCCTTCTGTTCCATGCTGTCAAAAAGCCTCCTGGCCGAGTTCAATTCTCCACACTTTGCATAGACAGCTAAAACCGTATTTCGGACCCGCTTATAGCTGTACATTCCACTTCTAATTACTATAGAATGGATGAGCCTCCCGGTCCTAACGTCACCAGCATTCCCACAAGCCTGCAAAATCTTAGGGAACAAAAAACCATCTGGCATAACACCCTCTTCCACCATCAGATAGAACATCTCCACTACTTCTCTCCACCTCTTCTCTCTCGAGTAAGCCCCGATCATCGCGGACCACGTGTACAAGTTTCTTTCACGCATCCCATCGAACACCTTCCGCGCATCCTCCAAGCACCCGCATTTCGAATACATACCCACCAGCTTAGTCTCCACGAACGGGGGCAAACTCTCGACCAAGTCCACCATGGCGTGCACCTTCCGGCCCAAACGGATAGAATTCTCGGCGATGCAAGACTCGACCAAATTGGCGTACGTGTTCGGCCTCACCTTGAGCCCCCTCTGGCCGACGTAATCAAGGACGGCGACGGCCTCGCCGAGATGACCCTTGTTGCAGAGGAAGTTCAGGTGGGCATTGGCCGTTCTGGGGTGGGTCTTTCCGGAGAGAGAAATGAAGGGTCGAGAGGTGAATTCGAGTGGGGTGTCTTGCTTGGGTGGTTGTGGTAGTGGTGGAGGCGATGGAGGTGCTGCTACGGGGAGGATCGATTTGCATGGGATTATCAAGTTCTCCATGGTTCATCAGTGGCTCCTTGTTTGAGCGTTGCAGTGCCACCGATCACGAAGCAGCAGATGGATGACGAACTGCAAAGCAGGGGAAGGGAAGGTGGGGAAATCCGGCGAGGAGCCTTCTCCCTCCATTTTGGAAGTTCCTTCCGTTATCTTATCCTGTCAGTTTTCTGAGGCAAAATATTGTGGATTATTGTAACTTGTAAGTCTTATCCGGCACCAAATTAAGGCTATTTATTTGGTGAAGAATAAATGATTTAAAAAAATATTTTTAAAATGATAATTACTGGAATTATTTGAATCACTTGAGATGATTAGCTAGTAAATAATATTTTCATTCTCGATAATAATTTATGCCTAAATAATATTACGAATGATGAAAATATTTTTCGTTTATTCATTTTTTGTCAACGATTCAAATGATCAATTTTAAAAAAATATTTTTCAAATCATTTATTTTTTGCGAAACAAATGCACTCTAAGTTTCGCTCTTGTCAATGCCATAGTAATTGTTGGGAGTGAATCTCTTAATGATTCATGTTGTGTCTCCTAACGGTAATTTTGTGTGGAGAGAATTCTAGCTTCCGGCATGTCTAAGGAGGGTGGACAACCAGTTTGCCTATCTTGAAGCATGGGTGATGCGAAGTAATTACGATTCAATACAAACATTTTAAAACGACTATAAGATACCTTATGATAATGCTTAGAAGGGTGAGTCACTAATACTCGTCGCCACTCCCTATCTTTCTATTAATCAGATTGAAATTCTATTTCAGTCAAGAGGAAGTGTTCCGCATCGGAAGATTAACAAGAAACTTTTTTTTATAGACATCGCTTTTAGTGTTCGAGCATATCATTGGCCAATTCAAGTAACTTCATTATCAATTCAAATCGAACATCTATAAACTCTAGATGTCTAGTTGAATAGTTAAAATTTCGATATTTCATATCAACAGAAAACAAATAACGAGACACATGCTCCATTACACTTTCATGGTCATATGGTAGACTGAAAAAGGTTCGAACTTGAGTTCGAGCTTGAATTAAGATCGTGTTTTTGGTGACGGTTCAAGTACGCTACCTAGCTTCTATTACAATTCATTCCGTAAGAGTTTGAGCTTGAAGATTCGAACTCTTGATCTGATCCGAGTATTCTATGGTTACTTCAGCTTAGATAGTGAATTATGTGACCTACATCTTTGGTCAATGGTTGAGAACACTTGTACTATTGATAAAAGTCAAACTCGATAATTGGAAATATGTCTGTTATGATAGACTACACTACACAGACTAAACCATCTAATTTTGGGCTAAAAGGCATGTTTTATCGGAAGAAGATTTAACACCCTTTTGTCTGAACTGAGAAGTGTATTCAGCGCCGGTCAACAATGCACTTGGGCAAGTAAAACAAAGTTAATCCCATGACTTGTCGGAATTGGCATAACCATGAGCAGCTTTCTCCTTTGTTCGCGTTCATCTGAAAGGCCCTCCCTTACTTATTTCTTTTGCATCATATACCTAATTCGCAGTTCTAGTATGGACGATATTGTTTGTGCTTCGAAGTGAATCTGATTCGGTTTACTATAGACTCGAGAAGGAAATCCGAGCACATCTGAAGCACATGAAGAGGTTTGGTTTTGCGTAGAGATGGAGCCGGAAATCTATTGATGTGGTCTAAACGCCCGAGAAAAACACGAGAACTATTGATAGTGCGGCTACTATGGATCTGAAATTGGGCCCCCAATTTCATAAAATCATGTACATTCCCTTTGCTTGCAAAATCTATTTATTGAGCACATTTTGGGTAGAGGGGGCACATTCACAAAAGATTATCAATAGTGAGTCGGTGACATCCTGAAGCAAGGCTGTCCTGTCCTGTGTTGTCTGTATCCACAACTGCATTCCAACAGGGAGAGAGAGAGAGAGAGAGAGAGAGAGTACATTATTTTTTTTTGGTCGAAAAGAAAAGAGAGAGTATATTAATAAATACATAAACATGCATAATCTCTTTTCGGAAGCAATGGATGAAGATAGAGAGATCTATGAAAGCTATATATATAGATGGGCTTTGAGGTTGGGCTTTGCTGGTTCAAGTAACATGATCCAAAGTTTAGAATGATATTGAGGATTAAGCTAAACTGGTGGGATGAAAATTTAGTCGGGTCAGTTGAGCCAGATAAACAAAACCATCTTCTTCAATATGTAATGTCTAGAAGAGCTTTTTGAGCTGAATGGGGACACTTTACTCCACTAAAGCTCCGTTTGTTTCATGAAAAATGAATTATTTAGAAAATATTTTTTTAAAAATGATATATTGCATCGCTTGATATTGAGGATTAAGCCAAACAACAAGACAATATTTGTCGGTATGTAATGTCTATGGAGATTATACACGACCACCCATACTACAGTTAGGATGTGATCCAGGAGTTGGAGGGGGCCGACTGCAATGACCAAAGGGGGGTCAAGGAGGTAGGAGAGAGAAAGATTCGGATTTTCGAGGGAATCGAACGTAGAGGATTATGGCCGAGCAATTGGCAGCCGACACCATGGATTGGGACATGTAGTAGAGGAATAAGTTATCGGGGGGTCGATGATGTGGAGGTGGAGATAGGTGGTCAGTCTTGGTAACCAATCAACAATCTGGTTTAAGTAGCCATTGCAGAAATAGCTCTAATTTGCATCATACGGAGTTTCTGTTGCGAATCGCACATCGATTCCAAAAAAATAGCCCAAGCAAACAATCCAAACCAACATAATATAATAATAAAAGACGTAATAGGAAAAACTCACAGAGATTGAGAACACTAAAAAAAAAACTCAGTTTCTATTCTCTCAATTTTAATCTCAGTGCTTGACAACTAGAGTCTATTAATCGCTGATATAGAAAGCGTAGATTTTAATCTAAAAGCAAAATTAATAGAAAAGACAAAAAAGCCCTTAATAGTAATATTTGGTTTCATCCACCAATAATTTCGTATGACTTCAATTGACAACGAGCAATTATTCAGTGAACTTAATAAATATATTTGATCTAAATGGGAACACTCGACTCCACTAAGCTATACACAAAATTTGGACAAGACGTGGAGGCATGCACTCATCTTTTAGGGTTTTGTCTCGCACTATGGCTCCAAAAAATCAAAAAACTATGTTAGATCCAAATCTATGCATGACTACTAGTTAGATATGCATGGTTTTCTTGTTGAATTTAGGTTTCTCATATTGATATGATTGGATCTAAAATTCACAAATGTCAAGGGACACATAAAGTGATAGGACACCGACCATTCAAGCAATATTAAATCCTTGTCATCAATCGGACAACAACTTTTTCAACTAGGAGTGCCATACGGCAATGCATCCATCCAGAAGTAAGGGTGCGTTTGGTAACTTGCTAAATGGTGACCGATTCTATTCTTTTATTCTCGGAAATAAAAAAAGAACATAAATTCGTTTGGTAAATTTTTTGTTCCTGGGCACAAACTTGTTCCCAGAATTAATTTTGGAACAGAATCAAGAAGCAAAAAAATTATTTCTTGATTCTGGGAACAAGAATTAGAAATAGAAGAGAAATTCTTTTTTTTGTTTTCTTCTTTCCTTCCTGGTTGTGGCATGTTCTTCTTCTTTTGTGGCCTGTGGCCGGCAAGGGTGTTACAGCCCTCGTTGGCGAGGGTTGGACCCTTGCGATTTGGGCTAGGGCCGCCCTCGCCAGCCTTTTCCGACCCTCTCCCAGGCCAACGAGGGCTGCCCTAAAGGCTCACAACCTGGCTGCTTGCGGCGTGGGCAACGGCCGCCCTTGCCGGATCTAGCAAGGGTAGCAGTGAGGGTCTAGCCCTTGCCAGATCCGACAAGGGCCTCAATGGCCTTGCCGGCCAACCAGCCATGGCCAAGAAGGAGAAGAAGAAAAAAATGAAAGAAATATTAAAAAAATTAAAAGAATTATTAAAATATTATCAATAAAAAATTTTATACAGTTATCAAATGCATTTATGTTCTTTTTCTATTAGAGGAATGAAAATTTTGGGCTGTTATCAAACACCTTCAAATGCTTTAAAATTATTTTCTAGAATAGAATAAAAAAATTATTTCTGAGCAGAAATTGTTTCCAAGAATATAATGGTTACCAAATGCACCATAAATAGCCACATTCATAGTGATAGAAATTCTATAAACAACTTTAGTCATTTTGCGAAGGGAAATTATAAGTATATAACTTTTGCTGAAGTTGCATAGTTAATCAACGTGTCATAAAATTTTAAATAGATGGAGATCTTTTAAAACTTAGATTGTATTTGGTGGGCTGGATAAAATTTCGGATATAATAACTTTTATTATATCCGATATTTAGAGTAACGTGAAATTCGGATATAGCCCGGCCATAGTCCGGATAAAAAAACCCCGCATGGGGGTGGATAGACCCTGCAAACCACATGCAAAACACAAAAGGATGAATCGAGACACGAAGTAGGTGTAGAAATCACGTTCCGAATCGACACTCCTAGCGTACAGCGCAAGCGGCGGAGGAGGAGGAGGACAGGACACAACGTAGTGGACAAACGTTGGTGCTGGCCAAAAGTTGCATTCACATGTGCGAGGTGATCTGTCATGATCACGTTATCAAAGAGGATCCCGGTTCATACAAAAAAAAGAAAGAAAAGAATACATCGAGCAAATGATACACTTACGTGATCCAATGCATCCTTTTTTTTAACGGTCAAGATCTCACAGCTCCCTTTGCTGTACTCAACCCAAGCGCTCCTCCGCGCCCACCAGGAGACAGTGACACGCATCAACCCACATCATCATCTGATCTCGAACCACTAGAACGGCTAGCACCGACATAAACGGAACGGAGAGATCCAGCTTCTGCTTTTTTAATTTTTGCTTATCTCCTTCTTGGAGGATGGGGAAATGAGTGGAGAACGCAAAAGCAGGATCGATCAGCAGACGGGGCGATGAACGGTGTCCCGATGCTTCCTCGCTCCCGTCTGACCACTGCGCCCTTGTCTCACTCTCTCTCGTTCTCCACGTTAATTCTATCGTGGAGTGACGAGTTCGCAGCTTCTATTGATGGAATGATGGATGATTGTAATGATCCAAGAAACATGAGTCTACGTCAAGGTACAGCTACTACTTTTATAAGATGAGTTAATTATGAGAGACCCTTTTTCATTTTCGCGGTCAGCCTCGATTAAGATGTGACTTTCCCCTTGTCTTTAGATGATTGGCTGAAAATCCCTCAATTTATCCGAATTTTGGTCCAAAAAAATTCATTAATTTAATAAGATTAACATTATTAAAATAATTCAAAACCTATTACAATTATGTTAATTCAATCATAAACCATAAATCTTTTTCATTTGTGTTAATTCAGTCAATGCGGCCAATGTTGGCCGGCTTATACTGACATAGACACCGATCGTTCTACGTGGTACGACCAGCACTAACATAAATAATTTTTAATATTTTCCTTTTCCTTTTTTTCCCTCCCCTCATTTTCAACCTCTAACCGACAATCGGTAAAAGGCAAGGGTTGGCCTCGCCAGTGGTTGGGCGAGGGCGATGGTGAGGGCGAGGGCGAGGGTGAGGCTCGCTCTCACCAACGATCGGCAAGATCAACTTCTTGTTTCATGTTTCAGCCACATAGAAAAGAGAAAATAAAATAAAAAAAGTTACGTTAGCATTTTTCGTTAGCCAAATTTGATAGAGTTTTTGACCAAAAAAAAAGGTTGAATAGAGTTAACAGAATGATTCGATTGCATCAATTTGAATTTTAAGACTTGATTATACTTTTAATTTATTTTATGACCCAATTAAATTTTTGTAACAAGTTTATAACTTCTAGTGCACTTATCTCTAGTATATATATTGAAATCTCGTATTTGAGTGATGCGAATAACAACTTAACAATGCGACGTAAAATTATCCTTCTAGTCCTCCTGATATTATTTCTTTTCTTTTCGTTTTCTTATTAACTAGGAGTGTCTTACTCACACAATTTTGAGGATTGAAAAATCCTCCAAAATATGTGATTTGCTCCTCGTCTTGCCTCCTGTACATTGACTATTAGATTATTAGGGGTGCAATCGAATGACGCTATGCTTAGAGGTTAGGTAGCGTTCAAGCTAAATTTGCACACATTGGTTAGTCGATCTCCCCGGACGATTTTAAGGTGCACTCTTCCGTATTGATATAATGCATCCGGAATTTTGCTTCGAAAGTGCTCTCAACAAGGCTAGATACCAAGACCACAAGGAGAGGATGACACATCTTTTTATTGTCGAAATGATCTCTTGCCATCATGTCATTTTGCAAACCCCGCATAATTTGGTTTGTTACTATTCTTTCGCAAGATACTAGACGCAACATGTTGATAGCACTAAACATTGCATTACAGAACTTCAAAGTTAATAATACAAGTACCAAGCCTTCGTCAAAAGACTAGTTTATCCTCAGTTTGGTTGGCGTGGCTGAGAATGCTTGCGCGGGCATCACTAGAACGTTCCATCAAACTTGATACGACATAAATCAAATCATTAGGTGACTGAACCAGCAGTGCACAGCTAGCGTCGGTGGCGAATATCGGAAAACCCAAAAAGCAAGAGATGACAAAACGTAGTGTCACCGGTGCAACAGAAACCTAAAAGTAAGTCACCTGAAAAGCCATAAGCTTGTTATATTTATATCAATTTATTCTTAATTTTTTTAATTATATCAATTTAATTTAAATATTTTGGCTTTGTGTCAATTTATCCCTTCAAAATAATTTTGATTGTGTCTGACTGGCCTACATGACACCGCCAGCAATTATATGAGCAATTTTTAATAATATTTTATATTTTTTATTAATCTTTTTTTTTCCTTTCTTTTTCCTTTTGCCGAGGACCGGCAAGCTGGCAGAGTCGCCATTGCCCACCACAGGTGAGTGGTGAGGCCCACTCAGGCAAGGGGATGTGCTCCCCTCGCCAAGTGCCGGTCGTCTGCCAAGCCTCACCTAGGTGAGGCCATCCCTCGCCCAAGCCAAGGTGAGGGGAACCCTCACTAGGGCTTGCCCTCACCTAGCCGGGCCTCACTCATGGTGGGCGATAGCGATCCTTGCCTAGGCGAGACTAGCTTGTTCGGCCATGGCCAGTGGCTAGTCATTGACAAAAAGAAGAAGAAAGGAAAAAAAGTAGAAAAAAGAAAAAATAGAAAAACAATACAAAATGGTAAAATATTATTAAAAATTATCCATGTTAGTACGAGCGATGCCACGTGGGCTTTTCGGCGTCCATTTTAGCAAATATCCTATCAAAATTAGCTGAAAGAACTGAATTGGCACCATGTTAAAAGGTTTAGAATTAAATTGACACAATTAAAATAGGGAAAAATCCATTTTGGTACCCCAAGTGGAAGCTTTTTCTCAATTTGATACCCAAAGTGAATATGGTGTCAAATAAGAGCTTGAAATGCCCAATTAGTCTTAAATAAGGACCTAAAGTGCCCAAATAGTCTCAAATAAGGGTTGGGTCGCCGGCGGGGCAAAATTGCTTGTCAACCGACAAGAATGTTACTGTTCCGGTACTGAAATAGTAACTTTTTTTATTATTTTTTCCTTTTCATTTTCTTTTTTTTTTCTCTTCCTCCACCGGCCATAGCTGAGGCTGGTGGAGGTCGCCCGCATCAGGCAAAGGCAGCCCTCGTCGGCGTTGGACGAGGACTGCCCTCGCCTAGGTTGGGCGAGGTTAGCTGGCTAGTTGCTAGCGAAGGCTCAGCCCTGTCGGCTGCTGGCGAGGCTCAACCTCGCTGTTGCTAGGCGAGGCCAACCTCGTTGGTTACAAGCGAGGCCGGCCTCGCCCGACACTGGTGAGGGTCGCCTCCGCCTGAGGCAGGCGACCTCCACCGGCCCCGGTTATGGCTAGCGGAGGAAGAGAAGAAAAAAAAAGAAAAGGAAAAGGAAAAAAAACAAAAAGAAAAAAATAATTAAAAAGTTATTGTTCCGGTATCGGAACAGTAATATTCTTGTCGCCCGGCAGGCAATTTTGGCCGCCCGGCAATCCAGGCTCTTATTTGAGACTTTTTGGGCACTTCGAGTCTTTATTTGAGACTAATTGGGCACTTCAGAGCTTTATTTGATACTATGTCTACTTTGGGTACCAAATTGAGAAAACGCTTTCACTTGGGGCACCAAAATGGAATTTTCTCATTAAAATATTTAGAACTAAATTGTCATCAATATAATAAGTTTATAACTTTTCTGGTAATTTTCCCATTGAATGAATTGCCAAGGATTTGAGGCCATTTGGATACCATGAAAGCAGAAACCTTAAAAAACCTTCTTGGGTCCTTCAATCGAGGCGCGAGAGTTGAATATGTCACGAACAGCTTTGAATGCTTGAAGCCTTTAGTAGGTATATCTGCATGAGATACTCCGAGAAAAGAGCACAGCGTGTGAAGGCAAAGGCTGTGACGATTGCGATAGAGGATAGTGATGGGACTCGGTTTCTCATATCAACGAGGTTGCTCTCACTTGCCTTCTTTTAAATCAATCGATTTTCGAGGCTCCACCTTTCCCTTTCTGCATTTTAGTTGAATAGACTTTAGCACCGCGTTTACGAAGCCCTCTAGTTACACACATTGTACTATACAGCTCATGTGTTCACGCGTGAGTCCCGATCAGTAGCGAAAGTAATTAATTCAAATCAATCGATAGTGTCATTGAACTCAATCCGAATATCCAAGGTTCATGTTTTTGCATCGAACCAGATGTCTCAAGCTCAAGCTTAAGCTCATGTCAACAGATTCAAAAGTAAATTTGAGTTTAAGTTAGAATTTTAGCCTGAGGTCGGATTTGAGAATTGCTGATGACTAAATTATATAAACGATTCAACTACTACATTAGGTTTACCACCTACCCAAGTCAAGTATTTCAACTTTTAGCTCTTGCTCAGATCTGCTCCAAGTCAAACAGTTTCAAGTCCGAACTCAATTCAATTTAATATCCTAGCAACTTGTCCCTTTTCTTTTACAAAAAGAATCAAACTAAAGTAACCGATACTTGAGCCCCTAGTTCGTGAGTTGCGTCACTCGTTTGTAAACCTAAGCAAGCATATGGTATATGCCGTGTAGCTTACCTCTATTGTATGGTATAATAAAACAACTTACATCTATGCTATAACTATAAGAATAGATTATTGTAATTGCAAGAATACTAAATTTTGAAAACTGAGTTACGGTTCACGAGCTATTGGGCTTCTTCGCCCTCAAAGCCGTCGTTCTAGGCACTTCTAGTCATGCCATTTCATTGTGCAATTAAAGCTTCAGCGACAAGGCCAAGCTGACATTAAATGGACCAAGCAGAACAACTTTATACAGGACTAAAAAAAAGTGTCGATCTATGTAGACATGTCACATGGCTACATAGGCAATACTATAATGCAAAAGGGATAGAATTTTGACATCATCAAGGGACACAACGTAATGGAACTTCCATGAATGCATGGCCCCTAGGGTTACCATATGTGGGAAGATATTAAAGTTTGATCTCGTTTTTCTTTTCCTTTTTTCTCTTCAGTCTTTGAATCTCAAACTTCGTTGCCCTCGTTTATTTTAATTCAGGGGACGGATTTTGAAATTAAAATAAGAATATGCCATCGGCATTAAATGTTTTGTAATCAATTCAAATCTATAACGATAGCTATCGAGGAATTGATTAATAATACTAGAAAGGAAAGCATTTGGTCAAATAGATCAACAATTTGTATTTTTTTGGTCGAAAAATAGATCAGCCATGAACGATGGGAATCGGCATACGAACCTTTCTCAAGAAACCTAAGAGAACTCCAAATTTGAAGTTCAAATATGGGAACCAACCTCATGTTTATTATCAAATGATCAATGGCATAATTTTGGATCGAGTAATACCATACACATTAAGTATAAAAAAAAAAACGGGTCTTGCTAACAAGTACCATGGACACTAATTAAGACCACTAAGAATAGAAAAAAAATAAATATCTATGCACATGAAAAATTGAAAAAGGATATATTTCAAGAAAATCACATGCATTAGACATACATATTGAAAAAAATTGAAAAAAATATATTTCAAAAAAATGACATGCATTAGACATACCTATTTGTATTCTAAAAGACGACTTGTAATGCGTCACGGGTGTCTTAAGATCACTTTTTAATTCTTTTTTTCAAAATATCGACCAAAAAAGGTATTTTTTTCAAAAGAATATGCATGTCCATCAGGTGCACTGTTTGTTGATTTAAATTTATGAGGAACGAACACGTTTTGACACACTTGTCACGATAATCCCGAGGCATATGTGAAGTCAAAATCAAGCCATACAAATTCGAATAGAACCAAAACTGCAAAAGCCATGAAAATGCGGGAAAATTTCAATTAAAGACCTCAAGTGGGGTTAAATTTAAAAAAAAAGGTTTAAAGTGAATATTGTGTTAAATAAGGCCTGAAGTGCTCAATCAGTCTCAAAAAAGGACCCAAAGTGCCCAAAAAATCTCAAATAAGGACCTGGGTCTCTGGCCAGCCAAAATATCTGCCGGCCAGCGAGAAAGTTATTGTTCCGATACCGGAACAGTAACTTTTTAATTTTTTTAATTATTTTTTTCTATTTTTTTCTTGTCCTTTTCCTTTTCTTTTTTTTTTCTTCTTTTCTTGCGCCGGCCATAGCTGTGGCCGGCGGAGGTTGCCGGCCTCAGGTGAGGCCGCCCTCGCCGACGTCGGGCGAGGGCCGGCCTCGCCTAGGCTGGGTGAGGTTGCCCTCGCCGGCGTCGAGCAAGGCCGCCCTCGCCGGCGTTGGGCGAGGCCGCCTTCGCTTGGGTTGGGCAAGGCCCGCCTCGCCAGATCTGGTGAGGGGTTGACCTTGCCGGCGTTGGGCGAGGCCGGCCTTGCCAGTTGCCGGCGAGGTCGAGCCTCCCCAAATCTAGCGAGGGCTCGAGCCTGCCGGTCTCGCTCTACGTCGGCGAGGTCGAGCCTTGCCAAATTTGGCGAGGGCTCGGGCCCGTCGGCCTCGCCCGATGTCGGCGAGGTCGAGCCTCGCCAGCGGCCGGTGGGGCTGAGCCCTCACCAGATCGGGCGAGGTCGGCCTCGCCCGACGCCGGCGAGGTCGAGCCCTCGCAAGATCTGGCGAGGCCGGCCTTGCTCAGCCCAGGCGAGGACGACCCTCACCCGACGCCAGCGAGGGCGGCCTCACCTAAGGCCGGCAACCTTTGCCGGCCCCGACTATGGCCGGTGGAGGAAGAAAAGAAAAAAAAAGAAAAGGAAAAGGAAAAAAACAGAAAAATAATAATTAAAAATTTACTGTTCCGGTGCCAGAACAGTAACTTTCTCGCCGGCTGGCAGGTATTTTGTCCGCCCGGGGACCCAGGTTCTTATTTGAGACTTTTTGGGCACTTCGGATTCTTATTTGAGACTGATTGAGCACTTCAGGCTCTTATTTAACACAATATTGACTTTGGATCCTTTTTTGAGAATTTGACCCCACTTGAGGTCCTTCATTGAAATTTTTCCTGAAAATGCGGCCCCCTTTCAAAATGCAGCTTCCCCAATAGCAGTACGAGAAACAGCATTGTCCAGGAAAAAGAAAAGAAAAAAGAGAAAGAAAAGCCAAGACAAAGTTCATTTTTCTAACCTTTTATCTAGGGATGTTCGGTTCTAACCCGGTCCGATTCCCAAATTTTGGGAAAAATTTCAATTAAAGATCCCAAGTGAGGTCTTTTTTTCAAAAGATAACCCAATGTAGATATAGTATTAATTAAGGGTCTGAAATGTCTAATCAGTCTTAAATATGGGCGCGAAGTGCCTAATTAATCTCAAGTAAGAGCCTAGGTTCACGGGGCGGTCAAATGCTCGCCGGTCGATGAGCATGGTTATTGTTTTGGCGACCGGAAAAGGGCAATTTCATCTTTTTTTTTTCTTTTTTCTGTTTTTTTCCCCTTGTCCTTTTCCTTTTCTATTTTTTTTCTCTTCCCCTATGGCTGGCAAAAGTCACTGGCCTCGGGTGGAGGGCGCCCTCACCGACGTCGGGTGAGGGTGGGCGAGGGTCACGAGGGCGACCCTTGCCAAATCCTGCAAGGGCGAGGGTCGCCCTCGCTCGATACCGGCAAGGGTGGCCCTCGCCTGCCTAGCCCAGTCAAGGGCCGCTCTCTCCAGCGTCGGGCTAGGGTGACCCTTGTCAGTGACCCTCGCCCTTTGTCGGATTTGGTGAGGATCGCCCTCGCTTGCTCAGTCCAGTTGAGGGCCGCTCTCGCCCGACGTCGGCGAGGGCGGCCTTTGCTTGAGGTCGAGGGAAGAGAAGCAAAAAAAAAAGAAAAGGAAAAGGAAAAGGAAAAGGAAAAGGAAAAAAAACAGAAAAAAGGAAAAAAAAGAAAACGACGAAACTGCCCTTTCCCAGTCGTTGGAACAGTAATCGTTCTTGCTAGCCGGTGAGCATTTGACCGACTGACGAACCCAGGCTCTTACTTGAGATTAATTTGGCACTTCAGGCCTCTATTTGAGATTGATTGGACACTTCAAGTTCTTATTTGATACTATGTCTACTCGGGGTCTTCTTTTGAGAAAAAGACCTCACTTAGGGCCCTTAATTGGAATTTTCCCCAAATTTTGAGAACTGAGGATAAGAATTGGGAATTGGATCGGTCCAATGAATTGATCATTTTTTTTTCACTACTTGATGTCATTTTTTCGTGTTGAATTAAGTGATATGTATGTAATAAAAGGATGAATCAAAAAATGTATGTCATCGGTTTAGTTTACATTATATTAATTTTTTTTAAGAAATAAAAAAAGTATATGCAATCGGTCCGGTTCCCTTTGAAATTGAAAACAGGACTACCCGTACACCGGTTTCACTTTTAGAAATCAGGAACCGAACTGATACTTTTGGGAATTGGACCAAACCGGCCGATTTGATCCGGACAATTTCCAGTTTGAGCAGTTCACTTTGTACACCCCTACTTTTATTTGGAGTCACACAATAAAATACGTCCACGAAGGATTCTGTATTTCTTAAAAGAAAAAAGTTTGGAAAACAAGAATTTAATAAAATATTCTGGCTATTACAAAATTTAAGCTGCGCTGGGTCTCATTGTCTCCCCCTCCAGGTCGTATAATACTCTGCAGAGCAGCAAGCTCCTGCCCCTGTAGGCTGGTGAGCAAGCCGTGTGCGCACACCATCCCCGTTAAACCGACAAACCCAGATGACTTTTCTTCCTCCACAGCTTCTCTAGATCAGAGACACTTCATTTCCACCTCCATTCTTGAGTGAGAGAGCGTGTGAGGCCAAAAAAATGCGAACTTTCTCAGCTCCAAAGCTGCAAGCTTTGTTGGTCTTGCTCTACTTGTTCCTGGGTTTTGAGGGGGTCCGGTGCAGTGTGAGCTATGATAGGAAGTCACTGATCATCAATGGCCAGAGGAGGATCCTCATCTCTGGCTCCATTCACTACCCCAGAAGCACTCCTGATGTACTTGCTCTGTTTACCTTCCGCTCTTTAGCTTCACTTCCATTTTCGGATTCTTTCTTTGTTTTTTTTTTCTCCTTTTGTAATGTGGGATTTTCTCTTTCCTGTGAGAATGTGGCTCATGTCTCTTCTCTCGAAAATGGGTGTGGGTGTAGATGTGGGAAGATCTTATACAGAAGGCTAAAGATGGAGGTCTGGATGTCATTGAGACATATGTCTTTTGGAATGGTCATGAACCTTCTCCTGGCAATGTACTCCTCCGAATCCCTTTCTTTTCTTTGTTTCTTGTCAATTATGGCAATTTTCTCAGAATTTGAGTTTCTCATTGACCTGTATCTTGGTCCTTTTTGCTTCTGATGGGTGTGTTTCAGTATAATTTTGATGGGAGATACGACCTTGTGAGGTTCATAAAGACGGTCCAACAAGTAGGACTTTATGCTCATCTCCGCATTGGGCCGTACGTTTGTGCAGAGTGGAATTTCGGGTATCTGCTTTGTATTCTTTTCCTCTTCTTTTTGTTGCTTTATTGCCTTTTAACAGTTGATTAGATTGCCCTTATCTCTTCGTGAGCCACGAATGTTCGTGATTGATGGGCTTGCATATTTTCACTGGGGCTTTATTTTTTTAAATAGATTTGTGGCTTGCTCGACCGTACATTGAATACTTTCTTTGTGCAGGGGACTTCCTGTTTGGCTGAAGTATGTACCTGGGATCAGCTTCAGAACTGATAATGAGCCTTTCAAGGTTTCAGAATCCCTTCCAGTCAGCTGATATCTTTGCAAAATTATTTAGAATTTAAACTTGACACTTTTCCCTTGATCGATTAACTTCCAGAATTACTTACTTGGGGATGTATTCTTCTGACTTCTTTATTGTGGAAATTTTGAAGGCTGCAATGCAAGGATTCATGCAGAAAATTGTACAGATGATGAAAGATGAGCAGCTTTTCGCATCGCAAGGCGGTCCCATTATACTCGCTCAAGTAATGTCTTTCATAATAGGCCTAGTAGAGTTTGCTTGTTTGCTAGCTTAATTTTTCTATACCGAGACATTAAACGACATTATTTGAAGTTAACGTTTTTAGGAAGAGAAATCCCAAGTTTATTGTCACTCAGAATTGATGCTTCAGTATAAACCACTCATTTTTCCAAATTCTCTCTTCAGATTGAAAATGAATATGGTCCAGAGAGCAAAGCACTTGGAGCTGCTGGTCATGCATACGTAAGTTGGGCTGCTAAAATGGCCGTTGGATTGGATACAGGGGTCCCATGGGTGATGTGCAAGGAAGATGATGCCCCAGATCCTGTGGTGAGGAAATTTATTTCTCAATGTCACTCTATATGCCTCATTATTACCTGAAAATGTAACCATAGCAATTGGTTTCAATCTCTAATTCCAACAGATCTGTCAAACTTTTGCTTCTTGTATTCTCTTTTATTGGAGCTTCCTAAGTAGATTCTAAATTTGGCTTTCCATCACTGGCCGCAGATAAATGCATGTAATGGGTTTTATTGTGATACTTTCTCACCCAACAAACCTTACAAGCCAAAAATGTGGACTGAAGCCTGGAGTGGCTGGTAAAGCATCTCTATGTGCCTATGTTGATGCTGTGAGTACAGACTCCTTTATTAACTTTTTTCAATTTCTGAAACATCTACTGGTTGTTCCCAATGGGAAGGTTTACGGAGTTTGGCGGCACAATTTATGAGCGGCCAGTTGAAGATTTGGCTTTTGCGGTAGCTCGGTTCATTCAAATGGGTGGCTCCTTCGTCAATTACTATATGGTTAGTTTACTGCCAGCTTCATGATTGTGTTGGCAATTAAGCTTTTGTGCTAAACTGATCTTTAATTATGATATGATATGGCAGTATCATGGCGGAACCAACTTTGGACGGACTGCTGGGGGTCCTTTCATCACAACCAGCTATGACTATGATGCTCCAATAGATGAATATGGTGACCATCTAGGCCCATTCTAAAGAAACATATTTTCATTTATTGTGTTCCTGGGATTTTTTGTTCAGAACCTTATTGAAATTCCCATCGCTTCTGCAGTCATGTGCTTTTTAGCAACTTTTTGCTTTGCTGATAATGTCATTTAACTTTATTGGCATGATAATACCACACATATTCATGACCTTTATATTCCCGAAATCTTTCGCATTTGCCCCTAGAGCTGTATTTCTATCCACCTGTTAATGTAATACAAAGTTATGTTTTACAACTAAAGATTGAATCCACTCAGGTTTGATCCGGCAACCCAAATATGGTCATCTCAAGGAGCTTCATCAAGCCATCAAGCAATGTGAACCTGCTTTACTATCTTCTGATCCTACCATTACTTCTTTGGGAACTTATCAGCGGGTCATCCTTCAAAAGCGCCGGAGTCTTTTTTCTCAAGTTGTCTACGTGTAGGAAAACTTCATTCTGCTGACACAGTTATTCTCATGTCTTTCAGGCTCATGTGTTCTCTTCAGGGCCTGTTTGTGCAGCTTTTCTCTCAAACTCCAACTCAAAATCAGCTGCTAGGGTGACTTTCAGGAGTAGGCACTACAATTTGCCTCCTTGGTCCATTAGTATCCTTCCTGATTGCAAGAACGACGTGTTCAATACAGCCAAGGTGCACAAAGTTTTCGAATTTTCTGTTCCATTGCCCTGCAGTTACAAATGAAATTTGAAAATCCTGAAGCATATATGCTGCATCTCTTTTTGATGGAAATTATCTACAGGACTCTTTTCAGTATACTGTATCGATGATTTCATTTTATGGGGCGGGTCACAGAGGGCTTCTTATGTCAGTGGCAATGATTTGATCAGTCCGCAAAGACCAATCCACCAAAGAATTCTCTCATTTACTAACAGTATTGTATTTTCTTTGTTTAGGTGAAAGTTCCTACCTCGCAGACCCAAATGTTATCAAGTAATTCTTTGTTTCTTTCGTGGGAGACCTATGATGAGGATATTTCTTCTCTAGAAGAGGCCTCAAGGATAACGGCTGTTGGACTCTTCGAACAAATAAACATCACTAGAGATAGCAGTGACTACCTATGGTACATGACTAGGTGAGTTTGGTTTTACACGATGTTTTTCTTGTCTTATGTGAAGATACAGTTTCGGAGTCGTATAGTTATATATGGTAATGAGTTTGTTGCCCTAATGGAGTTGTCTAGGCTGATTTGTCTGAGTTTATGCAATTGTGTCTGAAGACGGGATGTCCTTTTCAACATATTAAGGATGCGAGGCTAGAAAAATAATGATGTTTATAAGTGAAGGAAATAGGAAACTGACAGATGCTGCTAAGCTGGGCAAGTGGAAATCTTATTCATCTTTAACCCTCATAATGTAAATCTTTGAAACGCTTAACATGAATTACTTAAGAAAGTATCGCAGAAGAGGCTGCATCATCTGGTGAAAAAGTTTTAAGTTCATGTGGTGTGCTTTTATTGGACATGCATTTTTCTTTGCCTTCAGTGTGGACATTAGTTCATCAGAATCATTGTTACGGGGAGGACGGAAGCCCACACTCAGTGTGCAGTCAGCTGGGCATGCTCTTTATGTCTTCATCAATGGGCAATTTTCTGGTCAGTTAATTGACTTCAATCTCCCTTGCACGAGTCAAGTCGTATCTTCATAATTGTTTGTGAACATGATTTAAGTCAGTGAAGCTGAGTTGTATAACTACAGGATCTGCCTTTGGGACCAGGGAGAGCAGGGGTTTCACATTCAATGGACCTGTCAACCTCCGTGCTGGAACAAATAGAATCGCATTACTCAGCATCGCAGTGGGGCTACCGGTGTGTTTAATTAACAAGCGCAACGTAGTTGCAATTTATATGCCTATAATACCACAAATGAAATCTACTGAAGTTGGATACTAATCTGAGATCCTTTTCTCTCTACTTGTATGAAACTTGAAGAATGTGGGGCTGCACTTTGAAACTTGGAACACTGGAATCCTAGGTCCAGTTTTACTAGATGGTCTTGACGAGGGAAAGAAGGATTTGACGTGGCAGAAATGGTCCTATCAGGTCAGGCAATGTCATTTTTCCATCCATCTGCTGTTTTTCTGTTATACATCATAATTTCGAGAAATTCCAGTCTCATGGATTCCTCAAATAGGTTGGCCTAAAAGGAGAAATGATGAACTTGATTTCTCCAACTGGTGTCTCAGCTGTTGATTGGCTCCCCGAGTCACTGGCTACCCAAACCCAGCGACCATTGTCATGGCATAAGGTCAGTAAAATTTTAGATAGTGAACCGAAGGTCATGTGTGGTATAAGCAAAGCTGAATGTTGGACAAAAACTTGCAGACTTACTTTGATGCACCTGAAGGTGAAGAACCGCTGGCTTTGGATTTGCGAAGTATGGGAAAGGGGCAGGTATGGGTCAATGGACAGAGTATCGGGCGATATTGGATGAATTTTGCAAAAGGAAAATGCGACTCGTGTAGTTATTCCGGGACTTTTCGGCCTCCAAAATGCCAATCTGGTTGTGGCCAACCAACACAAAGATGGTACTTGCTGTGTGACGACTCAAATTCCATTACCATAGTGGACTTTAAGTATCTTATTCATACCTGCAACATTTGCTGGCTTATAAAATATGGAAATGGGATCCCCAAATTTCGTACTCATTAATTTGAGATTTTGTGTATCAGGTATCATGTTCCGAGATCATGGTTGAAGCCAACGAGGAACTTTTTGGTGATTTTTGAGGAACTTGGTGGGGATGTATCGCAAATCTCTCTTGTGAAGAGACTGATGTCGGCATAAATTGAAGCTACTTGTTCCACAGCTGGTGCAACAGACCAAATTCACGTACATGAGAACCACTATACGGAAGAATAAAAGGAGAATAGACTCTCTTTTCTCTATGTATACAAGGTAGTTATGGATAGAAAACATGGGAATTCACAGATGAAGGTGGCTTAGATTTCATTTGGTGGATGCTGAATTGCCCTTCATCCATTCTGGGAGATAAATGTAGAGATAAGCTTAGACATAGGCTTATCTTATTAGCTTTCTGGAGGGCAGGATCAGGTGATTAGGGGAATGAAATTAGCAAGGGCTAGTGCTTTGCTTCAACTTGTTCATATTCCACATCATTGTACCAACTGTTTCATCTCCTCCTTGTGAACAATTCGAAGGTATGAAGTGCCAATTCAGTATCTACGATTCAATGAAGGTTGTCCAGTCGAGCATGGAGGTTGCTACTGAACAGTTGCTGTGTTCTGTACGTCTTTTGATCAATATGTAGCTACTATATGACCTAAAGAAGCTTAGAATCGTGTACCATACTGGTATGCTTCTTCATGATTGTACCCAAAAGAGCTTAAAATCGCATACCATACTGGTATGTTCAAACATGTTGAAATAATGGAACCGCTTAGCATTCTCGGTGATATCACGACAAACCAAAATCAAGATTTTGCGAGTTCCAAAATCATGGTCACTCCAAGGAAACAGAACTGCAGAAATATGCCTTTTATTACTTCAATGATAAGTTCACATAGCTCCACGCATGCCTCTATACATAAACAGCACAAGAAAAGACCAAAAAGTAGAGTAGTCTGGCGTCTGGAATTACATCTTAAGCAATACAGGAGTACGGAGAAAGCAATAAGAGCTACATGCACACTGATGTACTTTAGAAATGGACACAAACAGGCTGAAAGGACGATGATATGTTATGGTCGAATCCAACGCAAGCTACGTGTCCAGTAGGTATATACTATTAAGCAGTCACAGTAGCGGTTGCATGTCTCGTGATCTTCATCTGCAAATCATCCTTATTTGCACCAACAACCTTGTCCACTATTGTGCCTTCTTTCATAAAGATAATAGTGGGCATCGCCTCCACAGCCCAATCCTCAGCAACAGACTGCATTCATCACATAACATCGACGACAATTCACGATTAGAAGTCATATTACCAGGTAATTTGTGGCATCCATCACAATAAAAGCAGAAAGACATTCTAACAGATAAATGAGGTGGAGTAATCCACAAAAGTATGTAATATCATAAGCAATGAGGAAGTTCGGGATAGTTTATACCCTTAATTCGTCGACATCGACCTTCAGGAAAATGACATCAGTCAGCCTTCTCGCCAGGTCATCCAGAACTGGGGAAATGAGACGACACGGACCGCACCATGTAGCAGAGAAATCCACCACCACCTATCAAACAGACTAAATCATTTACACGAATACTCAAGAGTACATACACAATTTGCGGCACTAGCGTGAACCAGGAAGCTGTTTATATCTACCCATGTTTCCAACAATATAGACTATAGAGTTCAGCGAAACAAATGTAGACATTACAGACGAAAACAACAACAGAACGATTTTAGTTTGGGCTTTTGCAAGCTTTTACAATAATTTGTGACATATATATCTAGTTTTAGAGATAACTTAACAAGCTTAAGTTTCTTTGACAAAAATCATCTTGAGAGAGCAGTTATCATATGATGTTTAAGGTTGCGTATGGCAACCATTCTGTGCCCGGAAACAGATTTTGGTCAGAAATGATTCTTTTTGATTCTGTGCCCGGAAACTGATTCTGAGCATTTGAAGGCGTTTGGTAACGGCCAAAAATTTCTATTCTCGAAATAATAAAAGAACAGAAATGCGTTTGGTAACGGCATAAAATTTCTTTTTATTAATAATATTTAAATAACATTTTAAATATTTTAATATTTCTTTTTTTCTTTTTTTCTTATCCTTCTACTTGGCCATGGCTAGTAAAATATTTTTTAATTAATAATACTTTTATTAAAAAAATTTATTTATTTATTTTTTTGGCCATGGCCAGTAAAAAATTTTCTTATAAAATTTTTTTTATTAATAATTTTTAAAAAATATTTTACTAAAAAATATTTTTATTGAAAATATTTGTTTCTTTTTTTTTTGCCATTGCCTAGTTGCTGACCATGGCCGGTAAATTTTTTTTTTTATTAATAATTTTTTTTTATTTTTTTCGCCATGGCTTAATCGCTAGCCATGGCCGGTAAATTTTTTTATTAATAATATTTTTTATTAAAATATTTTAATCTCTCCAGATACGGCGAGGGTGGCTCTCGCGCCGGACATTAGAAGTTATATTAAAAACCAAAAAAAAAAGAAGAAAAAAAAACTGATTCTCATTTTTGTTCCCATAATCAAGAAGTTACTTTTTTTTTTTACTCTTGATTCTACTTCAAAACTTATTCAAATTTGTGCCCAGAATGAAAAAATTAAACAGACGGATTTCTATTCCCAAACTGATTATAGGAATAAAAGAACAGAATCAAACACTATATGACAAGTTGCCATGTGCAGCCTAAGCCGATTCATCAGTATAGAGAACCGAGACACGGAAGCTTCTTTCTATGCATAATGCAATTGCTGTCTTTGAAGAACGCAAACTCGAGATGAGAACGAAAAACAACCGCCCCCAAGGTCTGAAGAAGAGAGCAAGAACCCGGAATTGGATATCGGGCAATTAAGAACAATACTAAAAAACACAAAAAAATTGTAAATTTTACGGACCAGTGTACGAAGATATATGGTTAAAGAGGAAATCGATGATGCGCAAACTTAATTTGGCCTTTCATTTTATCTGTTTCGCCATAAAGAATCTCAGAACGTGAATTTCCCCAACACTTGATGGGGGCGAAATCAACTCGAAACAAAACAAAATGCAATCAAACACCATTCCATTTCCATTGCCTCCCCTCCACCCTTCACAATCTCTCACAGTAATTGCCAACAAGCAAACCCTTCATTCGAAACAAGAAACCACTAAAAACCTGCTCGGCGCTAAACCCATCGCAGGAATATCAAGCACGACGGAGAAGCGGCAAGAAAATAAAGAAGCCTTGCATTGAAACCAAAAACAGAACGAGACCCACAGAGTATAAAATCAATCAGAAGACAGAGCAAGTGAAAATTACATACCATTTTCTTGGTTTCAATCCCTTTCTGGAGCTGCTGGTTCCAAGAATCGACGGTGTGGCAGCTAATCACTTGCCCTTCACCTGCCATCTTGCTCTCTTCTCTCTTGTCTCGAAGTAAATGCGAGCCAAATTCCAAAAACTTTCTTGGGTATCTAAGTAGTTCCCTGGTCTTCGGTGATTGCTGTATGAACCATATGAGACCCAGAGGCCCCTATTTATAGTACCCGGAAGAGCCCGCATACGAATTTGGTAGAATCCAGAAACAATTCGGAAGAGATGGACAATTTGCGGAGGTATACGCGTTTCGCTGCTTATTAGGGGGAACATGACGTGGGCACGTACGTCATTTCATGGGGGGGACATCATCAGTGAGACGAGGAAAAGAAAGAAGAATAGGATTCGCGATAAGAAGTGAAGGAAAGAGAGCAGGATAAACGTGCGAAATTGTCGTAACCAGACAAGCGGCGACAATTATCACCAGCGACGACGGATATTAAAGATGAGATAAGATGAGACGAGCTGTATTGTCCAAATGACATCTGTCATGTCACTTGTTACTCAACTCTTAAACACGTGAGAACACTCGGCTAACCCGTGTTATAGATTCTGTCAAAGAGTCATGCTTTTTTTACTCATTCTTTAGTTAAAATATTTCTCAGTATAATAATATGACTAAATTACCTTTTATGGTTCCCACTTTTTAGCATCACTAATCCAGCAATGTGTTTAAGAAAGTATTATCACATTTTTTCTTATCGTGTTCCTTTTCTTTTATTTATTTTATTCATATTTTTTCATATGGGTGTCAAGTTTTAAGGGGATGTTGTTCGCGGAAAGTTGCGCATACTGGCACGGTATGAAGAGATTGTGCACTCTGCATTAGATGAGCTTGGCAAAGGTGGATTAGTTCGCTTTGATGGAGCTGGGAAGGGTGATGGGGACATTGAGGGCAGCGGCCTTGATGCACACTCTCTGCAATCTAAAACACTTAATGGAAAATTTTTTATCTGCACAAGGAATCAATCAAATTTGGCGTTGTTCACAAGCAAATCTTGTTGGCATTTCATTACCTCCTAAAGCTTGACAGTCAATTTTTTCACCTTCTCCTCATCTAGCAGTTGAAAATATACATTGACCAATTTGCTAAATTTCCTCTTAAAGAGCATGAATTATATTGAGGTTGAGCGAATTAGATCGGTAGCCGCGGAGACAGAGGTGGTCATGGAGGAGGGCTTCGCTGATGTCTCGGTGGCGGGTTGATGTGGCCTTACCGAGGATATGCGAGCACAGAACTTGAACTTTATGATTCTCTATTTTTCTACCTCTTGAGAGAGAAGAAAGTTCGACAGAAAAAAGAGAGAGAACAAAGAGAATGAAGAAGTTTAAGGAAAATGGACGTGGAACCCACAAGAAAAGAAATAAGGAATCAATAAAAAAAAGGACGAAGGGATGCTCAAAAGTGAGACCCACAAAATGCAATTTTGTCATAATACTATGTTAAGAAGTGTTTTAGCCATAAAGAGAGTGGAAAAAGCGTAATCCTGTCCTAAATCCATACAATAAAAAAAGTAATTCTTAGACTTTATTATTAAGTTTGCCGCCATAGTAATTGTAAATTTACTTTTGGGAAAATTACACAAATAGTCCACGAACTTTGGCCCAATGTATAATGTGGTCCTTAAACTTTTAATTTGTTCAATGTAGTTCATGAACTTTTAATACATATTCAAACTAGTTCCTAGACTATATGAAAATTTTCAAAGTTACAAACTAGTTTGGACATGTACTAAAAGTTCAGGGATCATATTAAACATTTTCATGTAGTTCATGCATTAGTTTGAACATGTACCAAAAGTTTAAAGATCACATTGAACAAATTAAAAATTCAGAGATCACATTGTATATTGAGTCAAAGTTCAGGGACTATTTATGTCAATTTCCCTTTATTTTTTGTAGAATGATAATTATTGATTGTGTATTCAAATTTATTCGCATAAACTAACCCTTGCTGAAATTGTATATTTCTTACATTGTTTAATACCTAATTACAATTATACCGTCAAAAGATTGATTATTAGGCCGCTTAAGTTTTACCGTTCAAGCATAATAATGTTATATATATAATTTATATATTTACATGGAAGATAACGGGCTCGTTTGGTTCAATTTTGCAAATGAGTCTTGGAGGAATGCAAATACCTTTAGGTTAAAGCCCCTCAGGGAAATGCAAATAGCATTTGGTAAAAAATTCTTTGTGAAGCTGCTTTAGTCCAAGTAGTGTTTGGTTATTTTTTTTTGTAAAGGGCTTTGGGATTTTCTTTTTTATTAAAAAAAAGGCTACCCTTCGTCGGCGAGCTAGATTTGGTATCGGCGGCCATCGCCGAAGGTCGAGTGACAGTCGACGAGCCAGATTTGGCGCCGGCGGCCGTTGTCCGACCTCAGGCGATAAGGCCTGAGGTTGCATGACCCAGGCCAACAACACCTGGGCGATCGTGAGACCCAAGCTGATGGCGTATAAGTCGGGTGACCTCGCCGACCCCTTGCCGACCGCTCTTTTGCGAAGCAGATAAATAGTAACAAGAAGGGGGGCAAAACCGGAATATTAAAGAATAAATGAAGGTAGTTTGAGAAGAAAAAAATAAGTTTAAGCATTTGGCAAATGTTGAAAGTCCAAAGTTGGTCTGGACCAGCTTTGAGCTTTGAGCATTCTCAATGCTAACTTTCGGCCGAAAGCCTATTGGAAATGCTTGCCAAACGCCTTAGCATTTTCCTAAGGAGCTTTCGAGGCCGAAAGCTCCTTGGGAATGTTGAACCAAATGGGGCCAACAGAGATAAGAGAGTGAAAATGCTCTTCTGGAATTGAACTGAGCAAGTCATTCTCCGCCTCTTCCAGCATTTTATTAATATTTTCTTTTTTGGGTGGCGTTTACTTTGTTATGGATATAGGTATCATGAGCTTTATATTGTGATCCTCATCCATCAATTTGATTCGGCTAATACGAGCGTTTGATTTAGTTGAATCTAAGATCATGGTAGAGAGAATGAGGAATTTGTGTATATATTTCGATTTATAGAAAAAAGTTCATGATAGCCTATTTATAGTATTTAATAAATGATTAATTAAGGAAATCAAATCAGATATGCATAATTAAAATAGATATAGAAAATAAGAGGGAACATCATCAATATCACTAGAAGATATATAAATATCTTTAACATCTTGAATCAATGTTGAATAGAAACTTGTTTCTCCAACGATACCGAGTGGCATCGGGTTTGGTGGATCCGTAGTGAGGTAGTGTGTGAGGTGGCATCTACTATATTTGGCTCGTCTGAGGGCGATAGAGTCTAGTGGTGGTGTTGGTTTCTTGAAATGAGAAGTGAAAAGTCAAGAATCGACATTGGAGTCAAACATCATGCGTCCTTTGCAGTCGACTTTGCTGTCGGGATAGTAACTTAACAAACACGGCCGATACATCGTGGCTACAACAAGTTGAATAAGCTAGGCTTTGCTGAGCGAAAGTTACTATGCAAAGCACATTTGCATAGTCGAAACATACCTTCGTAAGAAAAGAAAATTCACGTTGGCGACGTGTTGCCGACGTCGTAATACGACCACCGTGGCGCTTGGTCAAACATGAATGAAGCACTCAGGCGAACACTGTCAAACAACGAGATGGATTTATTTTACTACGAGTTGCGATGCACTTAGGATTTCCTCAAGATCGACTGAATCTGATAATTAAATGAGATGCAGCGAAATATAGAATTGTGGAATTTGTATATATTCCGATATAAGAAAAGAGTACATGATAACTTCCAAATAGGCTTTAATAGATAATTATATAAGGAAATAAAAATATATCAAATTAGATATGCATAATCAAAATATATATAGAAAATAAGAGGAAATATCCCCAATATCACTAGAAGATATCTAATTATCTTTAACAGATTTGGTGCCGTGATGCTATGTTACGTTATGATTTACGGCTATTGGACCGAGGGAAACATATAAAACTTATGCATTTTGATGTCGATTGTCACTATCACAATGTTTGATGCATTTGTTTTTTTGGTTAGTCTCATCCGCTAATTGAGGTGTGACGAATTACATACTCCATTAATAACTCAGCAAAGAGGCTTCCACTATAATTTTGCAAATATAGGTGATTCGGGATTGTGGAATTCAATGAATCAACGAGAGCGTGGATTCGTTTATGAATTTTTGATGTATACAATTTTGGAGGTTGAATTAGTATTTCCGGGCTTGTTCTTATACAAGAATGATATTTGTCATATTATTTGAGGAATTAAGGACCATGTATTTTCTTTTTATGGCTATTATTAACGGTAACTAGTATTAGTAATGTTCTCGAGTTCAGTATTCAAGTTTGGTACTTTTTTTCTTTAATTGAAAGAGATTTCATTCGTCAGAATAATATCCGAGAGGTACATAGAAGCCATACAAGCCTAGCAAATCCCAAATAACTACAAAACAAAGCAAATACTAGAACGCATATAACAAAGTACAAAATAGAGTATGAAGCTAAAAGCACACTCTCATCCTTCAATAACAAATATGCCACTATAAACATTCGGCGGCCGATCACCAAATTCAATGATGAATACATGCTGAGATCCTCCACTCTATTTGCAACGGCTTGCGGTGCACGTCTAGGTTCAACATCCTCATCACTATCGCCGTGCAGAGACACCAACATCAATATGTAAGGAACTCCCAGATCTAAACTTAAATCTAAATCGGGAGAGTAAAACCCCATATCTAGACCTAAATTTAAATCGGGAGAGAAGAGAGGCATAATCTCGTTATGGAGCCAAACATCTTCCTCGATGGCTATCAACTAGAATGGCCGAATTAGACTCCACGTTCACCCAAGATCAGCTGAAGAAATTTATTCAAACACACAATCTCCCAAAAAAGAGTGGGAGAGAAAAGAAAAGACTGTCAAAGTTAAAAAAAAGAAAATCAAAAGCGAAGTAGGCTCTTAGCTTTAGAAATTGAAGCTGAGAGCCTACGGTAGAGTTTCAAAAGATCGAAGAATTTTTGGGAAAAAAGGGGTTTTGTCCAGGTTTGGGATATTACAAATGGTATCAGAGCATTACAACGGCCACAAGTGTGGCAGGTATCCTACCTGCCCGGTGTGGTTTCGAGCGCTTTGAAAGCATTGATAAGGATGTCAATACTTTTATGGAGTATAAGGAATAAGGTTTTGGGGGTACCTTCATAATGTGTGGTTACGTGGAGATTTATTTCATTGACTTTGGAAGTTCTCGAATAATTTTGAGCTTAGTTATTAGATTTTTTGGAGCGAGGTTTGTTCTATAATTTTAGGGATTAAGGGCCACATATTTTCTTTTTTATGGCTATTAATTATAGTTAGTTGTTACAAATGGTATCGGAACATTATGCTTGTCAGGTAAGCACGGGAGTTATCCTACCTGCTCAATGTGGTTTCGGACTCTTTGAATTAGCATGGTCTCAAAATTTTTATGGACAGTAAGATTTTGGTGAGACTCTAATAATATGCGGTTACTGTGGAGATTTATTTTATGCTTTTCAAGTTTTTGCTTAATTTTGAGCTTGCTTATTGGATTCTTGGAGGATTAATATATAGCAAATTTCTTGAGTAAGAGAAACTTTACCCAAAAAAAAAATATATAGCAAATTTCAACGACTTGCACCGAGAATATTTTGAGGACAATTTATATCGAAATGGTTAGAATTTGATATGTCGATTTTGAAAATATGATATTTAATTTTGATAACTTTAAATTACTGAGTTTAGCTTATTTATGTGAAATAATATTGGGAGATTATGGAATTTCAACATGATGAGAAAATGGCATGATGACAGAAAATAATCACAGGTAGAAGGGGTTTGAAGATAATGTCAAGTTGAAAACCAATAGTTTCAATCGACATGGGCACTTCTAAGCCCTTACCTCACACGACATTGGAAGATTCATTTTAATTTGATTTAACTTATGAGGATCCTACGTGAGGAGGAGTCATCACTAACTTATTGAGGTCGGGTAGACATTGAGTGAGGCACAGGAGGATAACTCATTCCTACTCAACTAGAAATCTATGGTCGGGGACTTGATTATACTACTTATCTAACTAGTATCCTTTAGGTACGATGACTTAATTACTTGTCAACTAAAATGTCATGCAGTCTTTTGACCAGATTATGAATTGTAAGGTTTTCGTCGGTTAAGTTTTCATGCAATGTTTTTGAGTTGATTATGGTGCTAGTGCTCTAGCCCAACCATTCAACTAAACTAAAAGCACACAATTAAAGAATGACATGCTGTGAGCGCACATAAAAAATAGAAATGACATC
This sequence comes from Syzygium syzygioides, assembly GCA_031216285.1. Classification (NCBI taxonomy): domain Eukaryota; kingdom Viridiplantae; phylum Streptophyta; class Magnoliopsida; order Myrtales; family Myrtaceae; genus Syzygium; species Syzygium syzygioides. The sequence continues at coordinate 19,619,698 of CM062247.1, read as the reverse complement.
CTTGGTGGAGGCTATGCTCGTGGAGATGGCTGAGCTCAAGGAAAAGCTTGTCGAGGTGGAAGCGACATGTGTGAACGATGCGATCACTGTGCATTCCCACTTATGAGTGGACGCCCCGAAGCCAAAAGAGTTCAAGGGCTTGTAGGAGGCCAAGGATGTGGACAACTTCCTGTTGTACATAAAGCAGTACTTCCAAGCAATGAGAGTGACCAATGGTGCAGTTCGGGTAAGTACCATGGCAATGTATTTGAGTGATAATGTCCTATTGTGGTGGCGTCATAGGAGCGATGATAAGAGTGGTGAACCTATCACTACCTAGGAGTTCATCAAGAAATTCTGACCACAATCCTATTCCGCTTATGAGGAAGAGGAAGCTTAAGACAAACTCCTTTGCCTAGAGCAAAATGGAGGAGTCCATGAATATGTGAAGAAGTTATCGGAATTGTTACTCCAAATTCCCTCCAAGAATGATATGGAGGCTTACTTTCAGTTCATGGGTGGCCTCAAACCATGGGTGAAACAAGAACTGAAGTGGTGCAATGCAAAGGAGCTCTCTATGGCCATGTCCGTAGGTGAGACCGTTGTGGAATACAAGGGAACTTCCGGAAACAAGCCAGACTCTAGATCGAGGGATAAGGTCATTGGTGGGGGAGATTGTAACAAGTTCCACTGTCCAAGGGGAAGCAAACCATCGGAGGCCCTTGGGAAGGCGAAGGTAGAGTCGAGCGGTGGAGACCACAAGACTCATGTCCAATGGCGCGCACATGACTCATGATTGCCCGACGTGAGGCAAGCTCACGGCGTTTGTCAAGGCTCACGAGGAGGAGCATGAGAAGACGCGACTAGGTACATTGTGGATTCTAAGTTCGATCAAGTCCAAGAAAGAGAACAAGCCCAATGGGCTCATGTTCGTGGACGTGACAATTATTGATACCATGATGAGTGCACTTGTGGATACCGGTGCATCCGACCTCTTCATCTCGGAGGAGGTCACGAAGAAACTCAACTTTTGGGTTGAGAAATGAGTCAGGTGGTTCAACTTTCTTTCGGGTTTTGAAAATTTCGCGGCCCACCCTTAGGTGAAATCGCCATGTCATGGGGGCAACGACAATGTGACTCCGCAGTGCCTTGTATTATCGGTGTCTTTTGAAAATATACTATGCATGCATCGGTCAAATTCAAATAATCGACTGATCTAGTCCTTCAATCAAACACTCAAATGATAAAAGAAAAACAAAGCAGGATGAATCATGTCCATACAAAAAACACAATCTACAGGCCTAAGGTATAGCGAACTAAATTCTGAATCGATGCAACGGGAATGCACACGATCCAACATACAAATTGATGATTCTAAATCAAACCGGGGACGAATCCAGTTCAACGTGCAAGCATGCAATACACCTTGTGTATGCAAACAGCGCGGGAGCGTAAAAATTATAAACGGGGGAACGAATCCAATCCCATCAAAGCATCATGCAATCAAATGACAAGAATCCAAAGCTACTTTCCCTGCAGAAAAGTTTAACCGACGATGACTTCTTCATCCGACAACCGATGGACCTGATTTTAATGGCGTTGGAATGCTTGCAATTTCTAGTTTCATGATACAAGATCGAAATCGGGAAGTAAATCACAGACTTCCCAATTAATCTCGAAGGTTTAAACATTGAGGGGCAATATGAGAATTAAAAGACCGGTCTTGACAAGAAAAATCCATCTTTTTGAATTTGAATTTGCGTCTTGCGTCTTGTATCTCGTTGGATGAATCTCGATTACCTTTTGAGTAACCCTTGGTAGATCAAGCATAAAATTTTTCTAAAGCGGGAGGAAAATTTGAGTTGTCAACAAGTATGAAAGCTTTAGGAATTTTGGCACTTTATATATGAATTATGATAAAATGTACTTAATTATGTTTCGGAATCCAACCTTGATGAATTTACCGAATGAATCTTTAAATGAGCGTATTTTGAAAAGCCAAATCTTGATTTTTCAAGATTTTACCAGCATAACAGTCTTTGAGCTACTGTTATGATAATAGAACGTTTTGAACAATAAATTTTTGAAGGAGTGAATCTCCCAATAGTTTTCAATTATTGTTATTTATTTTTTTTATGGCCCAAAATAGACCGTTCTTGCGGCAATCAATTAAGGACGTAAGCATTTCTCGTATTGTCCAACGTCAAAACTCCAAGCGGAGATTTTTAGGGAGGCCGACGAAAGTGATGCGCCAATCAAAGGGCACCGCCGGTCCACTCCCTGCCACCGGAACCACCCCCACCCCTACCCACGGGTTCGATCCTCTCCGACGAGGGCGCGCCACGTGTCGCCCAAATCCCACGTGGAAATTTCGAGGCCACAACCAATCAACCAAATCGAGAAATCTCCCACCGCACCACGTTATCCACATTCCACCCCCGTCCTCTCTCCGCCACAAAACCGGAATTAACAGCACCAAATTCACGGTCTAACGGCGCTCTCTCTTTCCCTTCCTCAGTAAGCTGACGGTCAAACCAAAACCAGCGTGTGTCGTTCAGTTCTGCAACTGCAACTCTCTCTCACTCTCTCTCTCTCTCTAATGTTTCTCTGTTCAGTCTTCTCTCTCCTCCTCAACTGAGGCCTCTCTCTCTCTCTCTCTCTCGCTCTCTCTGTCTGCAACTCTACAATGGCCTTCGCTCAGCTCGTTTCTTATTCCTCTTCCTCGCCCTCGCCCTCTCTCTCTCCCAAGCCCACCCTCGCTCCCGCTCCCCCGGTCGCCGCCGCTCCCACAGCCAGCTGCTACTACTCCTTCTCCTCCTCCTCCTCCTCCTCCTCCTCCAAGGCCCTCGCCCCGCCTCCTCTCCGCCGGCGGCGACGGCGGGGTAGCCCCGGCCCGGCCCGCTGCTCCGCCTCCTCCTCCCCGGAGTGGCGCCACGCGGGGTCCCCGTCCTCCGACGACGCCGTGGAGCTCCCCCTGTTCCCGCTCCCGCTCGTCCTCTTCCCCGGCGCGATCCTCCCCCTCCAAATCTTCGAGTTCCGGTACCGGATCATGATGCACACGCTCCTCCAGACCGACCTCCGGTTCGGCGTCATCTACACCGACTCCGTCTCCGGCATCACCTCCGTCGGCTGCGTCGGGGAGATCGTCAAGCACGAGCGCCTCGTCGACGACCGGTTCTTCCTCATCTGCAAGGGTCAGGAGCGGTTCCGGGTCACCGGGATTGTCCGCAACAAGCCCTACCTCGTCGCTCAGGTCACGTGGCTGGAGGACCGGCCCTCCGCCGACGGGGCCGACGACCTGGAGTCGCTGGCCGGCGAGGTGGAGGCCTACATGAAGGACGTCATCCGGATCTCCAACCGGCTGAGCGGGAAGCCCGAGAAGGAGGTCCCGGACCTGAGGCGGAACCTGTTCCCGACGCCCTTCTCGTTCTTCGTCGGGAGCACGTTTGAGGGCGCGCCGAGGGAGCAGCAGGCGCTGCTCGAGCTGGAGGACACCGCCACGAGGCTGAAGAGAGAGAAGGAGACGTTGCGGAACACGCTCAATTACTTGACCGCCGCCTCCGCCGTCAAGGACGTGTTCCCGTCGTCGTGATCGAATCGAGTGAGGACCGGGTAAGACTGATCACTTACTGAAGAAGCAGAAGCGAAGAACAAGCTAAGTGTTCTTTTGCCAACGCCCTGGACTTTGTTGGTAAGTAAATCACGCGCGAAGGAAAACCCTCTGTAAGATGTAAATTTTTTTTTGTGATTTTGTAAATGATTCGAGCTTAATATTATCCATCAAGGCGTCCATAGTTCATGGTTTACACTGGTAAAATAACGGCGTGGATGGTATGAGCCACTAGAACACAGAACAAACATTCGATTAGTCAATCTTGTAGTCCTGCATGGTGTATGAATAAGTAGAATTTCACATGCAAGCAACGATTCCTGGGAATTATGTTTTCGAGGTCCATTTTAAAGGCAAGTGAAATTGTCTCAAAGCTGATCATTCTGATACGGCTGCTAAACAACTCCTATCCGTATGCTTAGTCTTTCTTGTCCTTTCTAGTTTGCCTGAATCTATCTTCCCTCCATCTCAATGGAGTTCATAACTTCAGCTTAAGGCAGACAAGGGAGCTTCAGGGAATTCCAGTTTGGAAAAAAACTACCTGCATCGATGACATTCTTGCTAATTTTGCTGGGGACAAGAGAAGCAACTTCTTGCACCAGTGTTCAGCAGCCTTACATATGGTTTTTGCCAGAAACCCTTTGCATCATCGCTGCGAAGTTCTACAGAGGCAAGCATGCACTACATTGAGTCCTATTTCCCTCTAATATCAGATGTTCATTTCTTGCTGACATCTATCACATCATTGAGACTCGAGCGACCCAGTCTGTCTACAGAACTCTCATTGCACTGCACAATCACAAGATCCGTCGAAGAACACTTTTGTCCTGTCTTCCTCTCTAAGAAACAACTGATTCTGTATAATAGATACACACAGCAAAGTTTCAAAAGATGCAAACGCAGTTTCTGTCCTCCTGAAGACCGGCCCACAGCCTAGTAAAGGAATGGAGAATCCTTCAGCTTTGTTCAGATCATACAAACTTGCATGCCAAACTATCCTCTATCATCCGACAAACTTTACAAAAGGTAAATGTTAACCGAAAAACCACGTTCTCAAGCAACACCCCACCACCCCCCCACCCAAAAGGATGAAATAAATCATGCTCTGTAGCAGAGTTTTGACTCAATGCAGAATTCTTGTATTGCCGCATATATAATGCTTACTCTGTATTGTTACTTGAGAAACAAAAATTCAGATGCTTTCCTTTTTGAGCTTTTTTGTCAATCACATGTCTTCCCCGATCCTTGAATCTGCTTTGCTTTAGTAGTCGGGAGTTCTTCAAATCCATACACACCTAAAACCTCCTGAAATGACGGCACCTTGGACACATTGAGAAATATAAAAAATCAATCTGGCACGTTATCAACCATTTCAAAAAAATTGTGAGGTCCTCTGAACTGTAGCCCTCTTTTTAGCTAGACATCTTCTATTCCTCTTTACGTACATACATGTATGCAACTTTAAGGAGAATGTGTAATACTTTGTTGAGACTACAAAATCCAACCCTCTACTATAGATTGCCAACTGCTTTGCTTCCTTAAAGAACCTCTTTTTCTGAGGGCTTCTGTTTCAGTAAGATTTCCAGAATGCTGCAAAATATCCGGAAAGTTCATTAGCCCAGCCTAAGATGTTTTAAGACAACTCACGACAGACAGAAGAAGCATTAGTCAAAAAAGGAAAGAAACCACTGTTATAAGAACAGGATAACCAATATATCTCCCTCGCATCAGAATGAACTACATACTGCCGAGAAGAATTTTCCCCAAAATGTTTAATGGAAGGCCAATAAGAGGGGATCGGAATGACAATTTTTGGTTACAGCACAAATACAAGATAACCCACTGCATAAATACATGTCATTCTTTGCTACACTAAATCACGTTAACTGCTACAAAATCATCAGACAATTATGGGATCACATTGCCTTGGAAACTAAGAACTTGGTCTGTTATTCAAACTCATCAAGCTTACAACTCCGGTAAGAGAAAGAAAAGTGGGTCGCATACCTTGAGGCATTGGTTGCTTGTTGTATCGCATACAGGATAATCTTGTGGGCAGCAATAACGATGATCCTTACAACATACAGAAGAATCGAGCCCACAACAATTCCAGGCAAGGCATATTCCGATAAAGCGAGACTTGCAACAGCAAGTTTCGCCCTCAGAACAATACGTGAAAAGATCACACCTTGTAGGACCTGGTGCCGGCGAGGGAGGAGGGTTTGGGCTGGTCTTAGTTGGATAAGAAGGTAGCATATTGATGCCACATAAGCCTTCAGCATTTCCACTATTACGTTGCATATAAACATAACCATCCATTCCCCACCTTGATCCCCATGAGTTCTTCACAATCCAATAATCAACTCCATTTTGCGATCCATACCCTACTATCAATACAGCATGATCCAGAGAAGTTGAACATGGACCTGTGAAAACCCCCTACAAAGAATTCATACATCAAGACCACGGCCAACAAAAATCTAGTTAAGGTATTTTAGGTGGCAAGTGCACTTGGAAGTTTGACACCAACCTTTGAGTACAACTGAAATGCTCTCTCGCCTCCAGAAATACCCACACTTACTGGCTGATTAGCCACAGCTTGTAGCAGCATTTTCTCATTGTTTGCAGGCACATCAACATATCCATCGATTGTCACAATATGTCTCCTTAGCTATTGCATTAGCAAGAAAAATTTTTCAGAAACAAACAAAAGAATTGAATCTGCTAATTAAACCTAAGCTTGGACATTAGCAAAATGATGTTGCCAACAAGAAAACAACGGGTATATTAATCCATATCCATTACAAGAGAATGTCAGCGGAATATAATGCTTGACAAAGAAAGTGCAATGAGTTTAGGGGAATTCCAATGATTACCTTTTGCTTGTTGCAGGTCCTATCTTGAACGAGATATGGGTAATCATCCTCGGTGTCTATACCGTGGTTATCAATGACAAACTGAAATGCATAGTCCATGAGTCCACCACCGCATCCATCGTTGTATGTCTTGTCACAGTCGACCAACTCTTGCTCAGACAGGCTCACAAGAGATCCTGTGATGATCTTATTGATTCCTTCAATGGCCCCTGTGGCTGAGAATGACCAACAAGCCCCTGCAGAGAGCAGCAATGGCATTCAGCTCCGCATCAAAGCACTCGAGTTGCCTCCACAGATTGTCTCATCAGATGGAGAGACATGATTTCACCCGTATACAAATGTTAAAGCACATCAACCAAGTCCATACAACGAGGGAATCTTTACCCTGATCGGGAGAAGATTGACAGAATTGGACTCCTATCCACATGTCACATGACAATGCCTCTGAACTTTGTAGTTCTACTCCTAGCTACCTCCACCATATTCAAAACCAAAAGGCCAACCAGAGCAATGAGAATTTTGAAAAACAACTCACATCAAACCAAATTATCCTTTACTAATCGCACACGACGTAAATACATGAATTTTCAGCCCTTCAGCTAATAGGGTATCCAGTCACAGGTAGAACAAAGTGCGACCACGAAAACTTATGAGCACAAAACCGTATTTGAATGTTCATACGTTGCACAAAGTCCAAAATTTGGTTGACTAGAAAGCACTGAAGTTAATTGAACCAATCGAAAACATGTTTCAACGTTGTCAATCTGCATCTGCGCCAAAATCTAACTGAGAAAGGAAATAAAAAAGCCAAAGTGCCAAACGATCATCAATCTCAACTCCCCCCGCCATTCACGACAAGGCAAATTCGATCACAAAACCGACCAAAACAGCGCCACTCAATTCACCGATCCATACCACAGCTTCCTTGATCCTTGACGCGCGTCACCGCTCCTTTGTCCCTCCAATCAACCGACGAAGGAACGCCGCCGCCGAGGCCGGGCCCGGGCCCCGCAATCCGCGGCCGGCCGGCGTTGACCGCGGCCCTCGAGAGACCCAGCCGGGACGACCTGAACTCTTGGTGGGTGAGATCGGCGAAGGCGTTGAGGGCGAGGGCGTAGGAGGAGCTCCCATTGCCGTTGTGGCGGGCGACGAAGTCGAGGTTGTCTCGGAACACCCGGAGCCTGTGGAGCTTCTCGCGCTCGGAGGAGTAGGCCTTGCCGTGCTCCTTGCACCAGGCTTCGAAGAGCTCCGACACGGGCGGGGTGGAGGAGAGGCAGAGGCTGGGGTTGACGAGGAGGAGGAGAGAGAAGAGGGAGAGACACAGAGTTGTGTAAGGATTGTTCTCCTTCATGGTCGGCCAGAGAGAGAGAGAGAGAGAGAGAGAGAGAGAGAGTGGCTTGGGGGTTTTTTCCTCTTTGTCAGAAATGGAGTCCCTGGGAAAACGGAGAGCCAAAGAACGACACGCAAAAGTCCCAACTTCCCGAGTTTCTATTGGTCAAAAGAGGAAATGAGTACTTGCTTAGCCGCATGAAGATGTCGCTTTTGATAATTTTACGGAAAATGACACGAATAGCAATTGAATTTGGATCTAACATGTAATATTTTTAATTTTTAATTTATTTAACATGGTTCCTGAATTTTAATTCAATATATAATATCGTCTATGAACTTTTAATTTGCTCAATATGATTCTTAAATTTTTTTTCAATCTAGTCACGGAAAGTTACTAGATTGAATAAAGGACAACATTGTATTTTGTCATATAGTATTTGCGAATAGATTGAACATGCTCAAAAAATTCAATGATCAAGCAAATTAAAAGTTTAGGAACGATATTGAAAATTGGATTAAAGTTTATGAATCACATTAAATAAATTAAAAATTTATGAACAAGATTGCAGATTGGGCCCGAAGTTAGGGTCTATTTGTGTAATTATCATAATTTTATAAGCTGCATGAATGTTATCATTGCTAGGGATAAATAACACCAAATCCATACAAACAATTGTGCGGCACGTAATTTATCGTCAAGACTTTACCAACCATCGTTTTGATTTCAATACTTTCTTTTTAAATTCAAAAAATACATGAAAATGACATGCGAGTTAAAATTTAGGTATCAACAGCTAAGATTGTCGAAGCATTATCTTGAATATACGAATGCAATTTAGTTATTTTTTTAGGACATGATCGGGTGAAATTCCCTTTGTTTAGCCATTACAATTTATATAGTTAAGAGTGTTTGGAAGTGGGAAAATTCAACTTGGCTGTCAATGCTACATTGGTGCAGCTTCCAGCGTCGATGATCAAAATACACACCTTCCTGTTAATGGTGCAATAGGTTTGGAAAATATTCTTCCTTTGTTTGTCCGCCTTTGGATTAATTGTAGATTGTAGAGATCTCCTGATAACGAGCAATTCACCTTCGTTTGGCTGCTCTATAATTTCATCTTCCTCCTCAGATTTGGACTCAATCTGATTGGCGTTTTGCGTAGCTTCTTGAAGCCCTATGTTGATCTTTTCGATTTCTTGGAGAGTCATGACTTTTCGATTAGGATAATCAGCTTTAAAGTGTCCATAGCCATGCCACTTGAAGCATTTTCGAACACATCCACCAGCAGTCTTAGATAGACTTCATGGCCTTCTCTTTTCCCTTGTCTTTTGTCGATGCATTCTTGGCCTTGCTAGAACAAGCACCCTTAAAGAACGATGTTCCACTTGTCGAAGATTTGGTTGACAATCCCTTGCCACGCTTCAGTTGTTTCCCCATCTTCTTGGCTCATTTGAAAACATTTTCGAAAGACCAATAAGATTGAAGTTCAACCAAATTGGTAATCTCTCTGTTCAAACCACCAATGAAATGAGCGATGGTTTGCTCTTGCAATTATAGGATATAGCACATCATAAGGAGTTGTTCAAACTCCCTAATGTATTTTTCAACATTCATTCCGCGCTACTGGAGGAAATTCATTTTGAGAAACATGTCTTGCTTGTAGTTGTCAGGTAAGAACCTCGTCATCATAGGTTTCTTGAGTTTCTCCCAAAATTGATGTGGCCTTTTCCATTGCGAACTCTTTAGTTCTTCAAGTTTTTCACCCTTAGGAAGCATATTTTTTCAACTTAAGAGCAACAACCTTGCCACGCTTTTGTCTGAATGGAAGTTGAATACTCGTTTGAAATCATGAAGCCAATTGATAAAGTCATATGGATTAAGGTTACCCTCAAATTATGGCACCTCCACTTTTAGGCTCTGTTCGTTTGGCGGAAAATATTTTCCTTTTGAAAAATATTTTCCTAGAAGTCATTTTCCTGAAAAATGTTTTTCTGAAACACAATTTTCTGGTGTTTGGCTAAAATCCGAAAAAGTTTCGGAAAATATTTTCTGGTGTTTGGCGACGGCCGATCCGCCGATGTCCGGCGACTGACGGCGGCGATCGGCAACTGGTGGCGGGCGGCGGCGATGGGCGGCGATTAGCTGTGACCGGCGGTTGATGGCGGTGGCGGTAGTGACCGGCGGCTGGGCGGCGGCAATGGGCGGCGGGCCGCATCCGGCGGTGGCGACAGGCGGCGGGCGACCAGCGGCAGAGACCGATGGTAGCTACCGGCGGCCGATGGCGGTGATCGGCGATCAACTTCCTCTCCCACAGAAAACATTTTCCCTCCCATGGGCAATTTTGACTTCACTTCGGGGGAAAATGATTTCCACTTTTGAAAAGTGGAAATCATTTTCCCCCAAAGTGAAGTCAAAATTGCCCATGGGAGGGAAAATGTTTTCCGTGGGAAGTTACTTTCCGCTTCCCGAACACTGAAAAATGCGGAAAATATTCTTCTGAAAAACATTTTCCGCCAAACGAACGGAGTTACTTCACAATCATTCTCCTCATGCCTTCTTCTTCTCCTTAAGACTCGGTAATCCGAAGCACTAAAGTTGCTTCCAATGTTGCTGGATTCGTCACTAGAGTCTTGGCGAGGATCCAGATCATCATGGCATGGTCGATTAATAGGGCATATCGTTGTGGCTCCTGCCTTGCCTGACTCTCTAAGAGTTTGAGGACTTGCTCCATTTGTTGATGAAGTTTTGTTATGGCATAATGTTGACACTTGATTTTTGGTCCATTTTTTAAAAATTTTCTTAAAAATCACAAAATTAGGATTAGGAACCTTGGCCATGCTTAGGTGTCACGCCATGCTCTCGCGTGCTTTTTGATGGAGGTACTTTTCTATACAGGTCTCTTCCAGATCATACCACACGTGATAACGGAGTTTATTTGATCTAAATTCAAACTTGAAGTTGCCACTAGTCACTTACAGTAGGTCGACTAAAAACCTAATGGTGGTACGAGAGAAGTACCGCAATCCTACGAACTAAAGATTCTGGATAAGGGACTTGGTTACATTAACGATCCCAAATTGAGACCATTAATGCCTTTTTGGTATCTAAGAACGATATGGCATGTCTAACGTATTACACAGATTTCTAAGGTCACTTAACTAATCTAATCATAGACAAACAATTAAGCATCCAAGAATCAAATGCACATCTAATGGCAAATCAATTATAGCAACCCTAATTTGATCACTAGAAATGAAAACCTACCAAAACCCTAACAAAGCTCTAATAGCTTACTCATTTCATTTTTTAGGGTTTAGGTTTTTTTTAGGAGTTTTGGCCTTAAATTTGGAATTTTCCAAATTATGCCACTTCGGCATTTTGGAAAATCCAAATTTCACTTTTTATAACTGGTCACAATGATTTTTAATCATTCTGTGGATTTTCAAAATTTTTGATTTTTTTTAGTGTCATTTGAATACTCCAAAAAATTCCAATTTCATTTTTTATGACTGGCCACAATGATTTTCAATCATTTTGCGGATTTTCAAATTTTTTGATTTTTTTTGGTGTCATTTGAACACTCCAAAAAATTCCAATTTCATTTTTTATGACTGGCCACAATGATTTTTAATCATTCTGTGGGATTTTAGAATTTTTGATTTTTTTCAGAAAAAATTTTTAAATAGAGAAATAATTTTTTTATGATTTTTTGGAAATTTTTGGTGAATTTTCCAATTTTTATTGATTTTTCAGAATTTTTAAATTTTTATTTGTATTTTCTGAATTTTCTGAAATTTTTATGAATTTTCTGAAAATTTTTGTACTTTTCTGAATTTTCTGCAATTTTTCTGATTTTTATGAATTTTCTGCAAATTTTCGAATTTTCTAAAAAAATCTAATTTTTTTAATGATTTTTGTGATATTTTGATTTTTTTCTATTTGTTTATTATTTATTATTTTTCATTTCGAACTTTTTTATATTTTTTTATTTTTCCCTCCAAGGGCAAGCCGGACTGGACCGGTTTAGATCGGTTTGGTCAAGACCGAACCGAGAACCGCTAGCGCCGGTCGCCGATCGCCGGTCGCCGATCGCCGATCGGTTCCTCTGACGAACGCATGCCCAAAACGACACCGTTTTGAGTGATTTTCGTTTAGGTATTTTCACAAACAGTTGGTGGCCATATTTCCATGTCTTCAATCTTCAAGACCGCCGGTTTGAGCTCACCGTCGGCGAGCCTTCGGCAACCTTATGGCCATTCTGGTTGCACCAAAACAAAGTCCCTATATTCTACTTTCAATCTAACCTATTTAGCCTGCCGGCGGACGTTCACCGGCTGGCAGAAATCGAGCCTAAAAATGTCAAATCAAAACTGCCATTTTCCACTTTTCTAATATTCACCCCTATTGCGATCGCCCTAGCTGTCTTGATCGAGTCTAACAACTAACAAACCAACAAACAAAGTTCAGAAACACTGGCTTGAATGGCCTGAGACCGTGGTAATGTTCCGGCGAAGCTTCAAGTTTTCCGACGAGGTGGGTTTAATGCACGAATCGACCCGGTTTATGTGATTTTAACCATTCAAAATGCAAACAAACCATAAAGATGAATTCAGAACATGTTTTGAGCATTAAACATCGCAAAATACTGAAGAAATGCACAAGTTTGAACCAAAACATATTTTGGAAATTTTGGGAATTCGTAACCACGAAGGAGATTTACCTGCATCGTTCGTCGTCTCAATGAAATTTCCGAAGTGATATGAGCTCCGGAGATTGTTCCCTGACACTTGTTCTTCCTTCTGATGCTCCTGGATTAGCTAGATCAGATCTAAATCGACCGGATGACACCCGGTTTCAAACGTTCCCGATTAGCCAGACTGGCTGGAACTGCGAGGGGAGAATCACGGCCACACATGATTCGCCGGTGTTCCGCCGTCTACGGCATCACCGAGCACTCACGAGGGGACTCTCAACCCTTTTTCTCTCTAGATTCTGCACGATTTCCTCTCTTTCTCTCTCCTCCTTCTCTCAGGAAAAACGTCAAATGTCTTCCTTTCGTTCGGGTTTGTTTTTCCAGTTTTTTTTTCCTTGATTTCCCGCCCAAAATTCGGTTGAAAACGAATGCTAATTGGTTCCGGTCATTGAAAGATGCCAGCTGGAAAAATCAATTGAAACGTGCTCAATTGATTGGGATCCGCCCACGAAGTCATGGGCTTGAGTAAATTTTTCTGGATTTCGCGTGGGTTGGGTAGCCGGGTGAAGGAGACGACACTGTTCGGGTCGGGTTGGGTTGACCCGTCCGACCCGGCAGTTTCTATTTTGATCAAAAATGCGAATTAGACCTTATTTTGACAGAATTTTTCGAATTAAATCTCAAAATTGCATTCCCCAGTGTTGCGCCACGCTCTCGCGTGCTTTTCTTATGGAAGTATTTTTCTATATGGGCCTCTCCCAGGCCATACTTCATATGACAGCGGGGTTTATTTGATCTAAATTTAAACTTGGAGTCGCCACTAGTTATTTACAGTAGGTCGACTAGAAACCTAATTGTGGTACGGGAGAAGTACCGCAATCCTACGAGCCAAAGATTCTAGGTAAGGGATTTGGTTACATTAACGATTCCAAATTGAAACCATTAATGCCCTTTCGATACCTAAGAATGATTATAACATATCTAGAGCGTCACACGGATCCCTAAATTCAATTCATTAATGTAATCATGGACAAACAATTAAGTATCCAAAAATCAATTGCACATCCAATGGCAAATCAATCACATCAACCCTAAGGTGGTCATTAGAAATGAAAAATTTATTAAAACCCTAACTAAAGCTCTAATAGCTTGTTCATTTCATTTTTAGGGTTTTTTAGGGGTTTTGGCCTTGAATTTGAAATTTTCCAAATTATGACACTTGGGCATTTTGGAAAATTCAAATTTCACTTTTAATGACTGGCCACAATGATTTCTAATCATTCTGTGGATTTTCAAAATTTTTGATTTTTTTGATTTTTTTTAGTGTCATTTAGACATTTCCAAAAATTCCAATTTCATTTTTTATGGCTGGCCACAATGATTTCTAATAATTATGTGGATTTTCAAAATTTATTTATTTATTTATTTTTATTTTTTTTGAAAAAATTTTTAAAACTGAGAAATGATTTTTTTTATGATTTTCTGGAAATTTTTGGTGAATTTTCCCATTTTTTCAATTTTTTATCGATTTTTTAGTATTTCCAATTTTTTATTTTTATTTTCTGAATTTTCGAAAATTTTATGAATTTTCTGAAATTTTTTATTTTTCTGAATTTTCTGCAATTTTTCTATTTTTTTGTGAATTTTCTGCAAAATTTTCGAATTTTCTAAAAAATCTAATTTTTTTTAATGATTTTTGTGATTTTTTAGAATTTTCTAATTTTATTATTATTATTATTATTATTATTATTATTATTATTTATTTTTTGAATTTTTTAGAATTTTTCCAGCCCAAGCGATGAACCGGACCGGACCAGTTCGAACCGGTTTGGCCGAAATCGAATCGGCCGTTGCCGGCGCTGGTCACCTCCTCCGGCGAGCCCAACATGCCAAAAACGGCGCCATTTCATCTCATTCTCATTTAGGCATTTTTACAAACAATTGGAGTGCATAATTTTCGGTTCAGTGTTCTTGAGATCGCTAGTTTGGGCACTTCGCCGGTGACCTCCCGGCGACTATTCCGCCATTCCAACTACACCATTATCAAGTTCATATGTTGTAGTTTTGATCACCATCGAACATTCGTCGGCTAGTGAAAAACCGGACCGAAAACCCTAACTTGTACTGCACCCTCGAGATTTTTCAGAACATGAACATCAATTCCGATCGCCCTAGCCGTCTATTATGAATCCTAAAGACTAGAAAATCAATAAACAAAGTTTAAGAAAGCATACTCAAACGACCATTGGCCATGAAGATACTCCGGCGAGCACTTCGCGAGCTCCGGCGAAGTTTGGCAATGGTGACTGAGGGGATTTTATGCGGTTTTAATGGCCAAAATGCAATCAAAAGACATGGAACACAATTAGAAACAAGTTTTGAGCATTCACAAGTCGAAAATCATGAGAAAAATCACATGAACATCCAAAATTAAATTCTGGAATTTTCTGAAAAAATATTGTAGTGAGCGATCTTTACCTTCTTCGGAAGCAGATCAAATTAGGCTTCCGAGTTGAACGATCGACTTAGATCTCTTCCTTGATACCTCTGCTTCATGAAGGCGGTCTTCGATTCGCCAAGGGTGCTCTAGACGCTCTGGCCGAGGATCAGTTTCAGACCTTCACGGATGACTTTGTCACATGCTCACCGGACATGGAGGATCACAACTGGAGCCGATTTGCCAGCGTTTTCTCACCGGAGAAAATGTCGATCGCTTGATCCTAGAACCCTCAACACGTCTCTAACACTAATTCCTTCTTTGTTTCGCTCTTTCTCTCCCTTCTCCCTCTTGGGAATTTTCTCGAATGCCTTCTGTTCAACCCTCTTCAGTTTTTCTAGTTTTTCATCCTTCAATTCCGTGCTCAAAATCAGTTGGAACCGAACGATAATCAGTTTGGGTTGTTGAATGAAGCTAGATGGATCATATCCAGCTTGGAAAATTGGATTAAAAACGTGCTAATTAACTAGAATTAGTCAATGAAGTTGCGGGTTCTAACCGTTTTTCTTTTGGGTTTCGCACGGGTTGTGTTTCGGGTGAAGAAGATGAACTGTGCGGGTTGGGTCGGGTCGGGTTGACCCGCCCGACCCGGAAGTTCCGATTTCGAATAAAATTGCAAATTGGGCCGTAATTTGATTTCAAATTAAACCTCAAAATTGTATTTCCCAGCATGTTCCGAACCCAAACATACAATTTTGCCCAAATTTTATTATAATTGTGCCCAAAATTCCCTTAATTTTATATTCGGGTTAACAGGTTTTCGTTCAATTCAAGGTCTTAATGACCTAATTAGGAAAAATTTATGCCAAAATTGCATTGCCCACCCCTGATTAACGTTAGTAATGATATTCTCATATTTCAGAAATTTCATTTTGGGCACAATTCCCAATTTAGGTTCAGAATTCTCAATTTTCAATCAATTTTTGAGGATTTTTTTATTTTTGCACTAAATTGTGCAATTGGACTGACCATTGTGTAATTAAAGGTCCCAGGATTAATTGTTGTGAATACACTATAACATAAAAATGTTTAGAAAAAACTTAATTTCATTTTTTGTTCAATTCGGGTTTAATTTTGCCCAATTTTGGAAAAAACATATACCAGATTGAAATTTTCTAAAGTTGATAGTGTATTTATGAAATTGGTTTTAAAATAAAATTATTGACTATTTTTATGGAATTTTCTGATTCTATTTACTATTTTTCTTGATTTTATTGCTTATTTTGACTAAAAGAAATTCAGGAAAAAAAAATGCTAAAAAATTATTTTTTGGTTTCAAAATAGGTTTCTAGGCTTGGCCAAGATCCCTAGACCTAATTTTGAATTTTTTTTGAAAATATGACAAAAATGAGCTAAAAATTAGGTGTCAACACCCAGTATATTCTGAACCCAAACATATAATTTTCCCCAATTTTGATTGTAATTGTACCCAAAATTTTCTTATTTTTATATCAGGGTTAATAGGGTTTTGTTCAATTTGAGGTCTTAGTGACCTGATTAGGCAAAATTGATGCCAAAATTGCATTACCCACCCCTGATTAATCGTAGAAATGATAGTCTCACATTTTGGAAATTTCATTGTGGGCACAATTCCCAATTTAGGTTCAAAATTCCCAACTTTCAATCAATTTTTGGGGATTTTTGATTTTTACACCAAATTGTGAAATTGGACTGACTATGATGCAATTAAAGGTCCCAGAATTAATTGATATGAAGACACTATGACCTAAAAATGTCTAGAAAAAATTTAATTTCATTTTTTGTTCAATTTGGATTTAATTTTGCCCAATTTTGGGAAAAACATACACCCGACTAAGATTGTCTAAAATTGGAAGTGTATTTATGAAATTGGATTTAAAAGAAGATTATTGACTATTTTTATGGAATTTTCTGATTCTATTTACTATTGTTCTTATTTTTGTTTGCTTATTTTGACTAAAAGAAATTCAGAAAAAATGCAGAAAAATGCTAAAAAATTATTTTTTGGTTTAGAAATAGGTTTCTAGGCTTGGCCAAGAACTCTAGACCTAATTTTGAAATTTTCAAAAATATGGCAAAAATGATCTTAAAAATAAGTGTCAACAGCTGCTCCTCTTTGAGATTGAGCTCGTTTAGAAGTTGATCTCAAAGATAAGATGACACTTGAATTTTTAGTCGACTCACTATAAATTAAAATTTCACAACAACTGATTGGGGTGTTTGCTTTTTGAGATTCGTGATCTAATCCAAAGGTTTTCCTTAGAACATATTTTGAAAGGGTTCTTAATGATTTGAGAGAGAGAGAGAGAGAGAGAGAGAGAGAGAGAGAGAGAGAGAGAGAGAGAGAGAGAGAGAGAGAGAGAGAGAGAAACTTACTTGTTTGTGAGAGTTTCTTTGTTGCTCATCCAAGGGCATAAATGGATGATGGTGATGATTATGATGATTATTCTGTTTTCTCAGTTTGAGAATGAATTCACGAATCATGAATGCCTGTGACTCCTTGCCTTAGGACTTGAATTTGCTTAGTGGTTCCTCACCAGTAAGACTTTGGATATTTGTTTAGTGGTTCTTTGCTAATTAAGACTTTGAACTTTGCCTAGTGATTTCTCACTTGTAGGACTTTAATTTGCTTAATGATTCTTCACTAATAGGACTTTGAATTTGCCTAGGGGCTCCTCGCCTGTAGGATTTTAATTTTATCTAGTGGTTTCTCACCAATAGGATTTAGGTCTTACCTAGTGGTTCCTCACTAGAAGGAGTTGAATTTTACCTAGGGGCTCCTCGCCCGTAAGATTTGGGTTTTACCTAATGGTTCCTCGCTAGTAGGATTTGGGTCTTACCTAGTGGTTCCTCATCAGTAGGAATTGAATTTTGCCTAAGGGCTCATCGCCCATAGGATTTGGATTTTACCTAGTGGTTTCTCACCGGTAGGATTTGGGTCTTACCTAGTGGTTCCTCGCCAGTAGGAATTGGGTCTTACCTAGTGGTTCCTCACTAGTAGAAATTGAATTTACCTAGGGGCTCATTGCTTGTAGGATTTACGTAATAGTTTTTTGAAGCTATGGTTTGTGATCACTTACAGAGGGTCAAATCTCTGAGGCTACAAATCCGCAATCAATCAGCAGAACTATAACAAAGCCACGTTTTAGGCCTAAAAAGTCATCCAAAGCTATAGGTTGCGAACACTCGAAGGGTAACGACTCCGAAGCTACAAACCTCTGAACACTTGGCAAGACTATAAAAAATCACCATATCCAAAGCTGCAAAATTACGATCACTCATAAGAAACATCACTCAATAGTCACGAAGTGCAATTTGCTTTAGAATACCTGTCTTGTCTTATGGCTCCTCACCAACTAGATTTGAAATTTTGGAGACCTGCCATGTAATTTACCCGTAGGATTTTAAAATGCCTAAAGGCTCTTAGTCAATAGGATTTGAATTTGGAGATTTCCTATGTAGAATTTGCCTAAAGGCTTCTTGCCAATAGGATTTGGATTTTGGAGACTTTCCATGTAAAAAATTGCCTAAAGGCTTCTTGTTAATAGGATTTGGATTTTGCCTAATGGTTCCTCACCAAATAGGTTTTTACAAAGTCTTCAAACAATGAATGTCTGCTTTATGATTTTAAGGTTTCACTAACCTTGACATGTTTTTTTTTAGTTGACCAAAAGCTATTTTGAAAAGGTAGTTTTGAAATTAATCAAAGCCATTTGAAATGTTGTTTTTCTTTTTAGTTTACCACAAACTATTTGAAAACTTGGTTTTGAGTTGACCAAAAAATATTTGAGACCTCATTTTGAAATATGCATTCTTTGTATGCATTTCAGGCAATCCAATTTCCTTTTAAAAGAAGTATTTGAACAGAATGCTTGTCAATTTCAAGAAATGTTTGAAATCGTTACCTTCATTAGAAAGGATTTGTTTCGATTTATGAATTTGGTCTTTTCTTCACTTGAACGGGAATTGATTTGATATCCCTCAATTTTATTTTTCCTAACCAATCCTTAGGTGTTCGGAGATATTCACAATGTATACAATCCAATTGATCCGATAAGGTTTTTCAAAAGGTTGTAATGTTGGTTTGGTCAATGGCTATTTAAAGGATAGGCATTCTGAGGCCAAGAAAAGGATTTCACCACGTGCGACTTCGGGTCTACAAGTTAAGAACCTCGAGGATAAGACAAAACAATATTGCATACACTTCTTTGAGTGATGACCTTTTATCATGAAATCATATTTTCACTCTCAATATCCCAATCTAAAGAGTCTTTAGGGAGAGGTTGTAATGTTGGTATTGGGTAGGCTCAAAAGGCTCAATTGTTTTGTTTTGAATTCAGGGTTTTCATGAAATTGATGATCTTATTGGCATCACCACTCTTTTCCTGTTGTCCACTAGGAATCTTTTCTTAGCATGAACACAAAAGTCCTCTAGACTTTCATTGAGACTTTCAATCGATGATTTGTTGTGACTTTTGATTTTTCACAACTTTTGCTTTTCTTTTGACATGACTTCTGTCATCCTTTCTTTTGGATGCTTTTCTTTCTTTTGCTCATTTTTCCGGACATTGGCCTTACTTTTACCAGGCATACTGCTTTTCATGCCCCAGATTCTTTCATCTTTGATAAGGACTCTGTATTTTGCCCTTTTGCTTTCTATTTATCAAAGTGGATCATATGCTCATGCTCCAGTGCGAAGAGATAATCACCAATTTGGAGTTCTGAAATGAATATTCAGGCTCAATTGGGCTTTGCCAAAGGTAAATGTGTTTGGGATATGGAAATGAAATGCTCTTCTTCCTTTTGGGATGTTGTGAGCTTCCATATGAATTCATCTGAGGTTATCACAAAAAGATTGATGCAATTGTATGCAATAACATCTTTCTTGATCCTATTCTCCATAAATATCAACCGCGAACCTCCTAATTTGCCCCAGTGTGGGGTGGTTCTCAACAGAGTTGCTTTTGAAAAATTTCTCCACTGTTTAGGCTCAAATTTGGCTTGCAAGGGATAATCATGTGTTTGGGATAATGAAATGATTGCCTTTCATCATTTCAATTCATGTAATTATTGCGAATATCCCCTAGTTCCTTCGGATGAGGTTTTCTCACTCGTTTCAACACTTTTGACTTTGAGTGTACAAGGGACGTGTTTGGATATGGCTTACCTTTCATCATTTAAAGGTTTTTCCATTTGATTTGATCCAAACTTTTTCCATGAAAATTTTCATGACCTTCATCAAAACTTCCTTCTTTTTCTTTAAGGAATTCTAACGCGTAATGCATATTCAAAGAATGCATATTTGAATTTTTTTTTTGAAATAACCTTTTCATGTTAATCTACTTGGGGAAAAGAAGTTCCATTTTCCAACAAATTAACCTCTTCGAGACCCAAATTTACGAGTTAGGGACACTTACCCGATTGGCTTGTAAATGTCCCTCTCGATTATTTTTGCTTATGCATTAATTCGTTCCATTGGAGATTTGAAAATGAGATGTTCAAGCTCAAATTCATGGGTTATGGATACTTATCTGATCGGTTTGATGAGATTCCTTTAACATTAAAACCCAGTGTTAACACTGATTCAAGTATTGCTCATTTTTGATTGAAATGATACAACCAACCTCTGGTTTGTTTTGTCTTAAACATTCATGAAAGATTATCTCTTTTAATTTCTTCTCCCAGTTTCTCTAGGGATGATAAAAGGGAAAAATCCACTAGAAAACAACATTGAGAAAACCAAATTTGAGAATAACACTTCCTTTTTATTTTTCAACTCCGTTGAAAATTTTAGAAGTCTTGAGTCATCTCAGATTTCCTTTTGTCATATTCTGCAAAATGAACAAACATGTTTTATGAAATGCATGATATGCATGATATGCACATGTTATGATTAGTGCCAGTTTTCTTGAATGTCCGTCTTCATTTCATGAATAGAAAATCTTGTTAGCATCCACATTTACAGGATAGGCTAGTTCTGTTTCTGTCATATCTACAAGAATTAGTGCTCCTCTAGGAAGAATCTTCTTGATAATGTAAGGACCTTCATAATTCGGAGTGAATTTCCCACGTGGATCTGAATTATTGGGAATGGCTTTCTTCACTACTAGATCATCTATTTCAAAACGTCTTGGTTTAACCTTTCTATTGAAAGATTTAGCAACTCTTTTCTGGTAAGTTTGTCTATAACATATACCCTTTAATCTTCTGTCATCAATCATGTTGAGCTGTTCATATCTTTGTTGGCTTCATTCAGCTTCTGAGAGTTTTAATTGGGATAATATCCTCAATGAAGGAATTTCTACCTCAACGGGTAATACTGCTTCCATCCCATAAACTAAGGAAAATGGAGTTGTCACGATTGATGTTCGAATTGAAGTTTGATATGCCATCAGAGCATATGGTAATCTTTCGTGCCAGTCACGATAATTCTCAACTGTTTTGAATAATATCTTCTTGATATTCTTGTTTGCCGCTTCTACTGCTCCGTTCATTTGTGAGCGATATGGAGATGAATTCAAGTGTCGAATGTGGAAGTGTTCAAGCAAATCATTTACGATTTTGTTGTTCAAGTTTGAACCATTGTCAGTAATGATTGCTTCTGGAACTCCATACCTAACAACGATGTCCCGTTTGATGAATTTTGCCACATTCTTAGCGGTGACATTTGTATATGAATTCGCTTCAATCTACTTGGTGAAATAGTCAATTGCCACCAAGATAAAGCGATGTCC
The DNA here is from genome assembly GCA_031216285.1 of Syzygium syzygioides. Lineage (NCBI taxonomy): Eukaryota > Viridiplantae > Streptophyta > Magnoliopsida > Myrtales > Myrtaceae > Syzygium > Syzygium syzygioides. The sequence goes on along the minus strand of CM062247.1, from coordinate 19,597,997 downwards.
GTTTGAAGCCTTAGAGTTGATAGGGCCAATCATGTCAATACCCCACATTGAAAATGATCATGGTTCTGACATTTGATGCAGCTCATTCGACAGTGCATTAATTCTGTCTCCATAGACTTGACATTGGCGACAACACCTCATATGCTGCATGCAATCTGTTTCCATCGTCATCTAGTAATATCCCGATATCATGATTTTGCGAGCTAAGAGATGGCCATTCATATGCGGACCACATTCACCTTCATGAATTTCTCTCATGATTTGTTCAGCTTCTTTGCTATCAACGCATTTTAACAGGATCGAATCGTACGACTTCTTATAAAGAACCTGTCCGTTGAGAAGGAACTTGTTGGCTATCTCTCTGATAAATTTTCTATCGCTTGACCGGCATCCTTTAGGAAATTCTCCTTCTTGTAAGTACTTCTTGATATCATGAAACCATGGTTCATTGTCAAATTTTGCTTGGACTACCATGCAGTGTGTTGGTCGTTCAAGAATATTGATTCTCAATGGTTTTATATCCATGCCATCTTAAGCTTGAAGCAATGATGATAATATTGCAAGAGCATGTGCAAAGTGATTATGAGCTCTTGGAAAATAATCAAATGTTATTTCTTCGAATTCTTCCATCATTCCTTCTAAGTATTTGTGATAAGGAATCAGCTTTGCATCATGAGTTTGCCATTCTCTAGTTGTTTGCAATATAATGAGCATAGAGTCTCCATATATTTGTAACCTTTTTACCCTCATTGAAAGGGCTAACTGTAAGCCGAGAATGGATGCCTCATATTCAGCGATGTTATTGGTGCATGGAAATACCAGTTTTGCAGATACTGGATAGTGTTAACTTTCTGGGGAGATCAGTACCACCCCGGTTCCTGAGCCAAATAGGTTAGTTGCGCCATCGAAATACATGGTCCATTTGTCATCGACCAATGTCAATATGTGATCATCAAGTTGTTCTTCAGAATTGTCGATATTCTGCAAATTTTCTGCCAGTATGTCTGCTATTGCTCGCCCCTTGGCTGACTTTTAGGATGAACTCCTGATGTCGAATTCAGACAACAAGACTTGCCATTTGGCTAATTTCCCAACTAAGGAGGATTTCTCAAGAAGATACTTGATCGAAACATTCTCAGTTACTAGCAAAATTTGGTGATGAAGGGTGTAGTGACTTAATCTGTGTAACACCCAAATTAATGCAACGCATGTCTTCTCAACTGCTGGATAATTCACTTCCGATGTTGTGAATTTCTTGCTCGAGTAATAAACGGCTTATTCTTTACTGTCATTCGGTCTTCTTTGTAACAGCACTGCTCCTAATGATTCATGATAAATCGTCAAATATAGGATCAGTGGGACTCCAGAAATTGGTGGTACTGATACTGGTGGGCATACTAGATATTCTTTGATTTTGTCAAAGGCTTGTTGACATTCTTTATCCCACTTTACTTTGGCATTCTTCTTCAACAGTTTGAAGAATGGTTTAGCAGTCTCAGAAAGCTGATAGATGAAGCGGACAATGTAGTTTAAACGCCCCAACAAGCTTCTCACTTCTTTTACTAGAGAAGGAGTCTTCAAGTCATGTATTGCTTTGATCTTAGAAGGATCGATTTTGATTCCTCTATTGCTAACCACAAATCCTAGTAGTTTATCAGATTTTGCCCCAAATACACACTTATTGGGGTTCAGTCGCAACTTATACTTTCTGAGTCTTTTGAACAATTTGCGAAGCACCTCAACATGATTTTCTCCTCATTTGGATTTTGCGATCATATCGTCTAAGTATACCTCAATTTCTTTGTGCATCGTATCATGAAACAGAGTTAATATCGCCCTTTGATATATGGCACCAGCATTTTTCAGACTGAAAGACATCACCTTATAACAAAATATGCCTTATGGTGTTATGAAGGACATTTTCACCTTATCCTATTTCTTCATGAGGATTTAATTATATCCTGAGAAACCATCTATAAATGAGAATGTTTCGAACCCAGTCGTGTTATCTACCAGTACATCAATATGTGGAAGCGGAAAATCATCTTTTGGGCTTGCTTTATTTAGATCGCGATAATCAACACATACTCGCACTCGATCATCTTTCTTCATTACAGGTACTATGTTGGCAATCCATTCTGGATATGGCATTACTTCGATGAAACTGACCTTGAGTAATTTCATCACTTCCTCTTCTATTTTCTTTGCCAATTCTGGCTTTGTTCGCCTCAATTTTTGCTTCTTCGGTGGAATACTTGGATCAATTGGCAAAGCGTGTTCAACTATATTCGGATCAAGGCCTAGCATGTCGACATAGGACCATGCGAATATATCTTGATATTCCTTGAGCAAATCCGTTATTCTTTCTGATTCTGCTGAGAGAAGACTTTCTCCAATGTTGACTTCTTTGGGGTTTTCCTCATCGCCCAAATTAACAGTAATCATTTTCTTTAACATGAGTGGCTTTGATTCTTCATGATAGATCAATTCTTTTCTGATCCATTCCTCATTTTTATCACCTCCTTCAATATCATATGTGATCTCCTCGGAGAGATTTGAATCACATATGAACCTACTATGGGTGTGTGAATGCTCATGCCTGACATGCAACAAACATGATTAGTAATTACATATGAAATGAATTAATGATGAGGTTTAATAAAAAAACCATTTTGAAAAAACTATTTTGAAATCTTGTTTTAAAGAAATCAAGAGAATAGAGCTAATCCTCATATCCTTGGATATCCTTGCTCTTAAAACCGTTTTCGCAATGAGGAATCATACGGAAACCCAAAGCCTCAAGTCTCATGTGTGAGAGCGATATTCATTATTGGTTTGGTTTTGTTTTCATATGTCCTTAATAAAACTTTGAACACTTTTATTGAATTTAAAAAATGCAATTACATCTATATTGAAAGCAACGTAAATTGCAACTGAAATGAAATAACATCAACATGAAACAGACAAATTGTAAAGACAACAATGAAGAAAGAGTTCAAAAGAATCTTCCTACTCCAGTGCGTAGGTGTTTTCATCTTCGGTTATAATGACATTGATAATGTCTTCTTCGAATAAACCTAGCGTGTCAGACTCAGTTTTTGTACATAAATTTTCTTCTGAGAGCAATTTGGGAGGCCTAGGAAAGTTTTTTCTGATACGAATCTGATGACAGGGCAACTCTTTAGCCTTACCCTTTCATGTTGATGGGTTAATGGTTCGATCACCTCGGCTTTTATGGCCTTTATGATTCTCTTGACCTTGGCCCCGGCCTCCATGATGATTATTGATGACTTCATATCCTACTCCATACTTCTTCTTGGTACCAAATTAGATAATAGGTTCTTTAATTCCTTGAGCCTTTGCCCCAAGCCCACCATTATGGTTAAATCCATATTGGCATAATACTTTTCCAGACATAATAGACGATGCCGAAAATTCTGGAATCTTCATGACACTACTAGCAGGATTTTGTATCATGGAGATCATTTAGAAGGAATGATAACTGGGCTCTTCTTTTATCTCTGGCTCGACATAAAGTATGGCACTTTCCTTGTAAGTGGCAAAGTCTATTTCCCAATGTATGGTAATCATTTTACTGTTAATAACAAATCGAACCTTCTGATGGAGACTAGAAGGAATAGCACCGGCCATATGAATCCAAGGCCTCCCTAGCAGTAGGTTGAAGGTCCTTGGAATGTCTACCACTTGAAAATCGATCAGAAAAGGCATAGGGCCTATGTTTACATCCAGCTCAATGTCACCGATAACATCTTTCTTCATCCCGTCGAATGAACGTACGGTCACCTTTAAAGGTTTGATAAATTCTTCACTAATCCCCAAGCAATGCAGTGTGCTTAGAGGACACAAATTAAGTGCAGAACCATTATCGATGAGCACCCATGACACTTCCTTACCTCGGCATTTGACGGCAATATACAGAACTTTATTATGAGAACGTCCATCAATTGAGAAATCTTCATCAGAGAAGGCAATATGATCCTTTAGAAGAATGGCACCAACAAAGTCTTCCAGTTGTACTTCATTAATAGTTTCCGAGACGTGCACCTCATTAAGAAGCTTCATGAGCACCATTTTGTGGCTTTTTTGAAGTCTTGAAAAGATCCAGTAAGAAAATTTACGCCGGCATCTTTCTTGACTGCTTAATTACTTCATATTCACTTGTTCTCATGACCGACAGTAACTGTTTGACATCCTCCTCAGTTACTCTCTTCTTTTCATGCTCACCTTCTTTTGGGACATAACATCTGCCTGATCTAGTTATTGCATCAACTTCTTTAGGTGAGTAGTCCTATGGTACACATTTGGTGTCAAATTTCTCCTTTGGAGGCAAAATGATAATCATAGGCTGCACCTCTTTCTCTTCGATTTTTAGTTGACCAATTAAGAGCTCAATGGTAATTGGTTCAACATGATGCTTTTCTTCTTCAAGTCTGTCCACTTCATCAAGATTAATTAATAATGATGTAATCATGGACACAATGCTTTTATTAGCTTCAATAGTATCCATTCCACCCCAACTATTGGGCACGATATTTTCCTCTTCAGATACCCATGAGGGTGATGTGTATTTGACACGATAGTTATAACGGTCACTGTCTTGTCCTAGATAATCCATAATTTTGCCTTATTTTCGTGCTTTGCGAACAAATCACCTGTCTCCTTGGCAAGTTTTCTTCTTCATCTTCTCGTCTTGATCTTCTTTTTCCTTAAGACTTAATTTGTTGACTGGGATTTCATCCATGCCTCCCCATCCGTCGGGTACAATAGTTTCGTTTTTGAAAGCCCAAGATGGGGGTGTGTACTTAACGCGGTAATTGTATTTTCTACTGTCCTGACCAAGGAAGTCTACAGTGTCGCCCTACTCAAGTGATGTTTGGATAAATCACCTTTCACCTTGCTGGATCCTTTCTTTTTGCTCCTCAAATTGATCCTCCTCATCACAAGATGGAGTCTCGTTTTATGTGATGAGCTCATTGTCCATACCGCCCCAACCATCGGGTACAATCACTTCATTCTTAAAAGCCCACAATGGTGGAGTATACTTTACTTGAAGTTGTATTTGCCAGAATCTTCTCCCGAGTTGTTTATGACTTCCCCTTTTAAGAATGCTTCGCGGTGAAAGCGAGCATCCCCTTGTCGGGCTGTCTTTAATTTGGTCTCATATTCATCTTCTTCATTAGACCTTATTATTTCTCCCTCTGTAAAGACCATATTTATCACATCGTGCCCTCTTTCTCCCATATGGTATGTGCAAGTCTTCGACTCATCGTAACAGGAGAACCTTGTAGGATTATCTCTTGGCACCTCTTTGGCCACCAGATGCCTTTCTAACAGCATTGGTAATAATTTCGACAAGCGCCACGGCAACGGGGTGAATTGACTTACGGGTTTTTTCTTTGGCTTGAATGGTTTTGGATTTCTGCAGGGAACATTGGACTGTTTTGGGAATGAAGCTTGATTAACATTAGGGTTAGATACCATAGCCACGTCACGTATAGGTTCTTTATCCCTTCTTCCAGGATACGGTCTCTGTGCTGTCGCTTCTTGAGATTTCTTCTCCTTTAATGACCATTCGATTCTTTCGCCAACCTTCACCAGCATGGTGAATGTTTGGCAGCCCGATATATGTAGCTTATCGTAATACTCAGTTGGTAACGACTTCAAGAAGAGTTCGATAAGCTCATCCTCACTTATAACCGATTTGACTTGTGAGGCTACAGCTTTCCACCTTTGAGCGTAGGCTCTGAACCCTTTTCTTTTTTGTTTCTCAGTTCTAATTAAGTCCTCCCGGGTTGAAAGTACTTCAACATTGAATTTGTATTGGCGAAGGAATTCTCCTACCAAATGGTTCAATTCGGTAAAATCTTCTATATCAAGAGCGGTATACCATGCCAAGGCTGCTCCCTTCAAGCTATCTTGAAATGTACTGATAAGGAGTGGCATATTGTCTAAATATCTCGCCATTTTGTGGAGATAATACTTCAAATGGCTTTTAGGACAGCCGGTTCCATCATACTTGCTCACAAATTTCGGTTCTTTGTAGTTTTCTGGAACAACTACCTTCGCATATGGCGAGAACTTGTCGAATCTCTGAAGTTCATAGCCCTGACTTGCTAGGCACTCTTCAATTTTAGCCAATCTCTTAGCCTCTTCTTCATCTTTTGTTTTGGACGCTTTCTTGGTTTGATCATCTTCTTCTAAATTTACTATCTCCGGCATAGTCTTTGGAGGATTTTCTTGAACTGGCTCTTTGTTCCTGCCTAGGTCTTCAACTGATACTTCGGTAGCATTTGAGATTCCTACATTCGGGGTAGTAGGATGAGACCCTCAAGATGCGAGAATAAAGGCCTTCAGCTCTGCCATCATAGCAGCCATTTGCATTATCTGATTCTCTACTTTAGCTAACCGAATGCGAGTCTCTTCCTCAGCCATTTTTACTTGCAAGCGAGTTCGAGGTCTTCTACCTTCCATTGCTAAACAACCTGATTTTGTGAAAATCAACAAGACATTAGAATTGATGAAATGGATATGGAAACCTATATTCTTTCAATTATATGTTTTCTTATGAATAACAAGGATAAGAACTTTTACACAAGCCTTAGCCTTGTATAAAACTTCTCATCAATGTTTTTTCTTAAGGAATCATACCATTCAAAGAATTGTAATCCATGGTGATTGTTGTTTTTTTTTGTTATGCGAAATGTGCTTTAAAACTTCATCAAACAATCATGCGTCAAGTAATTGTTTTAATTTTGAAGATTCATATTACAATGCTTTACATCAAAATGTGGAAATACTAGCCTAAACAAGTCTAGGCCTCTTGCTAGCTAAGGTAGCTTCAACCTCTTTATATTCCTTGACTCGTGTCTCCCATTCTTCCACGTCAATTGTAACCTCCTCGGGAATGTATGGCTCGACACTTGGTGTGCTCGGCACAATGTACTCCAGAATGTACGGCTCATCAAAATGGGTAGTGATACTCAAAGGTACATATGGGTAGTGATACTCAAAGGTACATATGGTTCGATATCAATCGGTCTTTTAGCCTTCAACCATTCTATGTACTCTTTGGATGCCAAGAAGAGCTTCATTTCTCCTTGTAAATCTTGAGGCCATTGCACTATTTGCTTGGTTGATTTCTTCAATGAATACATGATCTTCTGAACTTTTATTTGCAACTCCTTATTTTCTTTCTCCAATTGGGATTTTTGTGGTATATCAAATATAAACTCCTCGGGATGCCAAGTAGGTGGAACTTGTTGAACCATTCCAAATTGTTGTACTACTCTCAATGGGCAATAAGTAGCTCCACCATTCAATCCAAGCAATGGCATTAGGTTGCCTTCTTGAGAAGTGATTTGAGCTGTCAGTATCATTGGCCATTGAATTCTCCATTGGAATTGGTCGGGAGTCAATGCCTTAATGAAGTTTGCCTACTCATGAAAAAAGTATTTTGACAATTTGTCTTGGAGCTTCAAATATCTTTCAATAAGGTTGGTAGACGAGTCAATCTCTTTAATGCGCATATGACGTTCCCAAGGTCTGATATGGGAAACAAACCATACAGAAAGTAACCCGGCTGAGGCTTGAAGTACAACTTTTTGGTGACGTTGGTATTTGTTCAAAGAAATGATGGTTTCCGCTAAAAGCATATTGGAAAAATCCCACTTTAGGCAAGCTTGCCTAGCAATCACCGCAACAAGAGGATTCAATTTGATCCTTGATGTAGGGAATAAGACGAACCCGAATAAAACAAGGATGAAGACTCTTGCGGAAGTATTCCCAGTTTCCTTTGGCAATTTGGAGTAATTAGTCACCAAGTAGGATAAAGGAAACTTTCCGGTGTTCGACTTGATCAACTTTTCCACTTGAGGAGTCTTTAAGTTCAGAAATTCGGTTATGACACTCGTGGGTTTCAATCCAATTGGGGGCTCAACGATTCTTGATTCGAAATCAATCCCAATGGTTGCCTTATACTCTTCCAATGTAGGTACCATTTCATTCTCGCTCAATTAGAATGTGGCGGTGGTAACTTCCCAAAAATGGGATAACGCTTGAATCAAGCTCACTTGGTATTCTAGATTGATGAGTTTGAACAAATATCCCAATCTTTCCCTCACGTAAGCTTTGTTGTCTTTAATTATGTTCATCCACCATGCCAAAAGCTCTTTTTCTTGGAACCGGGATGACTTGTATGTCTAGTTTCCCCATTTCGATCTAATCATGCAAAAAGTTCATTATTAGTCACCATGGATTAATTTTAAATGCCCCCATTTTAATTATATGTCCTTTTATGGACAAAATGGAGGTAAAGCACATTTACATTCTTATGACATAATACAAATACTACTTCTAATCCATTCATGCCTTAAAAGAGCATATAGTTGAAAATGTGAATGAAATTAATGTTTAAAGCAAATGCCTTTTGACATGCTCCATTTTGATTATAAAGTACTACCCTATGGTTTACAACTTCGAATACATCGAAAATAGACTTTCGGTAAATGAGATTGTGTTTGTCACATCTTGAGCATTCAATCTATTTGAATTACATTGAAAATCGCCATGGGCCTATACATTCCATCTAGAAATGAAAAATGTGACCAAATGGAGCATGTCATCCTAGTCATCCATTATAATATGAAAAGGCATTTTGTCCAAACATTGATTGTCATTTGGGCATTTTTTAACAAAATGATGTCAATTAACTTGCGTAATTAAAAAGATGAGAGAAGTGGAACGACACTTACCAACACATTTTGCTCGGTTTTAGGTATACCAACCACAAAGACAAGCATATGCAACAAATGAGGTTTTGACACCTAAAAAGGGTGAGGATATACTAAAGGCTCAAGGTCACCACTTTAATGGATAAGGGATTCCATTCCAATAGGCGATCGGCCTAAAGTAATAGAATATTATTTCATCTCGGTGGTCGGTATTGTATTTAAATGATCTCATGAGCAATCAGCTCATAGTTTCACCTAAACATGTATCTCTTAAGGGTGATCCTAAATGTAGCCGAGGTTAGGCCACGGGTGGTGTGTGCGAAAAGTGAAGTGCTAAAGCAATTTAAAAGCAAGCACAACAATTTATAACCAAACAACACTTCTAAAATTTGGTTAAAATCACATTCAATTCCAACACCATCCTGTAAAACAAAGGTAAGCATAGACTACACCCCTTATACCTCCTACTTGCATCACCATTTAACACGTCATTAGTGGAATGCACTTGGGATCCTTGCGAGCACAAACACATGCATATCGTTCTATATAGGCCTAAGTCCACTTAGAAATTTAAGAATCCCCAATGAAGTCGCCAAGCCTATCGCGCCACGCTCTCGCGTGCTTTCTGATGGAGGTATTTTTTTATACGGGTCTCTTCCAGACTATACCTCACGCGACAGCGGGGTTTGTTTGATCTAAATTCAAACTTGGAGTCGCCACTAGTCATTTACGGTAGGTCGACTGGAAATCTAATTGTGGTACCTGAGAAGTACCGCAATCCTACGAATCAAAGATTCTGGATAAGGGACTTGGTTACATTAACGATCCCAAATTGAGACCATTAATGCCCTTTCGGTACCTAAGAACGATATGGCATGTCTAGCGTATCACACGGATCTCTAAGGTCACTTCACTATCTAATCATAGACAAACAATCAAGCATCCAAGAATCAAATGCACATCCAATGGCAAATCAATCATAGCAACCCTAATATGGTCATTAGAAATGAAAACCTACCAAAACCCTAACAAAGCTCTAATAGCTTCCGCATTTCATTTTTTAGGGTTTAGATTTTTTTAGGAGTTTTGGCCTTAAATTTGAAATTTTCCAAATTATGCCACTTGGGCATTTTGGAAAATCCAAATTTCACTTTTTATAACTAGGCACAATGATTTTTAATCATTCTGTGGATTTTCAAAATTTTTGATTTTTTTTAGTGTCATTTGAACACCAAAAAAATTTCAATTTCATTTTTTATGACTGGCCACAATGATTTTCAATCATTCTGTGGTTTTTAGAATTTTTTATTTTTTTGGAAAATTTTTTTAAATCGAGAAATGATTTTTTTATGATTTTCTAGAAATTTTGGCGAATTTTCCAATTTTCAAATTTTTATTGATTTTTCAGAATTTTTAAATTTTTATTTATATTTTCAGAATTTTCTGAAATTTTTATGAATTTTCTGAAAATTTTTGTATTTTTCTAAATTTTTTGCAATTTTTCTGATTTTTATGAATTTTGCTGCAAAATTTTGAATTTCTTAAAAAATCTATTTTGTATTTTTGTGATTTTTGATTTTTGTGATTTTATTTATTTATTTATTATTTTTCATTTCAAATTTATTTATATTTTTTCATTTTTCCCGCCAAGGGCGAACCGAACCAGATAGGACTGGGAATCTGTGACCACGAAGGAGATTTACCTGCTTCGTTCGTCGTCTCAATGACATTTCCGAAGTGATCTAAGCCCCGGAGATTGTTCCTTGACACCTGTTCTTCCTTCTGATGCTCCTGGATTAGCTAGATCAGATCTAAACCAACCGGACAACACCCGGTTTCATATGTTCCCGATCAGCCGGACTGGCTGGAATGGCGAGGGGAGAATCACGGCCACACACGATTTGCTGGTGCTTCAACGTCTATGGCATCATCGAGCACTCGTGAGGGGACTCTCAACCCTTTCTCTCTTTAGATTTCTGCACGATTCTCTCTCTTTCTCTCTCCTCCTTCTCTCAGGAAAAACATCGAATACCTTCCCTTCGTTCGGGTTTGTTTTTCCAGTTTTTTTGTTCCTTGATTTCCCGCCTAAAATTCGGTTGAAAACGAATGCTAATCGGTTTCGGTCATTGAAAAATGCCAGCCGGATAAAATCAATTAAAACGTGCTCAATTGATCGAGATCCGCCCACGAAGTCATGGGCTCGAGTAAATGTTTCTGGATTTTGCGTGGGTTGGGTAGCCGGATGAAGGAGACGACACTGTTCGGGTCAAGTTGGGTTGACTCGTCCGACCTGGCAGTTCCGGTTTTGATCAAAAATGCGAATTAGACCTTATTTTGACCGAATTTTTCAAATTAAACCTCAAAATTGCATTCTCCAGCATGTTCCGAACCCAAACATATAATTTTCCCCAATTTTGATTGTAATTGTACCCAAAATTTTCTTATTTTTATATCAGGGTTAATAGGGTTTTGTTCAATTCGAGGTCTTAATGACTTGATTAGGCAAAATTGATGCCAAAATTGCATTACCCACCCCTGATTAACCGTAGAAATGATAGTCTCACATTTTGGAAATTTCATTTTGGGCACAATTCCCAATTTAGGTTCAAAATTCCCAATTTTCAATCAATTTTTGGGGATTTTTGATTTTTACACCAAATTGTGAAATTGGACTGACTATGATGCAACTAAAGGTCCCAGAATCAATTGTAGTGAAGACACTATGACCTAAAAATGTCTAGAAAAAAGTTAACTTCATTTTTTGTTCAATTCGGGTTTAATTTTGCCCAATTTTGGGAAAAATATACACCCGATTGAGATTTTCTAAAATTGGAAGTGTATTTATGGAATTGGATTTAAAAGAAGATTATTGAATATTTTTATGAAATTTTCTGATTCCATTTACTATTTTTATTGATTTTCTTGCTTATTTTGACTAAAAGAAATTCAGAAAAAATGCAGAAAAATGCTAAAAAAATTATTTTTTTTGTTTAGAAATAGGTTTCTAGGCTTGGCCAAGATCCCTAAACCTAATTTTTAAATTTTCAAAAATATGAAAAAAGTGAGCTAAAAATTAGGTGTCAACATTAGGAACCTATTTCTAAACCAAAAATAAATTTTTTAGAATTTTCATAAAATTTTCATGATTTTATATGGACCAAAATGAGTGAAAAATAAAAAAAAAAACAAATGGAACTCAAAAATTCCAAAAAAAAATAGCCATTGGCATTATTTTTATTTCAATTTCATTATTGTAGCTTCAATTTTGGAAAGTCTCAGTTGGGGATATGTTTTTCCCAAACTTGGGTAAATTCATACCCTAATTGAACCAAAAATTCAATTGAGTCATTTTTAGTCATTTTTAGGCCATAGTGTCTTAATAAAAATTGATTCTGCAATCTTGAATTGCATATTGGTCGGTCCAATTTCACAATTTAACAAAATAATTGAAAAACCTCAAAAATTAATTAAAAATTAGAGATTTTACGACCTAAATTGGGAATCTTATACAATTTGAAATTTTCGAATAACACCCATACCTTCCCTAGGGTTAATAAGCCATGGGTAATTCAATTTTGACATCAAATTTTCCTAATTAGGTCATTTGGCCACCGAATTGAAAAAAAAACCCTATTGATCCGAATTCAAATTTCGGAATTTCTAGGTTTGATTGTGACAAAAATTGGTACAAATCTCATATCCTGATGCAAAATGTGCTAAAAAATTCAATTTTTGCGTTAGATTTGGAAAATTGGGTCAAATTGGGACTTAAGTTTGCAATTTTGTTCAAATTGAGTCGGTCGGGTCTGACTCGACCCGACTCGACCCAGGACTTCATCCCCTCTACCCGACTAGCTGTTGCACTTGGGAAAAGAATAAAAAACTTGCTCCGTCCCGTCACTTTGCCGACTTACTTCGATCTTTTTAGCACGTTTAAATAGAATGGACAGCTGGATAATCCTTATCATCTCTAATCGATTTGGAAGTCGGTAAGAGCCAAAACCGACTTGTAAAGGGGGGACAAAAGTTGTTATCATGAGGAGGAGATACTTGACCGAATGCTTGAGAGAGAGAGAGAGAGAGAGAGAGAGAGAGAGAGAGAGAGAGAGAGAGAGAGAGAGAGAGAGAGAGAGAGAGAGAGAGAGAGAGAGAGAGAGAGAGAGAGAGAGAGGGTTAGAGGTCCCCTCACGAGCATCCGGCGCTGCCCTAGACGGCGGAGCACCGACGAATGGTGAATCGGCCGAAAACTCCCCTCCTCATTTTAGCCGAACTGGCTGATCCTGTTGGACTGAAACTAGAGCTTTTCTAGAAGAAGGTGTGACGGTGAACCATCTCGTAGCCTCCATTCATCTCAGAATTTTTGTTCAGGCCTCTATTAACGAAGATAAAAATGCTTACTTGTCACATGTTACGTGTTCGGTATAATGTCTAAATGAGTGACCGAATCAATTCGTATGCATTTTCTGAAATTTTTTCATTCTAGATTGCTTGTTGGATACTGATTCATGTTTTTGATCATGTGGTTTGTCATTTTTTGTATTTTGGATCGGTGAAACGAAAAACGCTTCGAGTTGTTCATAAAAACTCTTCACCGGAGCTCCCAAAACCTTATCAAAGTGTGATCCATGGCTATTGGCCAATCTAAGTCAGTTTTTCTTACTTCTTGATTGATGTTTGATCGCTAGAAACGATTAGGATGCTCTCGATTTGATGAGTTTCATGTTATACATGTTATGTTGTGTTATGGTTTCTAGTGATAAGTAGGGGACTTTGAGCTCGAAAATCAACGGCTTAGGAATGTTAAATGGCAAGATAATGGGTATAAATGTGTAAAAGGACATTCAATGAAAGTTTTGGATAGAATGGAATGGCCAGAATGTGGATGGAAGGTCACTGGAGATTGGGTTAAAGTGGCTACCTCGACAAGATTAAAACTAATAAACCAGAAAATCATGTCAAGTAAGAAAGTTTGAGCTTAAAAAAATGGCTTAGAGGTGTCCAATAGTAATAAAATTGGTATGGGTGTGTAGAGGGTTGTTCGATGAAGGATTTGGACTGGTTGAGTTGGCCGGAATGTGACCACAAAGCCACCGGAGTGGCGGCCAAAGTGACAGCCTCGATAAGGCAAAACCAATAAAAGTGCCCACAAAATGTTTGTTAAAATGCCTAAGTGAGGGTAGACGAAAACGACACCGTGCCCGTCGGAATTTCGACTGGCATTAGCTAAGCCAGTTTGACTTGCTCGGATTGGTTTGAATTGGTTTGACTTGATCTGGTTTTCAGCAGGAGATTTAAAAAATTTAAAAATTCAGAAAATCATAAAAAATAGAAAATTAAGAAAAATCATTAAAAAATAAAAAATTCAGAAAATCATAAAAAATAGAAAATTCATAAAAAAAAATCAGAAAATCCAAAAAATCCTAAACAATTAGAAAAATCAGAAAGTGTAAAAAAAAACAATTTTCGGGAAAGAGGAGATTCTCAGAAAAACTTAAAAAAAATCAAAAATTTCAAAAATTCATAGAATGACTTAGAAACCTTGTAGCCACCTAGTTTAAGTGAAATTTGAATTTTTTGAAGTACCCGAGTAGTATTTTTGAGAACTCCTCAATATTGAATGAATAAGCCTTTAGGGTTTTATTAGGGTTTTGAGTATTTTGATTGATTTTCATTTTAGATACCATTTTAGGATTGCTGTGTTTGATTAAAATTGATTGTGCATTTATCCATTGATTGATTGATTTCTCTCGATTAGAGCGGTTAGAATTAGTGAATAGGCCTTACGAACTTGCGTGACACGTTAGACACTTCATATCATTTTAGATTCCAAAAGGGCGTTAGAGATTTCGATTCGGGATCATTACCATAACCTCGATTAAGTTTCTAGTCAACTTACCAATAATGACCAGTGGCGACTCCAAATTAAAACTTAGGCTAAATAGAAAAGATTAAAAAATAAATACCCACTGTTTCGTGAGGTATGACTTGGGAGAGACCCTCATTTGTCTAGTGATAGAATGTCTGTGGGACGTTTAGGCGAAATATCCGTTTCGGACCTTAGTAGCCTATTTGGGGACAGTATCCTCATTCGTGACGAATGAAAGTACCTCCATAAGCACGCGAGAGAAGCGCGGTGCAACACATAATCATGTCTTTCATTGTGTGCTTGTTCCAAAGTCAAGCCTCTTGGAAGTTGATTAGCCATTTTTTTAACAAATGTATGAGATGAAATGGAATATGGGTAATTGAAAGAATCACTCAAAATGAGTTCAAACTTGAGCTCTTATACCAATTGATGTAGTTGCAGGGGCGTGCAAGTGATGTTTTGAGTGATGTCGAAGGAACTACGGATAAATCAAAGGGTATGTAGATGGACGTCGATGGATAAATGCAAATGTAGAATATATTACGATTACCACCAAGGCCTAAAAGACACATCACTAGCCAAGGATAAAGATCGGAATTTACAAAATTCAGCACCGAGGCTTAAAGAAATATCCACTTGCCATGGATAAAAGATTTCGAGATAGGAGAAGCTCACTGTTAGGGCTTGAAGAATGACCACTAGTTGATGATAAAGGGCTGCTTGGACCATCACCAAGGAATAATCCATTGTCCAAGGATAAAGGAACCGGGATAAAAGAAGCTCACTACCAAGGACTAAAGGAAAATCTACTAGTTGAGGATAAAAAGCTTTTTGGCTCACAACCAAGGTAAAATCCACCTTTTAGGAAAAAAGTACCGGGAAAGATATTTGTTCACATAGAAGAAAATCTCATATATTATCAAATATTTAAGTCTTTGTCTTTTACAATGAGTTACATCACTATATATAAAAATATTGCTAAAAAAAAGGACCACTCTTTGAATTCTTGGACAGCGAGCTAACTCTTGGGGAATTCACCTAATTATGACTCTTAAAAGAAGTACCACGATAAAGACTCATAAATTTTCTGAATTAATAGACTCAATAGCTAAGACTAAATGTATGGAACTAATTATTAGATGCATAGAAACTTGATAAGATTCTAGATTCGTGCTCTAGCCTTGGAAGCCATATAGCAAGGATAAACACCTCAGAAGTTGAACAAATAGCTTTGGAAGTCGATTGGTAGTTTCGAAATCGACAACAAGCTTGTAAGCAATAGGAAATCGCTTGACGCCCATGAGATCGACAGCTTATCCAACGAATCGATAAAGTTTCTAAATAATCGGCAATTCCAACCTTAAATCTAAATTTATTAAGTTTTAGCTTAATTTGGTATAACGAGACAAATGGTTTGATTGATGAGACATGAGTAGGGCTTGAGGGTGGATCGATAGAGCTTGAAGCTCCCACATCAAGATAGGACAAAGGGAAGATGAAGTCCATAAGAGATGCTGATAAATTTGACAAAGCCACCATTAGCTAACTAAAGGTTCCCTTTCGAGAAATGGGTATTAAACAAAGGACATAGCATTTACTTCCCCAGAGAGACAAAGAAGAAGTAGCCATTTCACCAGTTGTCGAAAGAAGAGTATAATGAATCTTGGTGCTTGAGTTAGTCTATGGTGAATAGTGAATTAGGTAGAATTGATAGCTGTTTTTCCTCTTGTTCAACTGCTAAGTAGAATAGATTTTCTTTTCTCTAGATTGAATGCGACCTAGAAAGATGAAGCTTCTCCCATAGGGCAATCAAACCTTAGTAGTGAAGCTAGCCCATTAAATAGATCACCTATGCATACGATATCTAAAATAAGGAAATACCTAGCTTCAGGCGATTGGACTTTCATACTAAATGTGATTAGCCCCTACTAGTAAGAAGTTGTTCCCGAGCAAGGTTCATGGATCCACGTGTTCCTAATTGGGCCTAAATGGATAAATGAAGAAGTACACTCGGGTAGACTTCAAAAGCTCTTGTTCTGCCTATCCTCCTACTTATTTATGAAGGGTCTTAGAAATATATGAACCGCCTATTGCAATATATACGGACAAAAAGTATTCGGTTATTGATGAGAAATCAATATCCTTATCATCAAATAACGAAATATACAATAAAAGAGAAGGTAGACTCATAAAGAAAAGACATCAAAATCAACACCCTCTTACGCCTCCCTTGAGAACCTCACTCTGACTAATTGGTCTATGCCTCACCTTTCCTTAGATCCTCTCCAAGCTTGGCAACCCACATGCATGAAATGGTTAGATCAACGACGATAGGAGATTGGGAACAAAAAAGACAGAGCCTCAGAAACCGTTGAGGCCCCATCTATGATGAGGTGAAGACCAACTTATTTGGACAAGCGTACAATCATACTAAGGATACTACCCTTTGTCTCTTCCTTCGTGCGTAGAAAGCATTCCCTTCAGTTGGTAGTGCTTGTGATAAAACTAGTTCGAAAGCAAAGTCAAGAGAATTGTACTTTTAGTTGTTTCATTATTGTAAATGTATTGATCAATGATGCAAGGTACCTTTACTTTTTTAGGGAAAGAAGGGGTAGAGTAAATGCCCCGAGCCAATGTTCAAATACTAGGTGCTTCAGCGTTGAAGTAACCCATGCCATATATCCAAGAAAAGCTCGAACGACCTTCAATAAAAGGGTACTTGTACCCAAAACCGATATAGGTGGGTAGGTAGAGAATACTTAAAAGCGCAAGACAACTCTCTCTAAGGAATTTGGCAAAATAGTTCTATAACTTCAGGAGAAGGTGTGACATCCAAAAAAATTTTGTAATAATATGTTGTGACGCTAGAAATTTTTTATGTTTGAAAATGATACCTAGATTTAAAGCTAAGTATTATTTTCGAGTTAATATCCGTGCGGACACGTAGGAATTTTCGTTGGATCATATTTCGCGAAGCGCGGATTCGGAAACATAATTGTACCGAGTCCGACGTGTTTAATATTTAGATGTTGTCGTGTGCGTTAATCATAGTGCGGTGTTAATTAAATTACCGTCTTCTTGATAATTAGTGGGTATTATTATTATTATTATTATTATTATTATTATTATTATTGATTAATCCTGGTTAAGTAATGTTATTGCCATAAGGAAAAGGGGGAAGAAATCTTTTCAAAATATCCCCTAGACTCTTCTTCTCTCACGTGGCTATTAAGGGAAAAATTAACCAAATGCCATTTGTCCCCTTGAGCTAGACACCTAAGCCTTGGGTAATCATTTTCCTTGACCAATACTCCTACGATTAAGCCACTGATTTCCTTCACCTGGCCATGATGAAGAGATAAGGTGCCACATGTGAATACAATGAATTTACCCACCCCTTCGTATACTTCTCAGTTTTCATCTTCGTATGGGTAATTACCGAAGATCATTTCACCCAAACTCACAGTCTCTCCTTCACTTTCTACTCTCACCATCACCGATCCAAAAATCTGTGGAAGAGTTTTAACCCTTGGGGTATTCAGATTCTGCACAAGGTAAATGAAAACTCTAGATTTAAGCTAAGTAAATCTACTTGGCACTTGTAACTTGGTTGCTTGAGAAAGGTTGTTTTGATGTGCAATAGTGAGGTTGTGATGATGGTTGAATTTATTTTGCTGGTTCTGTGCACGTTCAAATGGATGGGATTTGTTTCCTTAAAGTATGGCGATAATCGACAAGCGAAACGATTAAATTGGAATGTGTAAGTGTTAATTTTGACGTGATTGTTGGATTCTTCTTATTGGTTTATGTATGTTTAAACAGAAGAGAAAATCGTTTTACTCAAAGTGATGATTTTGTTTATTTTTGAAATTGGGCAGATTTTAATCTCAAAATCTGGTTTTGTTTATTTTTGAAACTAGGCATATTTTTAATCTCAAAATTTGATTCTATATATCTTTGGAACTGCTCAGACTTTAATGTCAAAAATCTAGTTCTGTATATTTTTTAAACTGTTCAAACTTTACCTTCAGACTTTAGCCTTGTGAGTCTGAACTCACTTCTGAGTCTGAACTTGCTTCTGAGTGTGAACCTGCTTTTGAGTCTGAACCCGCTTCTGAGTATGAATTCGCTTTTGAGTCTGAACCCGCTTCTGAGTTTGAATTCGCTTTTGAGTCGGAACCTGCTTCTAAATTTAGAATTTGCTTCTGATGACCGAACCGATTTTGCTACTGATGATCCGAACTTGCTTATGATGACTTGTATTTTCTTCTGATGACTCGAATTTGCTTTTGAACTTGAATTTGCTTATGAGCTAAGTTTGCTTCTAAGTTTGAAATGTATTGCTTCATATTTAATTTCTCGAAAGATGCATTTCATGGCTTTAAAGTACAAAAACCGTGATGGCTCGATATGGGACGGGCCAAAGTGGATTTATGCATGCAAATACTTGGTTGTCATGACTTGCATGGGAATAACATTAATTCTGTAGCCCATTTAGTGGTGTGTGACGATGCCTCGTGTGTCGGGATGTCCCGTAGGTCTAGATGCTCGGGGGAGTGTTTTGGGATGCCTCGGGAGTCGAGATGCCCCGTTGGTCGAGATGCCCTAGGTGTGTGCCAGGATGCCTTAGAGTTGGCATGCCCCGTTGGTCGGGATGCCCCGGGAGTGTTTGGGAGAATGAAGTAATGAACATAATCGCATGAGCATAAATGTTTTACATCATGCTTGCATCTGAGTGAAAATATCATGATATGTTCAGATTTTACGGCACATCCAGATGAAAAAGGTGCAACTTGCATTCAAGTTCTATGCATATCGTTTGCTATGTATGCGTATGTGTTTATGCCAGGTAAAGTGGTAAGCTGATTTTCCTAACTTAAAACTAGAGATTTCATTTGCTAGGCTTAGGCTCATTCCACTATTTTTCAGACATGTAGGATGGATGTTCCATAGCCCCTACGTTTTGGAGTTCCTGTTTATTTTGAGGCTGTTTATGAGGATGTGCTTGCGCCGAAGTCTGACGCCGTATATACTAAGTGTAGCTCTACAATATGGGTTGATGTGAGGCTTCCGGAATAGGTTCCTTATCTTTTTGTTACTTGGTATTTCAACTTGGAGGGCAAGTTGATTGGCCCATTAAGGGACTTCGACCTAGACGATGATGGTTCCATAGCGGAGGGTGAAGTGATCGACCCGTGACAACTTTGGATATTAGGTAGACTTTTGGATGTAGGATCTAGTTGGAGATAGGCAACCCTGACCTATCCAGTTTTTATTTTTTGTACTTGTATGATGCTTTGTCCGGATTGTAATCTGACAAGGGTTTAATAATGAGAAGAAAAAGTATTTTGACTAAATTTGTGTGATATTTATGTTTAGTCTTTGTCTTTTGCTGGCCATATTAAAGATAATTATAAGGGATTTGTGTCGCACGTGATGTTCTGGGGTGTCATAGTCTATTTAGTATCAGAGTGGGTTTTACCCATAGAGTGATAAGGTGTGCTTAGAATTTGGAGTACTAGACTTGACGTAGATTGCGCAAGTGTAGAAAATCAAGTGCATGTGTTTGCTCTTGATTGATTTTGCGCTACCAGTAACTTCTGTTACTTATTAGTTAATGGCTAAGTAAGCAATATATAGAGGTATCGCAAGATGAGTTTGGATAGCAACGTAGAAAAGGATCATCGATTGGAAGGAATCCTTCAAGTGCTAGCCAATGTTGGAAGTCTATGGAGAAGCAGGAACTACAACGAGCTGCCTCTGGGTCTGGCAATGGCGAACGTCGTTTACAAGGTTTGGTCGAACAATTTTTGAAATTGAAACCACCACGGTTTGCTGGAACTGGAAATCCTGAAGAGGCAGAAGCGTGGATTGATGGGATGGAGAAGATGTTCGATTTATTGGACTATAATGACATTGACAAAGTAGCCCTAGCTGAATACTAACTCCAAGAAAATGCTAGACACTAGTGGAAGGCATCTAAGGGGACCATGTTTCCAACCGGCATTAATGAAACTTGGGGCATTTTTGTTAAGGTTTTTTTTGGGAAATATTTCTTAGATTGTGCCCGAGATAAAAAGGTGATGGAGTTTATGCAACTGAAACAAAATGACCTGACTGTGGACTAGTATGAAGCCAAGTTTGCAGAACTTTCAGGGTTCGCCCCCAGGTTGGTTGAAGACAAGGAAGACAAAGCTAAGAGATTTCGAGACGGCTTAAGACCAGATATCAGAAGTAAGTTAGTGCCCTTGAATTTGAAGGATTATAATGAGTTGTACGAACGGGCACAACTTGTAGAAAAGGATTTGGCGAAGTTCGCGGAGACAACATTGACTTTCCCAGCACGACCCAATCGCCAAACTTTCCAACCTAATGTTCATCGTGACAAAAGGCCCATGCAAACTGGAAAACGGTCTTTTGTTCCAAATAAAAGGAACAATATTGGAGGTTTTGGATTCACACGAAACAATCGACCGGCGATGCATATGCAATCTCCTAATAATATATGTCGCACTTGTGGCAAGCAACATGAAGGTACGCCATGCCCAGCTTTAAGGGAGTGTTATTGGTGTGGACAGCAAGGTCACATATTAAGAGATTGTCTAGTAATGAAGCAACAACGTATCACACCTTCATGACAACTACAGCAGTCATCTCAAAACAAGATCTCGCAATAGGGAAATTCCCCGAGGACACCAGCTCAAGGTAGAGTTTACGCAGTCACACAGGAGGAAGCTGAAGCCTCCAAGACAGTTATATTAGGTATCATTTCAGTGTGCAACAAGAATGCTTATACATTGTTTGATACGGGTGCCACGCATTCATTCATATTTGCACGATTCGTGAAATTGATGGGATTAAGTCCTAGACCACTCGAAATATCTCTTTGTGTTTCTACACTGCTAAGAGATATAATTATGTCCATATTGATATGTAAAGACTGTAAGATCACTATAAGTGGACATGACCAAATAGTAGATTTGATCATATTGACTATATACGACTTCGATGTTATTTTGGAGATGGATTGGCTACGTAAGCAACGAGCCAACGTGGACTGCTATCAGAAGATAATCCAATTTAACCCCCCTAATTGTCCTAGTTTCGAATTCTTTGGAAATGGAGCAAATCATTCAATGCCGCTTATCTCTGTGCTCAAGGCACATCGTCTTCTTGACAATGGTTGTCAAGGATACTTGGCGTTTGTAGGGGATCAGTCAAGGGAAGAAATGAAACTTGAAGAAATCCCCGTGGTTCAAGAATTTCTTGACATATTCTTGGAAGAATTACCAGGGTTACCACCAGAGTGTGAAATCAAATTTGTCATTGAATTAGCTTCGAGAACAGATCCTATTTCCAAAGCTCTTTATCGGATGGCATTAGTGGAGTTAAAGGAATTAAAAGTGCAGCTACAAGAATTACTTGACAAAGGTTTTATTTGACCTAGTGCATCACATTGGGGTGCATCGGTATTGTTTGTAAAGAAGAAAGATGGGTCAATGTGCCTTTGCATTGATTATTGACAACTAAACCAAGTCACGATCAAGAATAAGTATCTGCTACCGAGGATCGATGACTTATTTGATCAGTTACAAGGGTGTCAGTATTCTCCAAGATCGATTTAAAGTCAGAGTATCATCAATTGTGGATTAAGGAGGAAGGTATTCCTAAGACGGCTTTTCGAACTCGATATAGATATTACGAGTTCTTAGTTATGCCTTTTGGTTTAACTAATGCACCAGCCGCATTCATGAATTTAATGAATAGAATATTTAAGCCGTTTTTAGATCAATTCGTAATAGTGTTCATCGATGATATCCTTATATACTCAAAGAAATGAGAGGAGCATGAGCAACATCTGAGACTTGTGCTTCAAACACTTTGCGACACAAGTTATATGCAAAATTTAGCAAGTGTGAATTCTGGTTGAATCGTGTGGTATTTTTGGGTCATGTAGTAACTGGTGAAAGAATATCGGTGGACCCATCGAAGGTTGAGTCGGTAATAAATTGGCCAAGACTGATAACAATAACGGAGATTTGAAGTTTCTTGGGTCTAGTTGGATATTATCGAAGATTTGTCGAAGGATTCTCTCGCTTTGCAGCTCCATTGACTAAATTGACAAGGAAGGAAGTGAAGTTTGAATGGTCAGAAGAATGTGAGCAAAGTTTTCAAGAACTTAAAAGAAGATTGACTACGGCTCCAATATTGACGATACCACTAGGATCTGGAGGTTTCGTAATTTATAGTGACGCATCTTATAAGGGGCTTGGTTGTGTTTTGATGCAGCATGGAAGAGTAGTTGCCTGTGCGTTAAGACAGTTGAAACCATATGAGTTAAATTATCCGACCCATGACTTAGAACTTGCCGCAATTGTATTCACTTTGAAGATATGGAGACACTATCTATATGGGGAGAAGTTTGAAATTTATACAGACCATAAGAGTCTGAAATACCTATTCTCTCAAAAAGAATTGAATATGAGACAAAGACGTTGAATAAAGTTGATAAAGGATTATGATTGTGAAATTTTATATCATCCTGGAAAGGTGAATAAAGTCGCAGATGCTTCAAGCCGAAAGTCTACTCAAATGGTTGCCTAGATGATGGTTAAGGAATGGACTTTGCTTGAAGCGGCTCGAGATTCTGAATTTAGATTTGATATGAGTAGTCTTTCAAATGTGATAGCTACTCTTAGAATTGAACCTGAGATTGTGCAAAGAATCAAGATCCTACAACAAACAGATCTTGAGATCTCAAAAGTTAGGGAGGAGACTTTAGAAGGAAAAAGGCCAGACTTTCAGGTATCAGAAGATGGGGTTCTAAAATTTCATGGACGACTTTGTGTGCCTAATAACATTGACTTAAGGAATGAATTTTGTCAGAAACACATCGAAGTAATTACAGTGTGCATCTAGGAAGCACAAAAATGTATCAAAATCTCCGTCAACATTTTTGATGAAATGGAATGAAGATGGATATTGCCAAACATGTCTCGAGATGTTTGACATGCTAATAAGCGAAAGCAAAACATCGTAAGTCGGGTAAAATACTGAAACCGTTAGAAATACCTAAATGGAAATGGAAGCATGTGATGATAGACTTTGTTCAAGGATTATTAAGGACAACAAAAGGCCACAATTCCATCTGGGTGATAGTGGATTGTCCGACAAAATTTGCTTATTTCCTTGCGGTGCGAGTAGACTATACATTGGAAAAATATGCTGAGCTGTATGTCCAACAAATAGTTCGATTGCATAAAGTACCTGTAACTATCATGTCAGATCGAGACCCAAGGTTCACTACGAACTTTTGGCGAAGTCTGCAAACTGCATTGGGAACTAAACTCCAATATAGTATTGCTTTTCATCCCCAAATTGATGGTCAATCAGAATGAACTATCTAGACGTTGGAAGATATGCTGTGAGCTTATATACTTGACTTTAAAGGCAATTGGAATGAACATTTACATTTGGTGGAGTTCGCTTATAATAATAGTTTTCAGCAAAGTATCGGCATGGCTCCTTTCGAAGCATTGTATGGTAGAGCTTGCAGAACTCCTATTTGTTGGAGTGAAGTTGGCAAAAGGAAATTAACGGGACCGGAGTTAGTACGAATCACTTCAGATGCTGTAAAAGTAATTCGGGATTGACTTAAAATTAATCAAAGTCGACAAAAGAGTTATGCAGATAAATGTAGAAGACCATTGGGATTCAATATTGGTGACCATGTATTCTTAAAGGTGTCACCGATGAAAGGTGTATCATGATTTGAAAAGAAAGGCAAACTGAATCCAAGGTTTATAAAGCCCTTTGAAATTCTTGAGAAGATTGGTGACTTGGCCTATAGATTGGCATTGCCACCTAGACTTTCCAATATTCACGATGTTTTTCATGTGTCTATGTTGAGGAAATATGAATCGGACCCTACTCATGTATTGGATTTTGAGACGATCGAGGTAGACGAAAGAATAACCTATATAGAGAAACCAGTACGGATCTTGAATAAAAGAGAATAAGTTCTGAGAAATAAGACCATCTCGTTGGTCATGGTCTTGTGGCAATATCATGACATGGAAGAAGCAACATAGGAGAGCGAAGAGGATATGCGAAGCAAATATCCATATCTTTTTGAATGATCAGGTAATTCTGAATTTCAAGGACGAAATTTCTTAAAGGGGGAAGAGTTGTGACATCCAAAAAAATTTCGTAATAATATGTTTGTGACGTTAGAAATTTTCTATGTTTGAAAATAATACTTAGATTTAAAGCTAAGTATTATTTTCGAGTTAGTATTCGTGCGGACGTGTAGGAATTTTTGTTGGATCGTATTTCGCGAAGCGCGGATTCGGAAACGTAATTGTACCGAGTCCGACGTGTTTAATATTTAGATGTTGTCGTGTGTGTTAATCATAGTGCGGTGTTAATTAAATTACCGTCGTCTTGATAATTAGTGGGTATTATTATTATTATTATTATTATTATTATTATTATTATTATTGATTAATCTTGGTTAAGTAATGTTATTGCTGTAAGGAAAAGGGGGAAGAAATCTTTTCAAAATATCTTCTGGACTCTTCTTCTCTCACGTCGCTATTAAGGGAAAAATTGACTGAATGCCATTTGTCCCCTTGAGCTAGACACCTAAGCCTTGGGTAATTATTTTCCTTGGCCAATACTCCTACGATTAAGCCACTGATTTCCTCCACCTGGCCATGATGAAGAGATAATGTGCCACATGTGAATACAATGAATTTACCCACTCCTTCGTATACTTCTCAGTTTTCATCTTCATATGGGTAATTACCAAAGATCATTTCACCCAAACTCATAGTCTCTCCTTCACTTTCTACTATCATCATCACCGATCCAAAAATTTGTGGAAGAGTTTTAACCCTTGGGGTGTTCAGATTCTGCACAAGGTAAGTGAAAACTCTAGATTTAAGCTAAGTAAATTTACTTGGCACTTGTAACTTGGTTGCTTGAGAAAGGTTGTTTTGATGTGCAATAGTGAGGTTGTGATGATGGTTGAATCTGTTTTGCTGGTTCTGTGCACGTTCAAATGGACGGGATTTATTTCCTTAAAGTATGGCGATAAGCGACAAGCGAAACGATTAAATCGAAATGTGTAAGTGTTAATTTTGACGCGATTGTTGGATTCTTCTTATTGGTTTATGTATGTTTAAACAGAAGAGAAAATCGTTTTACTCAAAGTGATAATTTTGTTTATTTTTGAAGCTGGGCAAATTTTAATCTCAAAATCTGGTTTTGTTTATTTTTGAAACTGGGCAGATTTTTAATCTCAAAATTTGATTCTATATATCTTTGGAACTGCTCAGACTTTAATGTCAAAAATCTAGTTCTGTATATCTTTTAAATTGTTCAAACTTTACCTTCAAACTTTAGCCTTGTGAGTCTGAACTTGCTTCTGAGTCTGAACTTGCTTCTGAGTCTGAACCCGCTTCTGAGTCTGAATTCGCTTCTAAGTCTGAACCTGCTTCTGAATTTTGAATTTGTTTCTAATGACCGAACTGATTTTGCTTCTGATGATTCGAACTTGCTTCTGATGACTCGAATTTGCTTATGAGCTAAGTTTGCTTCTAAGTTTGAGATGTATTGCTTCATATTTAATTTCTCGAAAGATGCATTTAGTGGCTTTAAAGTACAAAAATCGTGATGGCTCGGTATGGGACGGGCCAAAATGGATTTATGCATGCAAATACTTGGTTGTCATGACTTGCATGAGAATAATATTAATTTCGTCGCCCTTTTGGTGGTGTGTGACGATGCCCCGTAGGTCGGGATGCCCCGAGGAGTGTTTCAGGATGCCTCGGGAGTCGAGATGCCCCGGGTGTGTGTTGAGATGCCTCGGAGTTGGGATGCCCCGTTGGTTGTGATGCCCCGATAGTGTTCGGAAGGATGACGTAATGAACCTAATCGCATGAGCATAAATGTTTTACATCATGCTTGCATCTGGGTGAAAAAATCATAATATGTTCAGATTTTACGGCATATCCAGACAGAAAAGGTACAACTTGCATTCAAGTTCTATACATATCGTTTGCTATGCATGCGTATGTATTTATATCAAGTGAAGTGGTAAGCTGATTTTCCTAACTTAAAACTAGATATTTCATTTGGTGGGCTTCGACTCATTCCACTATTTTTCAAACATGTAGGATGGATGTTTCATAGCTCCTACGTTTTGGAGTTCCTGTTTATTTTGATGCTGTTTATGAGGATGTGCTTGCGCCGGAGTCTGACGCCATATATACTAAGTGTAGCTCTACAATATGGGTTGATGTAGGGCTTCCGGAATGAGTTCCTTATCTTTTTGTTGCTTGGTATTTCAACTTGAAGGGCGAGTTGGTTGGCCCGTTGATGGGCTTCGACCTAGACGATGATGGTTCCACAGCGGAGGGTGAAGTGATCGACTCGTGATAGCTTCGGACATTAGGTAGACTTTTGGATGTGGGATCTAGTTGGAGATAGGCAACCCTGACCTACCCAGTTTTTGTTTTTTGTATTTGTATGATGCTTTGTCTTTGTTGTAATTTGACAAGGGTTTAATAATGAGAAGAAAAAGTATTTTGACTAAATTTGTGTGATATTCATGTTTAGTCTTTATCTTCTGCTGGCATATTAAAGATAATTATAAGGGATATATGTCGCGCATGACGTTCTGGGGCGTCACAGAAGGGGTGCCTCCTCAATGAGAGGTTATTACATGAAATATGCTTAGTTTTTGAAATTTAGGAGCCAAGATATTATTTGGTTTACTTAGACAAAGGTATTTTCGTCCTTTTGGCCATAGAGAATTGGGTTTTCAAAGGATGAAAATATTTCTAGGAAAATAACTATAGTTTTAAAAACATTTTGAGAAAT
Organism: Syzygium syzygioides; assembly: GCA_031216285.1. Taxonomy (NCBI): domain Eukaryota; kingdom Viridiplantae; phylum Streptophyta; class Magnoliopsida; order Myrtales; family Myrtaceae; genus Syzygium; species Syzygium syzygioides. The sequence continues at coordinate 19,570,496 of CM062247.1, read as the reverse complement.
ATTCTGATTGGCATGGGGCCTCAATTCATGATGAGGCGGCCATTAGCCCAGCAGCATTAAAGGCATGTTTGATAACGTTTTTATTTCTTTATTTTCCATTTTTTGTTCTTCGAAATAGAAAAATAACAGATTTCCATTTGTATATATGAGTTAATTTTTCTATTCCTCGAAATAAAAAAGTAATCAGGGAATAGATTTAGAACATAAACAAGAAGTAAAAAAATCTACATTTCTATATTTGAGAATAATTTCTTAAACAAGGTCATTTTCTTTTCTTTTTTTCCTTTCTTCTTCTTATTCTTCCTCCTTTAGCTGGTCGTCGGGCCTCGACGATGGCCGGCCAGAGGCGAGGGCCAAAGAGGTCAACCTTACGATGACTGGGTGAGGCGATTGCTAGCCATTGCCGAGGTCCAGCGACTAGCTAGAGGAGGAAGAAGAAGGGAGGAAAAAAAGAAAAGAAAAAAATTAAAAAAATCTCAAAAACTTCCATGTCACAAAATTTTTTTAGGGTTGTATTAAATGCTTTTCTGTTTTTTTTTTCTATTCTGCAAATAGAAATTTTGCGTAATTACAAAACGCGTTGTTCTGCTCATAAATTCGTTTAGAGAATAGATATAGAAAAAAAATAATTTCTGAATATAAATTATTCTTAGGAACAAAAATGTTACCAAACACACTGTAAGTCTACCCAAACTGAGACTCTCGGTATTGCTAGCTTTAAATAAAAAGGGTTTTGTTTAGTGCAAGAATTAAAATAGACAAAAACAACCTAGAGAAATTCTAAAGTTGCATACATTTATTTCAGTAGAATAATGGTTCTAGAAGCATATCCTCATATTTTTGAAAGATTTATCTGACCATAACAATGACGTATTTATAAATGAAAAGGTTGTTTTTAATCCAGTATGGTAACAACTAGGGGTCATCGGCTCACTGTTCTAAAATACACGATTTTCACCAAACCAAATTCATTAAATATTTGAACAAAAAAAATTCATTACATAAACCCTGAAAAAGAAAATCTGCAATTCTATGCAACAATGAACCAAATCAAATCATCTTCAAATCGAACAATATCACCGATTCATTCTCTTGAATCACCAAACCGAAGTAAACTCTAATCATCGCCAGCTTTTTTTGTTACTCCTAATTTTCTCATTCCGTTTCAGCGATGTGTGAAGGAGCTATTATCTCTAATTTTATCCTTAACTAGAGGACTCGTAGATCGATCGAGGATTTCCTATGGCCCTATCTGAAGAAATCGTTGGGCAAGCACACGAAGATGCAAGCCAAATTGGAAGTTGTCAATGCATGGACGATGATTACGAGGTTGATTTCCAGGATTTCAAGGACGAGTCTGAGTTAGAGACTTAGAGTTGAGGATGCCGGCAGCGTCGAGGAGCTTGTGGGAGGAAGGAGAACCAGACCGGATTTGGCAAAATCCAAGGTAGAGAAAGTGAGAGAGACTAATGGCACAAATGATAATCATTTTGTATTAGAAATCAATTTTTGGCAAGAAATAGATTTTTCTATTTTCATTACATGGATGAGTTTCTGAGCCAAAATATGTTTAATAATGAAAAAAATTATATTTCCAAAACAAATATTCATTTGATAACGGCATAAAATTTTTCCCTCTCAAATGGCCGGCAGGTGGATGGCAGGCGGGTGGCGGGAGGTAGCCGGCGGCTGACGTCGGGTAGCGGTGGGTGGTGGCGGACGATAGGCAGTCGGCGGTGGATAGCGGGTGGGCAGTCGACTAGTAGCGAAAGTGAACAATGAAAAGAATTTTTATTTCTCTTTTCCATAAATAGAAAAATATAAAAATTTTACTTCTCATTTCTATTTCAAATCTATTTCTGAAATGAAATTTTATTCTAGAAATTGAAAAATGAAAGTGCGTTACTAAATGGATTTTTGTTTCAAACCTATTATCAGGAATAGGAAAATAGAAAAACAGAGAAATAGAATGGTTATCATTCGCAGTGTAAGAGTTTGAGGAATAGAGAAATGAAGAATGAGAGAGATGGAAAGTTTAAGTTAATTTAGGGTTGTCTTTACCTCGCTGCTGAATAAAAAAAATAAAAAAAGATATAATGTTCATGTCGGTCCAGTTTCACATGAGGAATTGTGAACTAGACTGAATAGTCCCGTTTCCACGGCATAAAATTGGGATTTGGACTTGGTTCTACGGGAACCGCCCATAATTGATTGATTCGATTTGGTTCCCGAGTTAGACTTGTACTTGTCCTTGCCCCTAATAAAAACTGCATTGATCTATATTTTATGCTAATTTTAGCATTAAAACAACTAATTTTATAAGAAAAGAAGGTTTAGAAGTATACTTATGCATCGTGCTGCCTTCTTCTTGGACCAAACTGGCTTTGAATTCACCCGGTATTTGAATATTCCATCTGTATACAAGTATGTTCTTTAGCATTCATCTTTTGCTAATTTGTGTCCTTAAGTACACTATTTTCCTTCAATATCAATTAGTATCTTTTACAATGTCATGTCATGATTGTCATCCTCTTTGGCTTGATCATAACTAGAGTCGAGGCACGGGCATATAAGGGCAGTTCAAAAAGAAATTAGGTGATCATTCTCATCAATTTTTATCTTTTTTTTTCCTGATAAAGTCCAATATGTTTTTTTCCTTGAACTTATTTACCATCTCCTCAATAGATTTTATTAATAAATATTTTTTATTCTCCCCAAAAACACCAATCATACATAGCATCTTATATATATCATTTCAGAATTTCTTTCCTAATTTTTTCATAACTAGTGATTTTAATTGATCACAGAATAAACAAAAATAATTTTGATTTCAGTTTATTAGTCATTATAATTATATTTTAGGGATAAGTGCATTGGAAGTCCTAAAACTTGTTACGAAAATGTAATTGGTTCCTAAAATTTTAAAAAAGTATAATTAAGTCCTAAAACTTGTTAAATTAGTATATTCCATTAACTCTATCCAATTTAACTAATGGAATATGCTGCTGTGGCTTTTTTTCTCTATCCTACGTGGCGCTAATGTGACTAAAATGATGTTGTTTTGGTCAGAATCTGATTTTTTAATGCAAATTATATTTACTTTATATTAAAAAAGGGATAAGTGCACTAGAAGTCTTAAAACTAGTCATGAAAATGCAATCGAGTCCTAAAACTTGTAATAAGTTCAATCAAGTCCTAAAACTTGTAATAAGTTCAATCGAATCCTTCTGTTAACTCCTTCCAATTTGACCAAATAAAAATTCTAAAATGCCTCTTTTTTTCCTATCCAACATAGTGGTGACAAGGCTAAATTGACGTCGATTTGTTCCAAATCTGATTTTTAATACAAACTTTATCTAAATTAAAAATTAAAAAGAAGCTAAATTATAAAATTGAAAAAAAAGAGAATCTAGGTGGAAGGGCTGCAAGCCCTTGCCGCCACCGCCCCACGATTGTTAGGAAAGACCGGCTAGGGTGGGGGATGGCCGGCGAGGGTGGGGGAGGACCTACATAGGCCCTTGCTTGCGGTCGGCTAAGGTCGTCGGCCATTCCCCACCCTCGCCGGCCCTTCTCGGTGATCGTGGGGCGGCCCACAACCTGGTTTTTCCTCTCTCTTTTTTCACTTATTTATTAAGTTTAATTTAAATAAAATTTGTATTAGAAATTAGATTTGAACCAAACGATGTCGTTTAAGTCTCTATATTATGATTTAGCTATGTCATTGCCATGTTAGAGAGAAAAAAATATATTAAAAAGTCACGTTGGCATTTTTCGTTAGCCAAATTAGACGAAGTTAATTGAAAGATTTGATTGAACCAATTTAACAAGTCTTAGGTTTTCATTCCATTATTTTTGTAAACTTTAGTACTCAATTGTATTTTTGTGATAATTTTTAAAACTTCAAATATAATTATATCTTAACAAAGTTAGCAAGATTTAAAAATACAAAAAAAAAAGAAAAAAAAGAAGGAAAGTGCAGGTGGGGGCTTGCCGCGATCACGACCCTACCATCATTGGATGGTGAGGGGAAGGCTGGTAGGGGCCGTCGGGCCCCAGCCCATGCTTGAGTTTTTTTTCCTTCTTTTTTGTGTTTTCTTTTAAATTTGCTTATTTTAAATTTATATTAAAAATTAGATTTTGATCAATGATATCATTTTAGCCTTATGTTTCGTGTTTTCATCATGTCATTACCATGTAGGAGAGTGAAAATAATAAAAAAATTCGAGCAAGCAGTTTTTGCCGATCAAGTTGAACGAAGTTAACGGAATAACTTGATTGTACTAATTTGACAAGTTTTGCGACTTAATTATACTTTTAAAAGTTTTAAGATTCGATTGCACTTTCATGAAAAGTTTTATAACTTTTAGGGTACTTATCATTATTTTTAGCTATACAAGTTGTCTTTATTGAATTCACCTATTATTAGATATTATTAAATAAATTATTTCAACTTGTTTTTGGCTTAAATAAATAAAAGGGAAAAAGTTATGGAGAACCCAAAACTATGCCCACAATTACACATTTACCTTAAACTTTTTTTATGACACAAAAAATACCAAATATGTACTTATGTGACATATTGACCCTCCATCAAAGTTTTGTTAATCATGACCATTAAAAGTTTGCCTATATTGACACTGGAAAGCAAATGTTGTTGACACGGTACTTATATGGCTTAAGTGAAAAAATATATATATTTTGACCGAAAAATTATCTGACGGAATCTTGATGAAGGGTAAATGCATCACATAGGTATGAATTTAGGATTTTTTATATCGCAAGAAATAATTTAGGATAGGAGTATCATATTGAGCATGATTTGAGATTTTGATATCACAAAAAAAGGTCAAAATAAATATGTTACACTATACATAATTTGGATTTTTTTTGCGACTTTTCTTGTGAACAAAATGATTTGCTTTCCTTGAAATTAACCTCCGCTCCATGTCCCATAAGGAGAACAGAGACAGCACCAACGGCACGTGTACGAGAGAACCTCGGAGACAGCAGCTCACCTTCCTCCTCTCTCTCTGCGCGTCGCTTCATCGAGAAAGAATCGTGAGGCGCATCAACGTAAGACGAAGCGAGCACGCCTGCCGAAAAAGCAAGAAGAAAAAAAAGCACGCCCCGTTCTCTCTCTCCGGCAGCCATGGACGTCGATCCTCGTCAATATGAGCACGTCGTGAGTTTCGATTCTTCTTCCCCTTCTTGTCCGATGGCCGAATCTCGGCGTCCCTCTCTAGCGCCCCTCTTTCTCTCGATGCCCCTTATCGTTGGTCGCGGTTCGAATCGCGATGCGAACATCTGCGTGGTGTGTTCTCGTTCGTCGATTGTAGCCCTTTTCATCTTCGATTGCTGCGTGCGCTCCGCTGATTTTTGCCTCGCCACGTCGCTTGCTGAACTGCTGATGTTTTCGCGCTGTGATTTGCCGGGGTTCGGATTGAAACTTGAGATGTGTTTGTGGGGGAAAGTGTGTAAAAAGGATCCTTTGTTTCGCCTTTGCATGGTAGGTGTTGGTTTGAAAGCCATGGAGTACGATACTTTTGGTTTAATCGGAGCTGTGCATGAGGGTGTACCGTAAGAAGCTCGATTGGGACGTGTGTGATGATGAAAATCAGGAGTATAAACGAATTCACTTTCCGGGGCACTCCATTCGAAAGCCTGCTGATTCTTAGCGAGCTGCTTTCCGCAACATGTTTGACGGGATTGGATTGGCGCAGGATGGCATCATAATCTTTGGCTCGAAACAAGCACTTTCGCATGCAAATAAAGACTGTGATACTTCATTTTACTTTATTTTTAGCTTTTGGTATGTGGGCATTGGTAGCGGGGACATGTTATCCATGTACCTTCTGTTACAGTTTTCTTTACCTATGAGTTGAGCGTGGTTGTCATGGAGCTATGTTTTCTCGTGTCTCTGAATAATGGTTCTTCTATAGTTTCACAACTTTTGTCGTGGCCATACCATGTCATCTAGATAAAGGTGAAGCGACTCAGGACTTCTGGGGTTCTTTGCATAAAATTTGCATGGGAATTTTTGAAACTTTTAGCTTACTTATCCGTAGTCTTTGCTCTTGTTTATTTTGCAGGTTATTAATGAGGATGACATACACGATGTTGTTCTGTCATATCTTGTGCATAATTGCTTCAAAGAAACTGTTGAATCTTTCACCACCTGTACAGGGATGAAGCAGCCAGCTGGTTGTCTTGAGGACATGGAAAAAAGGAAAAGTATGTAGTTCATTTATGATTAAGAGGTAATTGCTTTGGTTGGTGGACTGCGCTCTGTTGTGCACATGCAAGTCTGATGCTATGTGGATACCTTTCTTGAGTGTAAGTGTGCACGTGTCCCATAATACTGGTAAGTTTGTCTTGTTAGAGTTGCCCGTAGGCTGCGAGGTATTGTTCTGACAGGTACCATTTTATCGTAGTGGCTATACCGAGCCTTTTGATACTTACAAAACTGTAGAATGCTTTTGTCTTACATGGGCACAATCTTCCAAAGTATAGCCAGAACTGTTGTTCGTTGACCTTGATTTGACTGGTAGTTTTTCTTAGATAGCAGGATTTGCACATTGAGTTCCACTCTTCTCATGTGCATGGAAGGCGATGATTTTTGAGTCGTAGTATTTATTTGAATACGGTTTAATTGGTGCTGGTTGTTGGAATGTTTGTAAATAGGAATTTTTCACTTTGCTTTGGAGGGTAATGCTCTCAAGGCCATCGATCTGACTGAGGAGCTGGCTCCTGACTTGTTGGAGAAAAATACGGACTTGCATTTTGATCTTCTAAGCCTTCATTTTGTGAAGCTTGTCTGCTCCAGGAGATGGTGAGCTGCATTTTCTTGGTTTCTGGATACATGAGTCATATCTCTTCTTATTCAAAATTATCTTTTCTGGGCAGCACAGAAGCTCTTGAGTTTGCTCAGTCTAAATTGGCTCCTTTCGGGAAGGTGCAAAAATATGTTGTAAAGCTAGAAGTATGTTCAGTCTCTTGTGAATTACTTTATATCTATACATATCCAGTATATCACGTGGATGAATAAGAGAAAATTGCCATGGCTGCAGGACTTCATGGCTTTGCTTGCTTATGAGGAGCCTGAAAAATCACCAATGTTTCATCTTCTTAGCCTGGACTACAGGCAGCATGTTGCTGATAGCTTGAATCGAGCAATCCTTGGTCTGTTCCTTGTGTCTTACTTTGCAGTGCTTGCTGAGCTATATTGCCCAAATATAGATTGAATCCATTAAATGCTAATGCTTTACACATATTTTTCGGTGTGAAGATTGCTTCCTAATTCTATGACTTGGTTTTAAGTTTTACTGTGCATTTAATGTCGTTCATGAGTTGACCTCATTACTTGTGCCCCTGTGTTTCTGCCAGCACATGCAAACCAGCAGAGTCACTCCACACTGGAAAGGTTGATAAAGCAGATGATGGTGGTTAGACAACTCTTAAGTCAAGAGCATGGCCAGGTAATTCTGTGTTCAGAAATTTAAAAATTTTGGGGGTAAACTGTGATGACATCCTGGGTACTTTGGCTTATTTATGAAGTACCCCTTTCATTTTTGTAGAATAACCCCTTGTACTATGTACATTTGTACAGTGTCCCCTTTTGACATGTTTTCAATGGTTTGATGTCCAGAGAATTGTAAGTGGTATGAAACATCAGCAAATCTTGGCTGAAAATCCATATTAGTACCCTCGTTCTTTGATATTTTGGATTAAAGCGGACCTGGTGCCTTAGAGTGAAGATAAAATTCTACTTTTAATGTTTTGCTTAGAATGGAAGGGCTTGGCGCAAATTTTTGGCCAAATTTGCTATTGTGTCACGCCGTGTTGGATTTTGTAAAAACATTAAAATCTGTTAAGAGGGGGCACCATACAAATTTGAATAGACTAAGGGGTTTTATAGAGATGTAAGTACAATTTCAGTTCATGACTAAGCCAAACTGCCGTGGTGGTGGGAGAGAGGCGGGGAGGGGGGGGGGGTGCGGGCGTGTCCACACACTTTGCACAATTCTTAAAGCATCTAGTTTTTGCGGAAGTCATTTACTTCTTCTCTGCTATAATTTCTGTTACTTAAACAATTGGGTCTACACCCCAATCTTGAACTAGAAGGACATGGCATCCTCCTACTTGAAGGTCAAAGCCTTTGAATGTAACCAATCTTAACTGACCTCAAAAGTAAATAGAGTCCACAATAAATTAAACAAACTGGTGACATGGTCCAGAGTACTACAGCAAAGGATTATGTACATACTCAAAAGAAATAAATTAACCCAATTCGTACGGTATACTTTCCACCTATCAGTTCCATAGTCATAACCATGCCTACAACTAGTAGAGTAAGGAGAAGTGAGCAACAAACCTCAGCTGAGCAAGTGGCACTTGTCGGAATATCATTTATGTAAATTCGAATGCAATATATACGATAGCAATAATGAGCATCTTTAACTTATATAATATCAATGTAATTTTCCAGAGTTATTAATGCATACCAATTCATTTCAATAATATCCATATCTAAACATCAGTAATCAAGTCAATCCACTGATCTATTTATCAATAGTCAAATCCATTATGAGTCTATAGTTCAATGTTGTGTACTATGTGCCATCTTCTGATGACAAGGCCTTGATCAAATACCAATCTTCCCCCTTGGTGCAAGTTTCATTTATTATCACCCGAAGGCTCAACCCAACTAAAAATGGTATGCATACCCTATATTTTGTCTTTGGGGCCGGGGGAGGGTGAAGTTTGCCATAAATCATAGCATTTCCATATTCCATAAGTCATATCATATTCATGTTTGGAATGATTATTTGGAGAAACTCAAGGAAGTATGCCGTATCTTGGTAAATGAGGTTTGACCCTGTGCAGAAGACCTTTAGAATATTGTGTATCGGGTCACATTTTGAGTAGGACATTATTAAGATAAATGTGAATGTCATGCTCATACTCAAGTCCAAGATGCTGTGCTGTTGCTTTTCATTGTGACATTGTTTGGTATAATGTGCAAGACTAGTCTGTATATCTGACTTTTTTTTTATGTGGCTTTCTAGGATACCTTTCTACCATTTTCTTTGAGGGATTTTTTGAAAAGCTAGTGGCAATGCCTTCAGAGCACGGCGGATGTAATTAAGATTATTTTGCAGATTTTCCACATGGAAATTTTATGAAGGGTCTGGTTCATGATGGAAAAGAGTTTTCTTTTCCTGCCTGTTACGTCTGAAAAGTGCTGAGCATGGTGTATTGTTGAACTTCCTGCATTTAGCAAGTTATTCTCCTCTTGGTTGGCTGCAAGGAATGGTTCTCAAAATTATGCCAAAGTCGATGTCTTCATCAGTGGTTAGTCGATCAGTTTGTGTGCGGTGTGGTAGCTAACCGGAATGAAGATCCTTGGAGTACAAGTTCTTGTTTTTGCACATACTGCTTTGCCCCGTGAATCCCTAGTTTACGCTTCAAGTCACAAGTTACAACCATCTCTTGGTGTTATAATATGGGGAAACACATAAAAAGCAGAAAGAAAGTTCCTTCATATCTTCTTTGCTATCGGGAGAGCTTTTATGTTTAGTATGGTTCAGATTGGCCAGGGTCATCCAATGTTCAGTAAACATTTACTTTCTGCTTTTTCTATGTGATTTTCCCTGGTGTAATGACTTCTGGGATATTGATATATTTGTTAGCTTTTGCTGTTTGTGCATGAGTAAATCTTCTTGCATATTTGTTCAATGGGGCTTGTATCTTTAAGTAGTTCAAATACAGTGCCGTCCCTTTCGCAAAAGGTAAGTCGACTTTTGAACTTTTCTGCACTGGATGATAATTTTCTTGTGTTTGTCATATTTTGTTTGTGGTAGTTCAAGCATTTTTCATGATTAGGCATTCTTTGAAGTGGTATGGTGCATCTTTTCTTTGTTACCGTTTGAGTTTGTATAGGAATATAAAGAGAGTCAAGTCTATATTTTGGCCCAAAAAAGGTCGAGTACAGAATAGATTGCATATCTTTGAGCTAGTCTTTGCTCAACTTCATATTCCTTAGATATTCTTTCGATATAACAAGATTGGGGCTTATGCTCCTCAGCCGAAGGCTCGTAAGTCATGAGGACAGGCTAAAATTTGTAAGCCACAACCAGTTGGAAGCTCAGGAGTCTCAAACTGCAGTAAAAACGGTTGATGCAGTGCCCTCTTATTGCCAGTTGACTGGAAAGCGGCCCAGCTGGTATCTTATGTAGCTGTTTGGCTGTTCCTGCATCCAGATAAGTGATGTTTTTCTCAGTTGATGGCAAGGAATGGTTCTATTGAGTTCAACCCTTTGTAGAAGTGGGTGCCTCCATCAGTTGTTAGTTGATAAGTTATGTATAGTCGGTAGCTTTCCTGGAATCAAAGAACCTCTGAGTACAAGTTACTGTTGAATGATGTAACTTGATTTTCTTTCTGTTCATTTTATATCTCGAGAATGGAATTCATTTTAATATGCATTAACATATTTTGTGACTTAAATGATTTAATTATTAAGATTTTCTGCTCCATTCCTACTCTTGAACAATTCTAGTAGGTGTGAGAATGTCCTGCTCCTTAGCTGTTCTTGTCACGCTCTGCTGGGGAATTTTTAGACTTTTGGATGGTCTCGTGGTGAGAGGATGCAATTTTATGGGGTACTTAAGTCGTCATCATTTGATAATGTCATTGTCCGTGAGTAAATTATTTGATTGTGAAATATGTCTGTTGATCTCATGGATTTGTCAAATTGTTTGTTAGAAGGCAGGGTGGGGGAGAAGAGGGGGTAGGTAATACAGTGAGAACTTGTGTTTGTCTCCTGCCGTGGAATTGTTAAACATCCCGATTAAGCTATATGCGCCAGTTAGACGAGATCAAGGAACCCATGGCTAGGATTTCGTAAGTTTGCTTCAACAAGTGGTTCTTATGGTAACTAAGGTTGTCTGCCTTTTGGTTGTTGGATATACTAGTATGTTGCTGATGACTGAAGCATAACCAGCGCATCATAGACTGACAAATTCTGAGCTTTCTGCATCTTCTGTTCCAATGAGGCTCCCACAGTAAATTGGCGTTTGAGCGAGGAACTGAAACTTTAAATCGTTGACCACCCACCGCGATACCATGAGAAGTTCCAGGTTTGGTCACTGTGCCGTGTTACCGTCTCTGCGTTGGCAATTTATGAAGAGAAAAAATCACCAGTTTTTATGCAATTGCGTCTGGTTTTCTGGTGCTTGAAGGCACCGTCATAACAGTACAAAACTTATTTTTCAAATTTTTGTGGAGTTTAGCAGACTTCCATTAGTACAAAAATATCGCAACGTGGTACTTTGCGAGAACCTTAAAAGTATGCGACATGTCTACATGTCGATCCTACCAGCACTGGAAATATGATATGTCTACACGAGCATCAGACACTAGTAGTGGTTTTACCGCAGTATAACATGCATATCAGACATTCTTATCTATACATTTTTCCAATAATTGCCCCCTACTCAGCAAGTGTGGTGCTCATGGAACAGGAATGAAAACTGTTGCGCAGAAGTAGGATCAGGCAATGACTCCTGGGAAAGAGAACATTCATGTGATATCAATGGCCAATGGATAGGGAGATCACATATACATGACCACCGCCCTCCTTGAATCTTATAGATTAAGACTATGCATATATTGGGAGAAGGGACTGAATCATTGGCAGATGCAATGACTGTTTCGTCAGTAAAACTTCAATCAAATACAGGATCGTCCCTCAATTGTAGCCACCGATGGTTCCTCAAAAGAGTTCCAGTATCTGTTGTGCAACCAAACCGAATCAGCTTCTACAGCGTAACCATCTTCATTGCGATGCCATCCGAAGTATGCATGCGTCCTGTTCTTTATGTCCAGAATCCCATGGCCAAAACTGGCTTCACGGAATGCGGAATAGCGTGGCTGAGGTTCTGTCATCCTGTAAAGTCAGCATAAGAACTCTTATAAGTTTAATTAAAATTGGGTTCTCTCAATCATGATCATCCATCTTCCAGGTAACATCTTTGGTTGTAAACAAAAATCAAACGCCGGATAGCATGCTTACTCTGTTGCCAATCCTTCTAGGTTTCCTCCATCTCCAATGGTAATGTAAACTGGAGCTGACGGATCTCTTATTGGTGTGCATAACCCATTCACTATATTGTACGCGACATTGGATATCCGCTTCTAACATATAAATAGATCTGCCGTTATATGAAAGTCAATTTATTGAAAAGATTATCTCAGAATGTAATAAGAAACGGATGAATGTCCTTTTTTGAAGAACCCCTTTTGTTCCTCTAAAGAACCATGATTTACCTTGACTTTTTTAGCCTTAGAATAGATAACCATTCTTCCAATTTCTGAAAGTCCTCTAAGCGTTAGTTTGTCAAAGTTGTGTCCAATTATATCCAGTTATAACAATGACGGCATTGATGTATCAAGAATAGCTGCGGAAGATTCTTTTGCACAATTAAGCTTCATAAAATGTCCAAGTAATAAAAAATCTAGGCTATGTGTCTTACATCTTTGTCATGATACTTTCACCTGTAATAAGATAAAGCAATGATAGAGCAAGAAGAAGAGTGGGAACAATTTCGAGAAATAAAACGGATATTGTATAGGCAAATCATCAATAATGGCATTTTGTTTAGGGAAGAGAAGGACTCACTGAGCGTTCATATGCATGAACATGACCAGCGAAGATGACATCGACTTTGTACTCCACAAACCACGTCTCATAAATTACTCTCATAGTTTCCCCTTCCATGTAGTGATGTACATAGCTATTATACAGAGGAGAATGCATGAAAACAATGAGCCAGGGTGTTTCTGTCCTGTTCACTCTGGCTAGCTCATTTTCAAGCCATTTGTACTGTGGAGTATACTTCCCTTTGAATGGAAAAAAGCAGCCCAGAGTCAGTAGCAGTAAAACTTTCATCTTATCAGCAATAGAGCAATACAAACTACGAGACTACCATAATGGGCATCGCCATAAAGTTCAATGAGTGGTGATTAAGTGAGCCATTACCAAATGCCGAGTAAGAAGCCATGACAATGATATGAGCTGAAGCTCTCTTTATGGAATACCAGAAAGGAGACGTGCTATCTGATGCTTTGTATGGCACATGAAACCGATGAGAGTACGGCTTAAATGGTATAGATTCACCCTGCAGGGACATTTGAAGAAGGCAGTAAATTTGAATGTGATTAGGATAGAGCAAACATCTTAACAGAACAGAATTGTGGACAGCAGTCACATCCTTCTCGCAGGAAATGAAGCATTAAAGAATCAAAATGAAGATTAAATCCATACAATTTCGGGGGCAAAATCGATTTCGTGATTCCCTGCAGTCCAAATCCATGGTTGATAAGCAGCATTTCTCTCGATGAACCTTCCCCAAGTATCCCATCTAGTGTTATCATGAAGAGGATAGTCATCGGCATAAGATAGGTCTCCCACATACAGCAACGTTTGCCCCTTTGTTGGATTTAATTCATAATGGGTTAGTGTTCTATTGGAATCATAAGTTTGGCCAAGATCTCCTGCTCAAAATGAGGAGTAGAACCAAATGAAAATTATATTTCACAGAATTCCAGACACACCCGCATCATTGTTCTTTCAATTCTGCAAAGTCCAGTAACAATGTCGAAGCAAAGTGGAGTAGGTGAATTTGCAATTATATGTTGCCAATGCAACAATGAGTGGGCTGGGGTGGGGATGCGATCAATCATGCTTGCAATTATAGTTCGATTCAGCTCATACATTCAATTTTCGAGAGAAAAGCATATGTTTGAGAATTTGATGACAGATGCTTGAGCTGGGGGATGCTACCACAGGACAATGCAAAGCTGAAAAAAACTAAGGTCTCATTTCTATCAGACTTCAGTAATATTTAATGCAGAATCAGCAGATTTCTTTTGAATGTCGCAAAAGAATTATTCTACCTATGAGGCCGAACACATAAGGAATATCTGGGCCAATTCCAGGCGGGGTGACGAACCAGAACTGCCTTGTGGTATTTCCAATCCCAACCTCATAGCAGTATTTGGTGTCATACTGCATAGTTTGAAAAGCTAGGCCATCATTGATAAAATCAAACCCATCTAGCAGAGTTTCAATCTCATGAAATGAAACTACAGTGATACCCTCCAAAAGCAGTTAGTATAGCAAGTCGAGACTCTTGAGACTAGCCATCAAAGGGGACATTTTACCTCCAAATCCTCGATAGTGCAGTGATGGATGTAACCCGAAGTGTAGTTGAAGTACTTGTATGTTGTGACTATGCCCTCGGCATGGCTTTTGGTCGTGCTACCCTCCGCCCAGTAAACCACGGTGTTCGAACCAGGTTCATCTGGAGTGACCCAAGAGACGATCACACCTTTCCCCACATAATCTCCTTGGGTGATGTGAACCTAACCCGAGATAAAAACACCACAGAAGCATTATAGCACATGAAATCAATCTACAGGGAAAGAGCAGAAAACATTAGCCTACTAATAAGCTCACCGGCCAATTTGAACAAAAAAGGATAAAGTAAAGCATATCAATAGAGAAAATTATGACTTCACATCGTAAGTGAACTTTTGGGACTGTTTCTTTCGAATCTTGCTTGATGCCTTCGAAGTCATCACTTTACTCGAGATCAAGAGCCCAATTCCTCAGCAGCCTCAAAGAGATGAATTCAACGGGACAGAAAAAGAGAGAGAGGAAGAAGAGAAGAAGGAAACTCACCTGTTGAGGCGCATTATACCCAGGAGGAACTCGAAACACATCGCTGTCGAGCGGCATATCAGCTGACAAATTGGTGCTCCTCACGTAGCTGCTTGTTACTCCGCCATCAACGAAGTTGGCAAGGCTTAGGATCAGAATCAGTACACAGGAAGCAACACGGGCGCTCTCCTCGAACTCGAGTCCCATCCCTGTCGAATTCGAACAAAAGTGAATATAAAAAACTTGGGATTTAACAAATGGGTTGCCGCAGTCGCTCTGTTTTCGTCACTTGGTTTTTCCCTGTTCTTGCTCCTGTTCTTGCTTACGATTTCGAGTGTGGTGTGGGGACAGAGAGGGCCAACTGCCGGTCCGTGGCCATCTGCACTGTCCACTGGCGAACTCATGTACGTCACTGATGAACTGATGACGGTGGAATATCCAACGCCGCAACGAATATCCGCAGATTGTTATTATCTTCGGATATGGACAAGCTGAGCTAGATTGCATCTGCATCGTTCCGTCTGACCGAAGAAACCACAGTTTTCTCCCATCGTTCCTCGATCTAGTGGGATCTTCTCGTGCATACCTGGCTTAGGTGAGACTCGTATGTCGTATCACATGTCGGGATCGTTCTGACTTTGCTTCGATTCACATTTATTGATGTGACGAGACCGGGCTTTCTCATTGTGAGCAGTATTCATGATCGAAATCTATCATTTTGATTGGGGATCTAAAACTTTGCCGAATCCTGGTTGATGCGATAATATGGGATCAAACCATAAAGATAACTCATTTTGAATCCTTTAATCCAGGATGTGGATAGCCTGATTGTAATGGACCGAGGAGATTTACATTGATTTGGTAATACATAAACTAAACTCAAACGCTACAAGGTGGTTGGCCACCAAGAAACAGGGTCGTTCTAAGCTTGTCGAGGCAAGTGTCGGGGGTGCTTTAAAGCCCAGAATGGAGCTAGGATGCCTAATCTTAGAGCCAAACGGTGGGCCGCCAGCCCCTTTCTGGTCCCACGGTGCCCCTACAAGCCCACCCTCGAGGTTTGGTACCCGATAATGTGAGGCAAATAGTTCAAAAAGTCATAAACTTATTACGCTTTTGTTAATTGAAACATAAATTTTTTGCCAATTTACCAATTAAATCCATTCGCTAAGTTTGGCTGGAATTTGTTCACGTAAATGCTGTCCTTCTTACGTGGATGCCATTCGATGCTAACGTGAACAATTATTAATAATATTTCAATATTTTTTTCTATTTCATTATTATTTTTTTTCCTTTCTTCTTCCTCCTTTTGCCTAGCGAGGGGAGCCCTTGTCGGGGCTTGCCCTTGTCTGGCTAGGCCTCACCTGTGGTGGGTGACGACGACCCTCACGCAAGTGAGGCCAGCCCTCTCGACCATCACCTATGGCTAGTGGTCGGTCACTGACAGAGAGAGGAGGAAGTAAGGAAAACAAAAGAAAGAAAAAAAAAAGCTAAAAAAGATAAAAATCAGAAATAAATAAGAAATAAAAAAACATGAACATATTATTAAAAACTATCTACATCAACACCGGTAATGCTACGTAGGACAGCTGGCGTTCATGTCAGCGAATTCTGATCAAAATTGGCCGGATAGACTTAATTGTAAAAATGTAAAATGGTTTATAACTTAATTGACAAAATTGAAAGGTTTACGACTGAATTAATAAAAGTGTAATAGATTTATGACATTTTGGATAATTTTCCCTTATAATATACGTTTTTGGTATTAAACAGTGTTTGATCAATCATGACAGCTTGTTCTCATACATTTTTGAATAAAAAATAGTGACATCGAACGTTGATGAGCTATGTAGCGCCTCGCCTCCGGTCGTAGCGCAGGATCATTCCGGGTTTTCCTAAAAGGAGGTTTTGATTTCGAAATCAAAGGTTAAAGCGCAAAAGAAAATCGTAATTTGGAAACATATGTTCCATGGTCTACAGCTTAAAAGTCTTTCCCTTCCCTAGGTGGGAGCGCGCTACTTTGATTCGAATTTTAATGACGTTTTAGGAGTCAGTATCAATCCGCAACCTAATATTCTAGGTGTTGGAGGAAGTCCAACTAATCACCTAGAGGTCAACTGATCTACCAAGAATAAGAATTCTATATCAAAGCATTCGAAGGCCAATCCAGACCAACAACATGCAAATGGACGGTACACCATGTATGCAGCAAGAATTAATTCTAAATCTTGTGGCTGGGATGAATTCAGATCAACATGCAAGCCTACAACATATCTAAAAGTATACAAATAATGTGGTAGAGCAAAATGATTAACGAGAACAAAATCCAATCCACTAAAGCAACATATAATGAAATGGACATGATTCCAATGCCAAATCGATACACCACACGTACTGATAGTTAGCAAGAACAAATCCAATCTCATTAAGACAACATTCAGTTGCAGTATTAACTGTTCGTTTCATGACAACAAGTAATCCATGATAGTGTATGATTTTGTCCTATTAGCTTGCTTTCCACTATTGACATGAAATCATAACATGCATTTTTATTTAGCATTCCATGCCATTCCATCAGTAATGTGAGTTAAGAGTGATTGGTTTCCGGACAGTCCGATTCCCACACCAGGAACCAGGAACCGGACCAGAGGGACCGGTTCTCAGTTTTTTGAACTGGAAACTAGACCGATGCCCCATAGAACCGGACCGGACCAAGACTGATTGGTATGGTCCGATTTTCGAGTTAGTCAATGGGACCGGTGGCATAGTCTATTTTTTTTTTTCTGATTTTACCCCTTAACAAAGAGAAGGTGAACCAATGAATCGGAGGAGACCAATAAATTACACGGTTTTCTGTCATTTCTTTAATGTTGGATGGGCGGCAATTTTAATGGCTAGCAAGGACACACATACGGACATTAACAAATTGAAATAGCATTGGCAACGACATAAAGAAGCATTTACCGTATTCGATGGGCTCAGTTTGTGAACAGAATAAGAGGGCCGGCCATTGTCATTTTTTTTTTTAAATTTTACGCCTTAATCTTTATAGATTTGTAAGAAATTAACAAAAATATATGTCCAAGTTTGAGTGGGCGGTTCCACACAGGAACCAGACCAAAATCACTAGTTTCAATTTATTGGAATTGGGAACCGGACCGGTGCCCTCGAGAACAGTCCAGAACTAGCCGGTTCTATCCGGTTCAAGCAATTCCCGGTTTGGGCGGTTCTCTTTGCTCACCCCTATCGTGAGTAACTAGTAGGCAACATGCAATTTCAATGGAGCGTATGATTTCACAATCTCGTGCAATTTCATGTATTTAACTGTTCAAAAATGTTTGATTTTACCATCTACGTCCATAAGCATTTTAACATGTTATTCAACATCATTCTTTTTAAATTGATCTTCAGATTCACACTCAATCAGGTTCAGTTAGTGGGCAAAGCATTTGGAGTGGAGGACATACAATTGCACGATTCTCAGTTTATGATTTCAATTTCCTCGAAGCAACTTTGAAATAACGGAGCCGGTTTTGTCAATTAGAATTAGAATTCTTATTATCATAAAATACATATTAAAATAGCCACATGCGCGAGCCTTGGTTCATGGACCGAGACAGCTCACGGGAGAAAATATTCAGCGGTTTGCAAGTGCCACGTCAATCGCTAAGGTGGCGTGCATTTTCACTTAAGTCCAATAACAAATTTCCACGTGTTTGCTGAGTTGGATTAAAAAATAAAAATTTAAGTTTCATTGTTCTTTCTCCTCCACTCATTTTCCTTCCAGATCCGACCGTCGTCCATGGTGGCCGGCGCTCGTTCGCAGCCATGGCTTCTCTCTTCTTCATCCTTCATCCAAGAGTACTGCCAGTGGTTCCGTCTTCTTTCTCCGTCCATGGCTTTGCTCACCAAATCTCATGGAACTCGCCGCCGCTGGGCTCCGTCTTCCCAACAAAGAGCTCCATCGACAAATCTGAAGGAACTCGTTGCTGGTCCATATCCAGATGGCGATGGAGCTTCGTTCATGGCCATCGGCGTCGAGGAAGCTGTCGTTGCTCGCGGCCATGGCTCCAGATCTGGTCGCTTGCGGCCATGGCTCTCTGCGAGCACGACGGCTCCAGATCGTAAAGTTTAGCCGAGCAAAAAATAGAGAAATGGAGAAGGTTCGTCCATGACGGGGACGGGCACGTGAAAGTTTCGGCCATGAGTTTCAATTGTGGATTTTTTCTTTGTTTTCGTTTTCTCCAAGCGTGGGAAAGGAAACTTCCCTTCAGATTTGGCCATATCGGTTCGTCCATAGCCACGGCGGAACTTCCAGATTTGCAACCATGGCTCCCGCGAGAGCGTCTCGTCCATGATTGCGAGCGACGGTGGTCGACTTCAGATCTGTAACTTCGTCCCCGTGAACGCCACAAATACGACGGAGAGGTAGAGGGTTGGACGCTCGGCAGTGGTCGCCTTAGACGTGGCGCCGGTAACTCCGCCGGTGATGACAGTATAGGAGGAAGCGATCGGCTTGGACCAGACGGAGGAGGAGGAAGCGCCGGCGGCAACTCAAACGGTGGAAACCCTAGATGGAGGAGGAAAAGTGAGGTGGATGGGCAGTTTTTGTTTTGTTTATCTAAATTCACGTTAGTATATAGGTGCCAACCTGTGGTTGGTTCAGAGTAAAAAAATGCACGCCACATCTAGACGTGGCACTTGCAAATCACTGAATATTTCCTTGCCCTTGGGAGACTACTCCCCACCAATTCGTTCAGTTTGATCCTTTCACTTTGCGAACCAAAGGTTAGACTTATTTAAATAACTTTTTACATTTTATCGGAAAGGGTTAATATCGTAAAAAACTCCCAACTGGTATATTTATAACAAATATACTCCAAACTAATTTTTTAACCACTAAAAATTTCAAATTGATACATCTGTGATGAATTTATTCTTCGTCAGTTTCCATTAAATTTTACCGTCAAATTGTTGAGTTAGATGACGCGTAGTGGTTGACAGGTCTACAAGTTTAGGGTTTTATATGTGATTTTTCGTGATATTAATCCAATTTAACGGACGCTAAATTTGTCATAAGTGTACTAGTTCGGGGTTTTTGGTGGTAAAAAAATTAGTTTAGGGTAAATTTATCACAGATGTACCTGTTTGGAGTTTATCGAGGTATTAAGTTATTAACCCTATTGAAAATCAAGTTCTCAAAACCGATAAATTAAGGACTACATTATTTAAAATTCTAGACTCATTTTAACATCGTAACGACTAACTTTTAAAAAGAAAAGTGGATTTAGACACTATTTGATCATTGGATGTTCCCTCTATCGTCCGTTAGAAGTGTTATAACTTTCGTATGGCATTCGCTATAGTGCCAAAACTTTTCACAGGATCATTACAATTCCACATTGATAAAAAAACAATCACTTATATACCTCCAGCGACAAATTTCGACAAAAATTCCTATTTGATTTTTTTAATAAAATATTAATGCCTACGTGGTTTTTCTATAAAACTGAAATAATCTTATTCTTAGCCCTACAAATAATTGGAGAGCTTCATGTTGACCGTGGGATCTCTTTTTCTTCTTGAAATGCTTCCGTACTTGCGTCAGCCAGATTTCTTCTCTTCAGGCTTTACAGTTCTCGTTTGTTCAAGTTTGTAGATTTCTTCATGTCAAGCTTTTCGAGTATTCTCCGTTTTAGATTTTCCAAGTCCACTTCTTGCTCCTACTGCTCCATCTCAGCATTGTCTCTCACTCCTCATTAGAAGAAAATATAGACAGCTGAATGACAATATTTTTAATACGAGCTTTGCCTTCACAATTATATCTAGGGACGACCCCAATAGTTCCACAAGAGGAGCCCATTGGAAATTGTTGATAGAAATTCGATAATCCAAACTTAGAAATCCATAATCAACTTTCTCTTCGTCTTCATCATCTTCTTCTTGTTACTCATTGAGATATTGATCTTCTTCTTCATCTCAGTCGTTTTGTATGGAGCGAATCCGAAGTAGAGCTTCTTTGGAGTGGCAAGGCAGTCAAAATCGATGGGAGAAGTGGGAGCGAGGGAGGAGCGGAGACCAGATCGAGATTTGCAAGTAGTTGAAGCCGGAGGACGAGTTGTTCGAAACTTGTGGAGGAGGTCTTTTGACATCACTAACTCCATATGCTCCACCACATTACAAGCGTTTGCTACAAGATTGAGGTTTTCTTCTTCGTCATTGTCAGCTCCATCCATGGCGGCATTCTCCATTGCAAATAACGATTTGTTTTTCCCCAAATTGCCTTGGTCTGAGCAAAAGTTGAGTCAATAATAAATTGGCCAAGACCGATAATGGTGATAGAAATTCAGAGTTTCTTGGGTCTAGCGGGATACTATCGGAGATTTATAGAAGGACTTTCGCATATTGTCACTCCATTGACTTAATTGATGAGGAATGACGTGAAGTTTGAGTGGTCGGATAAGTGGGAGCAAAGCTTTCAAGAAATTAAAAGAAGATTGATTATGGCTTTGATCTTGACAATACCATCAGGATTTGGAGGTTTTGTAATTTGTAGTGATGCATCTCATAAAGGGCTTGGTTGTGTTTTAATGCAATATGGTAGAGTGGTAGCTTACGTATCAAGACAGTTGAAGCCATATGAGTTGAACTATTCAACTCATGATCTAGAGCTTGCTGCAATTGTATTTACATTGAAGAAATGGAGGCATTATTTGTATCGAGAAAAGTTTAAAATCTACGTAGACCAAGAGAGCTTGAAGTACTTATTTTCCTAAAAAGAATCGATCATGAGGCAAAGGCGTGGGATGAAATTATTGAAAGATTGTGATTGTGAGATTTTGTATCATTCGAGAAAGATAAACAAAGTCGCGGATGCTCTTAGTCGGAGGTCTACTCAAGTAGTTGCACATATGATGGTCAAAGAATAGACCTTACTGGAAGAGGCTTAGGATTCTGAGTTTAGATTTGATATGAATAGTCTTTCAAGTGTGATAGCTACTCTTAGAATTGAGCTAGAGATCATGTAAAGAATCAAGACTTTGCAACAAATGGACCTTGAGATTTCAAAAATTCGAGGAAAAGCCTTGGAAGGGAAAAGGCTAGACTTTCAAGTGTCAAAGGATGGGATTTTGAGATTTCATGGATGTCTTTGTATACCTAATGATGTCAATTTGAGGAATTTGATTTTGTCAGAAGCTCATTGAAGTAATTATAGTGTACATCTAGGAAGTATGAAGTTGTATCAAAATATTTGCCAACACTATTGGTGAAATGGTATGAAAGCTAATATGGCCAAACATGTCTCGAGATATTTGGTATGTCAACAAGTGAAAGCACAACATCGTAAGCCGGGTGGAATGTTGAAACCGTTAGAAATACTCGAATGGAAGTGAGAGCACGTAACGATAGATTTTGTGCAAGAACTACGGAGAACACTAAAAAGTCATGATTCCATTTAGGTAATGGTGGATTGTTTGACTAAATCTTCTCACTTTCTGGCGGTGCAAGTAGACTATACATTTGAAAAGTATGCAAAACTTTATATCCAACATAAAGTTTGATTGTGTGGAGTGTCTGTGACTATCACATTTGATCGAGACCCAAGATTCACTTCGAATTTTTGGTGGAGTCTCCTAACTGCATTGGGTACTAAACTTCAGTATAGTACCACTTTTCAATACCAAACAGATGGTCAATTTGATATAACCATGTAGACGTTGGATGATATGTTGCAAGCATGTGTGATCAACTTTAAAGGTAGTTAGGATGATCATTTTCATTTTGTGAAATTTGCTTACAACAACAGTTTTCAGCAAGGTGTTGGCATGGCTCCTTTTGAGATGTTGTATGGCAAAGTTTGTAGAACTCCTATTTGCTGGAATGAAGTGGGAGAAAGAAGACTTACAAGACCGAAGTTAATGCTAATCACTTTTAATGCAGTAAAAATGATTCGGGATCGACTTGAAACCGCACAAAGTCATCCGAAGAGTTATGCAGATAAGCATCGAAGACCATTGAAATTTAACATTGGTGACCATGTATTCCTGAAAGTGTCACTGATGAAGGGTGTGTTGCGATTTAGAAAGAAAGATAAGCTCAATCCAAGATTCATACGACCTTTTGAAATTCTCCAGAAGATCAGTGACTTGGCTTATCGGTTAGCATTACCTCCAAGGCTTTTTAATATCTATGATGTCTTCCGTGCATCCATGTTGAGGAAGTATAAACCAGATCCTACATATTTATTGGATTTTAAGATGATTGAGGTGGATGAGAGAGATTGCTTGTGTGGAGAAGCTAGTAAAAATTTTGGATCAAAGGGAGGAAGTCATTAGAAACAAGACCATCTCCTTAGTCAAGGTCTTGTGGCAATATCACAATATGGAAGAAGTGAAGTGTGAAAGTGAAGGTGAGATGAGGCTTAAAAACCCGCAATTGTTTGAATGAGCAGGTAATTCTAACTTTCGAGGACGAAATTTCTTTAATGGGGGAAGAGTAGTGATATGTGGAAATCCTACATTATTTAATAGTATATAGGAAACGAATATGATAAATGTCACAGGTGGAAATTCCAGTCGGATTATTAGCATGGTAGTAGCAGAAGGCCCAAATTGTATTTTTTCCATGTTTGTAGTTTTGGAAAATGAATCCATTAGGGCTAAATTAGTAGATAGCTCTTGGGTTGATTATTTAGAGTGGTGATGAAACATGTATTGCCACATTGGTTGTTAATGGAGATTGATACACTCCAAGATTTTGTATTGGATAAGTGATAGGTTGGAAGTGTACTGAGTTGAGTCCCTCCTAGCCTTCGGTAATTTTTTCTAAACATTTAAACGGGTTTAAAGTATTTTTTTGTATTATCAATGTTTAGAACAATTATTGATTTCCTTGTTTACGTACCGATTTACTAGATATCTTCTCAATTTATCAAAATATATACTTTGAATCATATAGTTAAGCCAAATGTCTCTATTTGATTTGGACGCATCTCCCTCATTCACGACCAAGGATCTTTAACCCAAGTCATCATTACTTTTAATCGTAGTCAATTGTTCTTATCCTTTTGTGTCTCATGTGAGTTTCTAAATACGTACCCCTTGGTCTCATAATTCCATTACTTTCCAATCTTTTGAGTAGAAGCAAGGGTTCCGCTCTTGTGTTGATCAAAGTTCCTAAATCGATATTTGAAGTGTTTACAAGGTGATTTTGTGGGCTTTATTCTCATTTATCAAATTGGTTTTGTTGCTTAAAAAGATTGAAAGTTTTTTTTTTGATAATCCAGGAATCCCCCGCACGGCCGACAGCCACAGAAGCAAATCTGGGGTGACGCTAGCGCATGACCCACCACCACGGCACCACACTTAAGAATCCCTAACGACAACGCTGGGATTCAAACTCCGACCTTTCGTGGAAAGTTATTCATCCATATTCTTGATTATTTTGCTTTAAAGTAATTCAAGCCTCTTGTTCAAGGTCTTTAAGGACTAAGTTAAATTGATCTACTTAGTACTCTTGACTTGGAATGTCGTTGGCTGTTAATTTTCGTTCTGCTTTTGTTGTCAAGTGTAGCTAAGTTACAATGATGGTATGTGAAATCTTTGTGTTCACTTGAATTGGATCTTTAAGCTTGTTACATGCCTAGGATGTGTTTGATGGATTTCTTAGGGGGTATTTGATTGTTTCTCTAAGATAAGATGACAATTTTTAGTGTGAAAATTTGGAAATGACGAATACTATATTTGAAAGTGATATCTTGATAATTTGACTAAGTAACCGATTTACTATCTAAGTTTTGGCGATTAATCAGTGGTCGATTATTTGGGTTGCCGATGTTCATGTTGTCGATTATTTGGCCTATCGATGTTAATGTTGTCGATTATTTGGATGTCGATGTTCACATTGTCAATTATTTGGGTGTTGATGTTCACATTGCCGATTCTCTAAGTATGTTATCATTTCTTGCATGAGAAGGAAAGGATGTAAGCATGTCATTATTATTACCTGTGCATGTGATCATTGAAAAGGCAAGGTAGCTGTATGTCGGAAATGATTTGCATGAGAAGGTGTTGTGTACCGGATGTTGATTCTTGGAAATGTGTATTGATTTCGTTAATGATGCAAAGGAGATAATGTGATTATAATGCTATCATGTGTATTGTTACTACATGATTAAATATGGAAAGTGTTATGTTATAAATTTTCGTCACCCATAAATTAGTGGTGACGATGCCCTGTGTGTAAGAATGCCTTGAAAGTGTTAGGGAGGAGAAATAATAAATATAATACATGTATATGTGCATATATAAATTCATATAGGCACACATGTCTATTAATGAACTAATTAGTGGTAACATTGCATCATAATATGTTATGTTGTCTGCCTGCATTTGAGCGAATAATCTTATGCAATATTATTATCGGTTTCCATCGATATATCTGTCGCGCTGCGCCCTTTTGAAGCATGCTTATAGGTACTTTCGTTCATCGTGAATGGTAGGGTGTTTCATCATTAAATGAACGAGGGTCTCTCCCAGACCATACCTCACGAGACGACGGGTATTCACTTCCTGTTTAGCCTATGTTTCATTTTTGGAGTCGTCACTAGTCCTTAATGGTTGATTAGAAATCTAATCGAGACAAGGGAGAACCATCTTGATTTCTACAAACTAGAGATATCATGGGTAGGGGGACTTGGTTATGTTAACAATTTCGATGTCGAAATCTCTAACACCCTTTCAGTATCTAACTCGATTTGAAGTGGCTAGCATAGCATGCAATTTCTCTAGACCTATTCGCTAATTCTAACTATTCTAAACAAGGAGAGATCAATCAATTATGAAAAGCACTAAATGCCTATTCACTTTTAGGGTTTGTGTGTTTTTTAGGGGTTAGGCCCCTTTTGGGGGTTAAGCCTCCTTTTAGGGTTTTTTAGGGATTAAGCCCCTTTTAACCTTTAAACTAGGGAAATTTCAAAAGAACAACTTGTGCATTCCCAAAAATCCTAATTTCACTCACAAAGGGTGGCCATAAGTGTTCTGAGCCATTCTACAATTTTTTGGAATTTTGGAATTTTTTTTGAATTTTTTTGGATTTTTTACATTTTTATGGATTTTCCGAAATTTTAAATTTTTTAATGAATGTTTAAAATTTTAAATTTTTTATGAATTTTCTTAATTTCTGAAAATTTCCCTAAATTTCTGAAATTTTTATGATTTTCTGAATTTTCTGAATAATTTATTTATTTTTTAATTTTCTTGAAATTTTTTTATTGTTTTTCTGATTTTATATTTCCTTTTCATTATTATTATTTTTTATTATTATTTTTCCCAGGAACAAACCGGATCGGTTCAGACCGGTTGAACTGTGTTGGACCAGTATGACCAGTCTCTAGCCAGCTCTCTAGCAAGGACGATGTCAAAACAGCACCATTTTTGCGTTTCTTTTTTGAGGCATTTTGTCAAACACTTGATGTGCATGAAGCTTAATATGAATTTTCAACATCGCAACTTCAACCCTATCTTCGACGACCCTCCGCCGGTGTTCTGGCCACTACCAATGATCCTAAAGCATCTACCCAGCACCCTCTACCAACCTATCACCATCGGATCGCCGCCAGACCATCGTCGGCCGGCGATTTCTAAGCTTAAAAAAACCTAACCTGAAACTATTATAACCAGAACAATCCTACTAATACAACTAATTCTAATTTAACTATCCATTCTAACAATCAAAACATTCATTAAAACATCAGATGGATCAAAAAGGACTAACTTAGATGGCCATTGGCTGTGGAAATGTGCTCCGGCGAAGATGGTTATGGGGCTGACTCATGGATTATGCAAAAATACGATCCTAAATACATAGAACAAACAAGTAATTAATTAGAAACAAGAATATGAAATCAATGATCACAGAAATAAGAAAGAAATCACTGAATCAAGCATGAAATGGTTTAGGCACTCATTTGGGCATTTCAACAAACAGTTGGTGTGTGATTGGGAAGGAAGTTTACCTTCTTCGCCATCGATCAAAATGGAAATTTTGAATCGACTGGAAGCTATGGATTGATCCTCTTGTACCTTCTTTGTCAACCTATGGGCTTGGCTTTGTTGGGAAAATCCTTGATTTGGTGATCGGGGTTGATTTTCAAGGCTTCCCGATCAACTCCTTCATTGGACACATAGGGGAGGAAGTCACTTGAATGGGTGATTCGCCGGCACCTTTCCCGTCGTGACGGAGTCGGTCACACAATCTGAAGGACCTCTACTCCTTCTCTCTCTTAGTTTTTCTCTTTCTCTCTCTGGTTCTCTCTCTCTCTCTCTCTCTCTCTCTCTCTCTCTCTCTAATAGGTTCTCTGCTTGGAGCCACTTCTCCCACCTTTTTTGATCTCTTCCCCAAGGCGGTTTCCAACCTCTAATCGACTCAGGAAGCCGTAGTAATGGTTCCCCGTCAATAGATGGAGGTCTTCGGCTGTCCCATTTTCTTTTGCACATATTGGAATGGGATATTTAGGTCGATGAGGGGGTGGGGGCAGCTCAAGTTTTTCTTCCCCTTCCCATGCCAGTTTGAGTTGGGCGAGGAAGAAGCCAACCCGGGTTGGGTTAGGTCGAATTTGGCATACCCGGGTTGGTCTAAAATTGCAAATTAAACCCACTTTTGACCTATTTTCACAATTCTGATCCCAAATTTCAATTCCTTGACACATGTTACTTTAAAATATGGGATCACTTTGACTTTTTATCTCAATTAAGCTCAAATACCCCAAATTTGAATTCGGTTTAAGTGGATTTTTATTCAATTGAAGGTCCAAATGACCTAATTTTGTTGATCTAAGGACAAAATTGGATTCCCCATGGTCGATTACCCTTAGGGAAGGTATAGACTTTGATCGAAAATTTCAAATTGAAAGAAATCCCCAATTTGGGTCCTAAAATTTCTAATTTTCAATTAATTTTGGGGATTTTCAATTATTTTGTCAAATGGAAAAATTGGATTGACCAATATGAAATTCAAGGTCCCAAAATCAATTGTTGTGAAGACACTATGGCCTAAAAATGCTTAGAAATGACTTAATTGGATTTTTGGTTCAATTAGGATATGAAATTACCAAAATTTGGGAAAAACATATTTCCAATTGAAATTTTGTAAAATTGAAACTGCAGGGCTGAAATTGGAATTAAAATAAGACTAATCACTATTTTTGGGAAATTTTTAGACTTCATTTGTTATTTTTCTTGATTTTCCTCCCATTTTAACCAAAAGAAATTAAGAAAAATTGAAAACAAATCTGGAAAAATTATTTTTGTTTAGAAATAGGTTCCTAAGCATGGACAAGGTTCCTAATCCTATCCTTAAACCACAAGGCTAGTAGATTTATCCTTAAACCTCGTTTTCAAGCCTAGAGTTATGTTCATCATTCTCTATTATCTGAAATAATCAACAATGAATCTCTCATAAATGAAAATCGCCAATGAGCAGGTAAGTTCTTTCTCCTTTCTCAGTCATCAAAAGTTTATCAGAAGCACCTAAGCGAAAAATTGGATTGGAACAAGAATCTTTAAGCAAGATCTTTGATTAATTGTTGTGAAATTTTCATTGGTCTTTTCGATTGAGTCAACTAGAACTCATGTGTCACCTTACCTTTGAGATCAACCTCTAACGAGCTTAATCTCGAAGATGGGCAACTGTTGATACCTGATTTTTGGTTTAATTTTCAATTTTACATAAAAATCATAAAAATTAGAAATTAAAATAAGACTTGGGAAATTTTTAGACTTCATTTGGTATTGTTCTTGATTTTCCTCCCATTTTAACCAAATGAAATTAAGGGAAAATTGAAGAAAAATCTAGAAAAATTATTTTTTGTTTAGAAATAGGTTCCTAAGCATGGCCAAGGTTTATAATCCTGATTTTTGCGATCTTTATGTAAAATTGAAAATTGAACAAAAAATTGGGTGTCAATAGCTCGATCCCTGTAAAAATTAAAACTTGAGGGGAAAAACTCGATCCTTTTGGAAATGTAAGTTCTTAGAACCTAAATTCGTGAGTTACAGATACTTACTTGATTGGCTAGATAGGATCCCTGCAAAAATTAAAACTAAGTGTCAAAGTACGTTCTTGTATTGTTCATTTCAAATTGAAATGATACAACCAACCTCTTATCTGCTTTGGTTTGAGTATTCATGAAAGGTTATCTTTTAGACCTCTTGTTTTGATTTGCCCCACTTAGGAAATTGGATTTCTTTAAGATTCAATTTCTTTTAAAAAAGACATGGAATACTTACCTTGTCAACTTGGTGGAAATCCTACAAAGATTAAGAATTAAGTGTTAGAATTTATTTGCATAACCTTATTACCAATTGGAACAACATCGCCAACTTTTTTACGTGCTTTGATTTGATTGCACTGGGGGATTCATTTCTCATGATTTTCTTCCTTTGGATTTTTTGGGGATGACAATTTGGAACAAGGAAAAATATATTAATGAATGACATCGAGGAGAGTAAATTGGAACGACACGTTCCTTTACTTTCTTACCGACTCCATTGGAGAATTTAGGATCTTACGTCGTCTTAAGCTTCTTTAGGCTTCTTTCTACAAAATGAACAAACATGCTTATGAAATGCATGATATGCATGGTATGTAAATGCCTTACAGTGGCCCACATCATCTTTTGAAATGTCCAATCTGGCTTTTAATTTCATTCATGGGTAAAATATTTTGACTGCATCCATGTCTACAAAGATCAATGCTCCTCCTGGTAGGACTTTCTTGACAACATATAGACCTTCATAATTTAAGGTGAATTTCCCATGAGGATCTGAGTTATTAGGGATGGTCTTCTTCACCACAAGATCTTCTACTTCAAAATGTTTTGGTTTAACTTTCAGATTGAAAGATTTAGCAACTTTCTTTTGATAGGCTTGACCAAGACATATGGCCCTCAACCTCTTCTCATCGATCATGTTGAGTTGTTTGTATCTCTGTTGGGTCCATTCTGCTTCAGAAAGCTTCATTTGAGATAGCACTCTTAACGAAGGAATCTCAACTTCTACAAGTAATATGGCTTCCATTCCATAAATCAGAGAGAATGGCGTTGCTCCAGTTGATGTCCGAATTGAGATTCAGTACACCATTAAAGCATATGGCAACCTCTCATGCCAATCATGATAGTTCTCAATTGTCTTGGACAGTATCTTTTTGATATTTTTATTTGCTTCTTTCACTGCTCTGTTCATTTGTGGACAATAAGGAGATGATTTTAAATGGTGAATGTGAAAATACTCTAGCAAGTCATCCACAATCTTGTTGTTTAATTTAATCCATTGTCAATGATGATTGCTTCAAGAATTCCATATCTGGTAATGATGTCACGCTTAATGAACATTGCCACATTCTTGACGGTAACATTGGCATAAGAATTTGCTTTAATCCATTTGGTGAAGTAATAGATTGCAACCAAGGTGAAATGATGTCCATTCGAAGCCTTAGGATTAATCGGACCAATCATGTTGATGCCCCACATTGAGAACAGCCATGGCTCAGACATTTTGATGTGGACATTGTGCCATATCAAGGAGAAAGTGCTAGGGACTCATTGTCCTATACTCTTGGTCCGATTACTCGAGCAAGGGTGAAGCAATTCAAGCAACCTGTTGGCATCATGGTTCGAAATCTTTGGAGTGGCAGCGATCTTGAATCGGGACTTGAAGAATCTTGGACCTCTTGGTGCAACATGATCAAATTTGGTTGGTTGCAAGGAAACGAGCCGCTGATTAATACTCATCACTAATACCGTGACAGATGTCATTTTTTTCGCATTTCAGACGGATGTCGTTTTTTTCGTGTTTCGGAGTAGTTTAAGTTTTTTTTTATTTAAGCGCTTCTATTAATTCTAGTGGCGTTTTTGTAATTTTGTGTTTAGGGTTAACACCATATAAAAAGGGTGTTTAGAGTTTCTTTGGAGACGGATGATTTACTTTAATACAATAAGAGGTTTTTCTCTTCTTTGAGTTCTCTGTGGACTTGACCTTATCAAGGCCTTCCTTGTGGTAATCGATTCGACTAATCGAGCAGGATAGCGAATTCTTTTGTTCATGGCGTCTATAACGTCAATTGGTTGACACAAGTTCATCAATAGGTCACGTTTATACCAAGGTTACCAATCACAAGTTCGATTGGGGGTCGAGGTTTTGTGATTCGCATTTTCCAGATCTTCATAGAACGATCAACTTACACTCAGATTTCACTTCATCTGGTAACAAAGCCTAGGTTCTACAAGGTCTAATTATCCTAATTTTGTTACTTTCATTCGGCAAATTGAGAATTATTGAACTAGGATCTTAGATTTTAACTAAATTAGGGATCCAAATCGGTCTTGTTGCATTTTTTTTCTTTTTGGTCCTAATGTGTCTTTATTGTATTTGAGTTCGTAAAAAAAAAAACGTTTCGGCAAAAACAAAAAGAGCAAGCTGAACAAAAAAAAATATATTAACCGAAAAGAATCGAGAAGACGACTCGTTTGTTAGTTGGATCGAACTGAATTAAAAAAAGTATAAAAAATTGAGTATGAATTTGACAATTAGTGAAAGGTTGATGAATTATTTTGATCATGCTTGGTGGTTTGGTGGATTGTTGTGAGGTGGGTGAGAAAATGGTTTTTAGTTCGATAAAGAGGTTGTGAGAAGGGAATACGAGAGGTAAAAGGCAAGAGTATGTGAGCTTAATTGAGAAAAAAAAAGCTGACATTGAGTTTGAGTTAAACATGAAGGGGAGTGACAAATACCTTGAGTAAAACACATGAGGGAGAGGTTGGTGAGATTTTTTTTATTTCTAACATTTTCTTGTAGGTAAATCATGTCACACGATTAAGAAAGCGTAAATCAAAAGGAGGATGCTTGCAAAGTGATTCTAAGCTCTAAGTAGATAATCAAACATGATCTCTTCAAATTTTTTCATCATTTCTTCTAAGTGTTTGTGGTAAGGTACCAACTTGGAATCTTGGGTTTGCCATTTACTCATCGTTTGTGAAATAATGAGCATGGAATCTTCGTACACTTGCTGCTTCCTTACTTTCATCGAGGGAGCTAATTGCAAGTCAAGAATGCACGCTTCATATTCAACAACGTTGTTAGTAGAAATAGTAACTTTGCAAATACCGGATAATGCTGTATTCTAGGGAGATTAGCATTACCCTAGTTATTGATCCGGACAAATTAGTTGCGTCATCAAAGTACATGATCAATTTATCATCAACTACCGTTAAGACATGGTCATCGAACTCATCTTCTTCATGATTGGTGGATTATTGAGAATTTTCTACTAGCATATTCGTAATAGCTTGTCCTTTGACAGATTTTTGAGAAGAGCTTCTAATGTCAAATTCTGACAATAGCACTTGCCATTTGGCCAACTTCCCAACCAATGAGGATTTCTCTAAGATGAACTTGATTGGGTCGTTCTTAGTTACTAACAAGATTTGGTGATCAAGAGTGTATTGGGTTAGCCTGTGTAACCCCCAAATTAGTGCAACATACGTCTTTTCAACTGTCGGGTAATTCATCTCATATGTGGTGAATTTCTTGCTCAAGTAATAAATAGCCTGCTCCTTACCATCACTTGGTTTCTTTTGAACAAGCACAGCTCTCAAAGACTTGTGATGAATTGTTAAATATAAAATCAACGAGATACCAGAGATCGGTGGTAGGAGCATTGGTGGATATACCAGATATTATTTGATCTTATCAAAGGCTTGTTGACACTCTACATTTCATTTTACTTTGGCATTCTTCTTTAGCAACTTGAAAAATGGCTTTGCGGTTTCAAAAAGCTGGTGGATGAACCGAGCAATATAGTTCAATCTCCCTAATAAGCTTCTTACTTCTTTTACCGATGAGGGAGTCTTGAGATTATATATCACTTTGATTTTCGAAGGATCTATCTTGATACCCTGGTAACTAACCATGAATCCCAATAGGTTATTGGATTTTGCCCAAAATATGCACTTGTTGGGATTTAACCTCAATTTGTATTTACTGAGTCTTTCAAAATATTTCTTGAGTATAATCACATGATCTTCTCCTTGTTTGAATTTGGCAATCATATCATCTATATATACTTCAATTTCCTTATGCATCATATCGTGAAATAGAGTGACCATCGCCCTTTGATACGTTGCACCGGTGTTCTTCAAATCGAAAGCCATCACTTTGTAGCAAATATGCCTCATGGTGTAATAAAAAATGTTTTCTCCTTATCCTCTTTCTTCATGAGGATTTGACTATATCCTAAAAATCCGTCCATGAATGAGAATGTTTCAAACCCAGCACTGCTATCCACTAATACATCAATATGTGGCAGCGGAAAATCATCCTTAGGATTTGCTTTGTTTAGGTTGCGATAATCAATACAAATCCGCACTCGTCCATCCTTCATCAATACAGGAACTATATTGGCAACCTAATCTGGATAGGGGACCACCGCAATGAATCTGACTTTGAGCAATTTCATGACTTCTTTTTCTATTTTCTTTGTTAATTCTGGCTTGGTTTGCCGAAATTTTTGCTTCTTCGGAGGGATGCTCGGATCAATTGATAGAACATGTTCAACAATTTTTGGATCAAGGCCAGGCATATCAGCGTAAGATCAAACAAAAATATTTTCATATTCCTTGAGTGGTTCAGTAATCTTTTTTGTTTCTATGAAAGAGAGACTTTATCCAATCTTAGCCTCTTTGGGATTTTCATCATCACTCAAATTAATGGTGACTATTTTCTCTTGTGTAAGTGGTTTTGATTTTTCATGACAAATCCACTCTTTTCTGACTCACTCTTCATCTTCATTGTCTTCCTCAATATTGCAGGTGGTTTCTTTTGAAGGATTCAAGCCACATAATAATCTATTATGAATATACGAATGCTAATGCCTGACATGTAACGAATATGGTTAGTAATTGCATATGAAAGAAATAATGCATGAAGTTTTTTGAAATGCTTCTTTGGAAATCACTTTTGAAATTTGTTTTGAAGTAACGGGAAAAGAGAGCTAGTCCTCATATCCTTAGACGTCTTTGCTCTTCACAAAAATCATTTTGCAACTAGAAGCAATATATAGAAACCCAAAACTTCAAGCCTCACAAGTGAGGACAATATTCATCATAGGTTTGGTTTTTGTTTCCATATGTCCTTAACAAAATATTGAACATTTAGTTCAATTGAAAGAACATATTACAACTAAATCAATTGAATTGAAAGTGCGACATAATTGAAATCGCAAACATAATTGAAATGAAAACTGGAAAACACAATGGAAACAATGCATAAGGAGAAGACATAAGTGTGAGAACAAGAGTTAGGATGATCTTCCTACTCCAATGTAGAAGAATCTTCCACTTCATATATGATAATATTGATGGAGTTTTCTGCAAAGAGGTTGGATAGAATCGGTTCTTTCACAGCTTGGATATTCTCCTCTTAGAGTAACTTAGAGGGTCTAGGAAAAATTTTCTTGATATGAATCTGATGATAGGCAAGCTCTTTAGCTTTGCCCTTCTATGTTGTTGGATTAATAGTATGACTACATTGACCTCCATGGTCTCCATGGTTTCCACGGTCGTAGCCTCGACCTTGACCTTGACCTCCATGATGGTCACTGGAGCTAGTTTGATCTTTATGACAGTCATTGGAGCTTTCTCCTAAGGCTGCACATGATAACTTGCCAAATAGTGTTTGATTCTATTCTTTTGTTCCCAGAATCAGTTTGGGAACAGAAATCCGTTTGTTTAATTTTTTGATTCTAGGCACAAATTCTTGCAAATTTGTGCTCAGAATCAGTTTTGGAGTAGAATCAAGAATAAAAAAAAAGTAGCTTTTTGATTATGGAAACAAAAATGAGAATCAATTTTTTTTCTTCTTTTTTTTCTTGATTTTTAATATAGCTTCTAATGTCTGGCGCAAGGGCCACCCTCACCGTATTTGGCAAGATTAAAATATTTCAATAAAAAATATTATTAATAAAAAAATTTTATCGGCCATGGCTAGCGACCAAGCCACGGAGAAAAAAATAAAAAAATTTTTATCGGCCATGGCCAGCAACCAGGCCATGGTGAAAAAAATAAAAATATATTTTCAATAAAAATATATTTTATTAAAATTAAAAAAATTATTTATAAAAAAATATTTTACTAGCCATGGCCAGCGACCAGGCCATGGCAAAAAAAATAAAAAAATAATTTCAATAAAAATATTTTTTTATTAAAATATTATTAATAAAAAAATATTTATAAAAAATATTTTACCGGCCATGGCCAGTGACCAGGCCATGGCGAAAAAAATAAAAAAATATTTTCGACAAAAGTATTTTTTAGTAAAATGTATTTTAAAAAATTATTAATAAAAAAATTATTTATAAGAAAATTTTTTACCAGCCATGGCCAAAAAAAATTTTAAAAATATTTTTATTAAAAGTATTATTAATTAAAAAATATTTTACCAGCCATGGCCAAGAAAGAGGAGAAGAAAAAAAGAAAAGAAAGAAATATTAAAATATTTAAAATGTTATTAAAATATTATTAATAAAAAGAAATTTTATATCGTTGCCAAACGCATTTTTGTTCCCGGACACAGAATTTTGGGCTGTCACCAAACGCCTTCAAATGCTCAGAATCAGTTCCCGGGCACAGAATCAAAAGAATCATTTCTGATCTGAATTTGTTTCCGGGTACAGAATGGTTGTCATGCGCAGCTTAAGTAGCCAATTCCACCTCTCTTTTTGGCTACGCAAGGAGTAATTAGTTCTTTGATTACTTGGGCATTTGCCCCAATGAACCCGTATTGACATAATACTCGTGTTGACATGATAGCCGATGGGCAAAGTTTAGAGGTCTTCATGATACTGGCAGCAAGTACATGCACCATCAAGATCATCTCGAAAGAATAATAGCTTGGTTCCTCATTTACTTTGGGCTCGATATACGGTATCGCACTTTCTTTATAGGTTGCGAAATCTATTTCCCCATGCACAGTAATCATCTTTCCACCAATGACAAATCTAATCTTCTAACGAAGGCTTGATGAAATTGTAATAGCCCGAATTTCGATGTAATTCCGGAATCAATAAAATTGACATTATTTCGCATTTCATTTTAGTAAGTCTCGCCCAGAGTTGATCACTCTCGGGATACTAACCAATGGAGTATGGCTAACTGAAAAACTGGTATGTGGATCAGGGACTCGATCGTGAATTGGATACCGATCACGAGAAATGATGAGGGAATATTTTGGACTCATATGGGCCAATCTTAGGAAAGGTAACGGATTTGGTTTGACTAAGGCCAATGATGTACAATCAGATCGCAAGTGATTCTGCATGATCGAAAAGTGCACGTGGCCAACCAGTCCTGAACTTAACCGAATGATCGCCATCTCTGGGACTAGTGATAATTTCTCATTCTCTCAATGATCGGGACCGTCATGACTTGGATAACCCTAGGTCGATACGCGTATGCTTTAAACAGCCGCCCGTTAGTGAGAGACCCTGAAATTTGAAATTTAGCGAGTTTTGATCACGAAATTAGACCCGGACTTCGATGTCGATCTTCGAGGGCTTAAGAGGCTATTTTCACGATTCAGATGTCATATTATGCTGGCCACACACGTTTGGAGTTAGTTCGGTTGAAAATTGGAATTTCGACCTAGAAGTCAAAAATTACGATTTTACCCCTCTAACACCGACGTTGATTTTGAGCTCGTATGAGACTATTTTTTGAGGCCGATGTTATTTTAGAGTGGCCACGTACATTCAGAGTTGTTATGGTCAAAAATTGAAATTTTGGCTCGGAAATGAAAAAATTATTATTTTATTCCTCAGGACTTTGAAGCCGATTTTCGAAGGCTTAAGAGACTATTTTCACAATTCCGACGCCATATTATGTTGGCCACACACATTTGGGATTGGTATAGCCAAAAATTGGAATTTCGACCCGGACAGGAAAAATGACCATTTTGCCCTAGCCTATTTTTGGTCCGAATTTTTGGGAAAATATTTGAGATAATTAAAATTAATTATCAGCTCAATTATTGGACTCAAAGACCCTTTTACCCATCAATTATTGGATAGCGATAAGCGTAGGCCGTCGGATTAGGGGTATTTTGGTCAAGTGACCCGGATTGGCGACAAGTGCCCCCACCAGCCACTACATTTGACTGGTTTTGACCCCCACACTCTCTATCCTCCCCCTCATTCGGCCAGCTTCCCTCCCGATCAGCCCCTCCTCCACGTTTTCCTCTTCCTCATTCTCGGTCGCCGTCAATACGTCGGACCGCCGCCGTGCCGCCACTGTCCGTCGGTGCCGCTACTCCACCTGACCTTGCCTCACCACCACCACCCTCATCCCGTCCCCCTACCTCTCTCTCTCTCTTTCTCACTTGTTTTCTCTCTCATGGCCAAAGGAACGCCGGAGTAAGCCGCCGCCGCGCCGGAGCTCGAATAGCCGAGCTACTACCGCCGTGACCCTTCAGCCGCCCGTACATCGCCGTTCATACGCCGTTCGTATGTGTCCGTATGCCGCCGTCTGTATGTCGCCTCCAGAACGCCGCCCCCGGTTCCACCGTTCACCGATGATTGGCCGCCATTCCTCGTCGTCGTGGTCTAGAATTAAGTGAGTATACCTCCTAAACCTAGATTAGGATTGATGGTGCATTTTCTGGACTGGCTTAGGTATTATCGCTGTATATTTATGACAGGATTGATGACCGATGGGTAGAAATAAAATCCGAGGAATTTAGTAGGATTATTATAGATAATTATTGGACTGGGATTGATGGAATAGTTGCTGTCCGTACTTTGAGGAATGTACCGGATTATAACGGATAGTAAGAATTGTTAGATGAATGGCCGAGATTACCTAGAGTGATTAGCTGTTGATTGATTGGTGATTAATTGTGCTTAATTGTGAAATACCATGTTGTGTGCTCGTGTGGCTGAATTGTATGGAGTGTGATTGACTAATTAACGGCTTGAATTGAGTATGAAATTGTGAATTGAGAATTGGGCCGCATGGTATTAACTGGCCAGGTAAGCATACTATTTATAAACTGAGCACGTGTTTGTGGCATTGAATTGATTAGGTGCTTAAGTTATGTTTGATGCTCATGGTGTATGGTGTGGCATTACATGGACACGCATTGTGTATGCCGAGAATGAGACGTGTGATGAGATTGTATGAGAATGCGTGTCTGCTATAAGCATGTGATCACCTAATTATGCCTTGATGCGTTTTATGCGGGGTTCAGATAATAACTAGTTATGTGTAAGTGTGATCACATTTCGCCGTGATGCGTGTTATGTGGGGTATGCTATCCTCATGCACTTTGTAGCAAGACGATGCCCGGTACGTTCGGAAGACAATCAACCTGATGCATTTTACGCGTGCTCTGGTTCATAAGAAGATCAGTATTGCGCTTGATGCGTTTTGACGCGGACTAGAAACATTGGGCCTGGAGCGTTTTTACGCTGGCCACGGAGTGTTATGTTTAAGAAAGAGACCTGATGCGTTTTTACCCGAGTTATGATAAATCGAGCATTTGTCAATGTGTTAGTGTGGGCCAGTAAGCCGAAACATGAGTATGGCATGAGAATAGCATATGCATGCATAAGAATGCACGGACTAGTATGCGAAAGTGCGAGACACGGTGAATGGCATGTGAACCGAACACTGATGAGAGAGCATGCATATGACGTACATATGAATAGTGTGTTAGTATATGTGAATTGAGCAATATATATTGAGATGCTTAACCTGTAGGGTTGGCCAGGTAAGTGACCGAGGCCCGAGAGCACATGTCAGAGGATGTTTGTGATTGGTATTGCTTTGTTGATTATTATATGCCTATCAGGAGAATGCATGTTAGCCTAGCCTAGGTTTAGGGGTTATACTCGCTGAGATTCGTCTCATAGTTGTAATAACCCATATTTTCAGACCCCTAGCCTTGAGCATGTTGAAGCCACCACTGCTTTTTGGGATCCCGACACAGATCCACACCACTACTGGAGTGTACCCAGTAGGGAATGGGGAGGCGTATGTAAGATATCGCTCTATAGTATTTGTAAACATGGGTGAGTATTTTCATCAGACTCAAAAATACGTGGCTTGATGCTTAAAAAATGCAGATAGAAACATTGGGCGACCCCTCAGGACCTTCGACGTCCTAGTAGATATAGGTGGGGTGATAATACCCCAGATGGTTGATGGCCAGATTGTGGATCCCCCGATCATAGACGAGCAGGTCGTGGTGAATCTGATACCCGAGATTTGGTATGAGGACCCCAAGCCGATGGATAAGGAGGCGGAGCTGGAGCCGGAGCCAGAGCCGATGGATCAAGACCCGGACGAGGACGGAGAAGTCGCTGAAATAGGATCTAATGAAGAGCTAGGAGCAGATGACGAGTTAGGTCTTTACCTAGATCCGGAGTTGGAGCGGGATTCCGAGGACGAGTGGGCTGCAGCGCAAGATATGGAGTCAGAAGAGTCTGAGCCCTCTGAGAGTTTTTCGGAAGAATCTACAAAGTCGTCAGACCCGGACTGGGAGCCCTAGGATAGTCCTAACCCTTATAGGGAAGCTCGTTCCTTTTTGATAGTGACTTCCCTATAGTTAGCCTGACCTTCCCCTAGCCACTGACCCTTTTTGACCTAGTGGTTGTTGACTACTTATGTTGTTTGTTTTTGTGTAAAAGTGAATATTGTAAAAAGGCTTTCTGTAGTAATATAAAAATGTATATTTGTAGTTATATTCCTATTGTGTTCGCTGTGCTATCTTTGGTCTCATATTGTTATGGTACGGGTGTTTATTCATTAATTTTCGCATGTGCCTTATCTCTGATTGTGTTGGGTCGGCAACGCTTTCCTGGGAACGTTACTTTACAATCGACCAAGGTAGGGGTGTTACGTGCCGTGGGGTTCGAGGCATGACATCCCCGTTTGAATTGGTATCAGAGCAAGGTCAACTCGGTCCAATCTGGTCAAAGTCTAGAGTGATAAGGAGCGATGAGACCATGGGTAGCCAGTAGGGTGACCTCGTGTGCTATATGTAGCTCTTGACAGTTTGTGTTTGTGTTGGAATTGCTTGGCTGTTTGACCCGTAAAGTGCAGGTACGGCAGGACCTGAGGTGAGTATGCAAATCCCTTAGGTGATGAGTTGGTTAATTGTTATTGAGCCACATGCTGATTGCTTGATTGTTGTTTAATACTTGCCTAGGACTTAGACTGTGATAGATTGGTTTAAGTCTTTAATTTCTTAGTGGAATTATAGCAGGTAGTTGTATAGCAGGGTAGCAAAGATGAGTAAGAGAAAAGGAAAGGAGCCCCAAGGTCAGTCTAGCAAGGGAACCCGTGAGGCTAGAGACCCAAGATTTGACGAGGTAATGAACACTCTGTGAGAAATTGGGCATATTATGGGATTGCATGCTCAAGAAAGAGCCGCAGCTAATGCTCAGGCAGCTGAAGCCGCCTAATAGCTGGTAATGGAGGAAATCAGGCCAATCAAAGGCAGGCTCAACCAGCAGGGATTAGGCAGATGCCCCAATTAGTGGAACAATTTATGAAGTTGAAACTGCCTAAATTTCATGGCCGTGGTGACCTCGAGATTGCACCAAGATGGCTGGAAGAACTGGAGAAAACTTTTAAGATTTTGGGGTGCAATGATGATGAGAAGGTAACACTGGCGGCCTATCAGCTTCAGGACGGTGCAAATGATTGGTGGAATGCCACCGAAGGTAGGGTATTTCGCGAGGGAATGGCCCCGACTTGGGCAGTATTTGTTGAGAATTTCTATGAGAAATATTTCTCGGAGAATACCCAAGAAAAGAAGTTGATGGAGTTTATGCGATTACGCCAAGGTCAGATGACTGTCGACTAGTATGAAGCGGAATTTGCAAGGTTGGCAAAGTTTGCACTGACTATGGTAGAAAATCCGCGAGATAGAGCTCGAAGATTCCGGGATGGACTGAAACCGGATCTTCGGAGCCTGATTTGTCTCATGATATCAAGGACTATGGGGAGATGCATAGATGGGCTCAGATTATGGAGCGGGATCAATAAGAAAGGGTAGCCGCTTCAGGATCGCAATTTGCCCAGAATAGAGATAACTGTCGTCTTGGGAAGAAGCCAATGATTGGCAATCGACGATTTGTTCTCCCAGTTAGGCGAAATATAGGAAAGCCGAGCCCCTAGCCGAGTAGATTTGGTGCATGCTTCAGGTGTGGGAGTCTGGAACACTAGATTCGGAATTGCCCACAACAGCAGCCCTCAGGACCGTCCAGGTTGCCGCCTTCGTGAGTTGGAAATCAAGCCGAACCTCCCTTATCGACCAGTCAAGCGCGACCGCCAGCTCAAGGAAGGGTCTATGCCATGGCGTGCAAGGAAGCTAAGAATGCACCGAGCATGGTCACAGATATGATTTCCTTGTGTGATCATCTCACTTATGGATTGTTTGATCAAAAGGCGATCCATTCTTTTATTTCCGAACATTTTGTTAAGTTGGTTAGTATGGAACCAATGTTACTTGAAATTATGCTTTGCGTGTCGACACCTATGAATGATAGGATGTTAGTTTCTTTTGGATGCCCTAACTGTAAGATAGTTGTTGAGGGTAAAGAAGAAATTATTGACTTGGCAGTCTTGGCCATGTTTGATTTTAATGTGATCATTGGGATGGACTAGTTAGTCCGACAGAAAGCTGTAGTGGATTGCAGCAGTGGGACGATCCAATTTAATCTGGATGGACGTTCTAGTTTTGTATTTCAGGGAAACCGAGGAGGAACCTCGATCCCTTGGATTTCCTCGCTTAAGGTAAGTAAGTTGCTAGATGAAGGATATCTTATGAATGTCATGGATTCGACAGTGGCGGAACCCAAGTTGGAGGATATACCTGTAGTATGTGATTTCCCTGAAGTTTTCCCTCAAAAATTGCCGGGCTTACCACCTGAGCGAGAAGTGGAATTTGTGATTGAACTAGCCCCTGGGACGGAACCGATTTTGAAGGCACCATATCGGATGTCCCTATCAGAATTGAAAGAGCTGAAAGTACAACTATAGGAATTGTTGGACAAGGGTTTTATTCTTCCTAATGCGTCTCCGTGGGGAGCGCCAGTCCTGTTTGTTAGAAAGAAAGATGGAACTCTGAGGTTGTACATAGATTACCAGCAGTTAAACCAAGTGACAATGAAGAACAAGTAACCGCTGTCGAGGATTGACGATCTGTTTGATCAATTACAGGGAGCCTCGGTGTTTTCCAAAATAGATTTGAGGACTGGGTATCATCAGATAAGAATCAAAAAAGAGGATATCCCTAAGACTACTTTCAAGACTAGATACGGGCATTATGAATTTACGATTATGCCCTTTGGATTGATGAACACCCCAGCTGCTTTTATGGACTTGATGAATTGGGTGTTCAAAGAATTCCTAGATCAGTTCGTGATAATTTTTTATTGATGATATTTTGGTGTACTCTAAGAGCCCCGAGGAGCATGAGGTACACTTGACTGTAGTGCTACGGACCTTAAGAGAATATGCCTTGTATGCCAAGTTCAGCAAGTGTGAACTTTGGCTTCGTCGAGTGGCATTTCTTGGGCACATAGTTTCTGGAGATGGAATTTCTGTAAACCCAGCTAAGATTGAGGCAGTAATGAAATGGCCAAGACCGACATTCGTGACAAGATCAGGAGCTTCCTAGGCTTGGCTGGCTATTATAGACGATTTGTAGAAGGATTTTCATCGATAGCTATGCCATTGACAAGGTTGCTTAAGAAGGAGATTAAGTTTGTATGGGATGATAAATGTGAATGAAGCTTCCAAGAGTTGAAGCACAAGTTAACAACCGCTCCCATGTTGACCATACCATATGGACCCAGAGGATTCGAGATCTACAGTGATGCTTCTTTGAGAGGGCTTAGATGTGTTTTGATGTAGCATGGAAAAGTGATAGCATATGCGTCGCGTCAGTTAAGACTGCATGAGATGAATTATCCGATGCATGATTTGGAATTAGCTGCAATCGTTTTTGCGCTCAACATCTAGAGACATTATTTGTGTGGAGAGAAGTTTCAGATTTATACAGATCATCAAAGCCTCAAATATTTATTTTCGCAGAAGGAACTAAACATAAGGCAGCGCCGATGGATGGAACTTCTAAAAGACTATGATCGCGACATTTTGTATCACCCAGGTAAGGCGAATCGAGTTACCGAAGCCTTAAGTCGCAAGTCTAGTATGGCGCACCTAATGGTCAAAGAATGGACCTTGCTGGAAAAGCTCAGGGAATCGGAATTCAAATTTAAGGTGAATCAGATGTCCAATCTAATGGCTGTTTTGAGAATTGAACCGGAGATCCAAGTTAGAATCAAGGAACTGCAGTATACTGACCAAGAGATCCAAAAGATTGTTGGGTTGGATGCTGCTAAGAGGAAGTCAGATTTCCACGTAAGCGAGAATGGAATCTTAAAGTTTTGAGGAAGGGCATGTGTACCGGATGATGTAGAGCTTAAGGAGGAAATTTTATTAGAAGCTCATATGAGCAATTACAGTATTCACCCAAGCAGCACAAAAATGTATCAGAACTTGCGGCAACATTATTGGTGGAACGAAATGAAGGCGGATGTAGCCAAGTATTTGACGTGCCAACAAGTGAAGGCATAACATTGCAAGCCCGGTGGCTTATTGAGACTGTTAGAGATCATCGAGTGGAAATGAGAGCATATCATGATGGATTTTGTATCGGGATTGCCGGGAAGCCAGAGAGGACATGATTCAGTATGGGTAATAGTGGATTGTTTAACCAAGTCAGCGCACTTTCTCGCAGTGCGAAAGGACTTTGAGCTGGAAAGGTATGTTGAATTATATGTGCAGCAAATAGTACGTCTTCATAGAGTACCAGTGACGATCATCTCAAACCATGATCTTAGATTTACGGTCAATTTTTGGAAAAGTTTGCAATTGGCCTTAGGAACGAAGTTGCAGTTTAGTACTGCTTATCATCGTCAGACGGATGGCCAGTCGGAAAGAACGATTCAATCTTTGGAAGACATGTTGAGAGCCTGTGTATTGGACTTCTAGGGTAAATGGGAAGAACAGTTAGATTTAGTGAAATTTACCTACAATAATAACTACCAACAGAGCATTCAAATGGCGCCGTTTGAGGCCTTATATGGTAGAGTTTGTAGAACGCCATTATGTTGAGATGAAGTTGGTGAGCGAAGTATAACAGGCCCAGAGTTAGTACAATAGATGGTAGAAGCAATGGAGATTATTCGGGATAGGCTGAGGACGGCGCAGAATCGCCAGAAGAGTTATGCCAACAAGAGACGACGACCCTTGGAGTTTTAAGTAGGAGATCATGTATTTCTCAAGGTGTCGCTAATGAAGGGATTATCCTGATTCGGCAAGAAAGGAAAGCTCAGCCTAAGGTACATCGGGCCATTTGAGATATTGGAAATGATCGGCGATATGGCTTATCAACTTGCTTTGCCTCCCAACTTATCCCGAGTACATAATGTTTTCTACATGTCGATGTTAATAAAGTACGAACCAGATCCGACTCACGTTTTAAGATA
The DNA here is from genome assembly GCA_031216285.1 of Syzygium syzygioides. NCBI lineage: Eukaryota > Viridiplantae > Streptophyta > Magnoliopsida > Myrtales > Myrtaceae > Syzygium > Syzygium syzygioides. The sequence continues at coordinate 19,526,170 of CM062247.1, read as the reverse complement.
CGAGAAGATAGACGTGAACGACAAAGTGTCGTACGTAGAAAGACCAGTCAGGATTGAGGATAGAAAAGATCAAGTACTGAGAAATAAGACAATTCCGATGGTCAAAGTGGTTTGGGAGCTCCACGGGACTGAAGGTGCCACTTGGAAAAGCGAAGAAGCCATGAGACGTCAACACTCCCAGTTATTTGAGTAGGTAAAGATAGATTGCAAATTTCGAAGACGAAATTTTTGTAAGGGGGGAAGAGTCGTAACAGCCCAAATTTCGATGTAATTCCGAGATTAATAAAATTGACATTATTTCGCATTTTATTTTAGAAGTCTCGCCCAGAGTTGATCACTCTTGGGATACTAACCAATGGGATATGGCTAATTGGGAAACTGGTACGTAGACCAGGGACCCGATTGTGAATCGGATACTGATCACGAGAAATGATGAGGAAATATTTTGGACTGATGTGGGCCAATCTTAGGAAAGGTAATGGATTTGGTTTGGCCAAGGCCAACAATGTATAATCGGATCGTAGGTGATTCTGCATGACCGAAAAGTGCAAGTGGCCAACCAATCCTGAACTTAAACCGAGCGATCGCGACCTCTGAGACTAGTGATAAGTTCTCATTCTCTCAATGATCGGGACCGTCATGACTCAAATAACCCTAGATCGATACGCATATGCTTTAAACAGCCGCCTGTTAGTGAGAGACTCTGAAATTTGAAATTAAGCGAGTTTTGGTCACGAAATTGGACTCGGACTTCGATATCGATCTTCGAGGGCTTAAGAGGCTATTTTCACAATTCGGACGTAATATTATGCTGGCCACACACGTTTGGAGTTAGTCCGGTCAAAAATTGGAATTTCAATCCAGAAGTCAAAAATTACGATTTTACCCCTCTGGACACCGATGTTGATTTTGAGCCCGTATGAGATTATTTTTCGAGGCTGATGTCATTTTAGGGTGGCCATGCATATTCAGAGTTGTTACGGTTAAAAATTAGAATTTTGTTCGGAAGTGAAAAAAATTATTATTTTATTTCTCAAGACTTTGAAGCCGATTTTCGAGGGCTTAAGAGACTATTTTCACGATTCCGACGCCATATTATGTTGGTCACATACATTTGGGGTTAGTATAGCCAAAAATTGGAATTTCGACCCGGGACCGAAAAAATGACCATTTTGCCCCTAGCCTATTTTTGGTTCGAATTTTTGGAAAAATATTTAGGATAATTAAAATTAATTATTAGCTCAATTATTGGACTCAAAGACCCTTTTGCCCATCAATTATTGGATAGGGATAAGCGTAGGCCGTCGGATTAGGGGTATTTTGGTCAAGTGGCCGAGATCAGCGACAAGTGTCCCCACCAGCCACTACATTTCATTGGTTTTGACCCCCACACTCTCTCTCCTCCTCCTCATTCGGCCAGCTTCCCTCCTGATCAACCCCTCCTCCACGTTTTCCTCTTCCTCCTTCTCGGTCGCCGTCCGTACGCTGGAGCTCGCCGGACCGCCGCCGTCCGCCGGTGTTGTTGCTCCGTCTGACCTCACCTCACCACCACCACCCTCATCCCGTCCCCCTACCTCTCTCTCTCTTTCTCCCTTGTTTTCTCTCTCACGACCAAAGGAACGCCAAAGCAAGCCGTCGCCGCACCGGAGCTCGAACAGCCAAGCTGCTACCGCCGTGACCCTCTAGCCGCCCGTACGTTGCCGTCCGTATGCTGTCCGTACACCGTCCGTATATGTCTGTATGCCGCCGTCCGTACGTCGCTGTTAGAACGCCGCCGCCGGTTCCATTATTCACCGATTTTCAACCACCGTTCCTCGTCGTCGCGGTCTAGAATTTAGTGAGTATACCTCCTAAACCTAGATTAGGACTGACAGTGCATTTTCTGGACTGGCTTAGGTATTATCAGTGTATATTTAGGACATGATTGAGGACCGATGGGTGAAAATAAAATCCGAGGAATTTAGTGGGATTATTATAAATAATTATTAGGCTCGGATTGATGGAATAGTAGCTATCCGTACTTTGAGGAATATACCGAATTATAACGGACAGTAAGAATTGTTAGCTGAATGGCCGAGATTATCCAGAGTGATTGGCTGTTGATTGATTGATGATTAATTGTGCTTAATTGTGAAATGCCATGTTGTGTGTTTGTGTGGCTGAATCGTGCGGAGTGTGAATGGCCAATTAACGGCTTGAATTGAGTATGAAATTGTGTATTGGGAATTGGGTCGAACGGTATTAACTGGCCAAGTGAGCATACTATTTATAAACTGAGCACGTGTTTGTGGCATTGAATTGATTGGGTGCTTGAGTTATGTTTGATGCTCATGGTGCATGGTGTGGCATTACGTGGACATGCATTGTGTATGCCGAGAATGAGGCTTGTGATGAGATTATGCGAGAATGCGTGTTTGCCATAAGCATGTGATCACCTAATTATGCCCTAATGCGTTTTACGCGGAGTTCAGATAATAACCAGTTGTGTGTACGTGTGATCACATTTCGCCCTGATGTATGTTACGCGGGGTATGCTGTCCTCATGCACTTTGTAGCAGGACGATGCTCGATATGTCCGTAAGATGACCAACCTGATGCGTTTTACGTGGGTTCTGGTTCGTAAGGAGATCAGTGTTGCGCCTAATGTGTTTTGACGCGGGCTAGAGATACTGAGCCTAGAGCGTTTTTACGCTGGCCACGGAGTGTTATGTTTAAGAAAGAGACCTAATGTGTTTTTACGCGGGTCGAATTAAATGATAAATCGAGCATTTGCCAGTGTGCTAGTGTGGGCCAGTAAGCCGAAACATGAGTATGGCATGAGAATAGCATATGCTTGCATAAGAATGCACGGACTAGTGTGCAAAAGTGCGAGACTCAGTGAATGGCTTGTGAACCGAACACTGATGAGAGTGAGCATGTGTATGACATACGTATGAATAGTGTGTTAGTGTATGCGAATAGAGCAATATATATTGAGATGCTTAACCTACAGGGTCGGCCAGGTAAGTGATCGGGGCCCGAGGGCCTAGGTCGGAGGATGTTTGTGACTGGTATTGCTTTGTTGATTATTTTATGCATGTTAGGAGAATGCATGTTAGCCTAGCTTAGGTTTAGGGGTTATACTCGCTGAGATTCGTCTCACGGTTGTAATAACCCACATCGCTACTAGAGTGTACCCAGCAGGGAATATGGAGGTATACGTAAGATATCCCTCTATAGTATTTGTAAACGTGAGTGAGTATTTTCATCGAACTCAAGAATACGTGGCCTGGTGCTTAAGAGATGTAGACGGAAACATTGGACGACCCCTCAGGACCTTCGACGTCCCAGTAGATATAGGTGGGGTGATGATATCCCAGATGGCTGATGGCGAGATTGTGGATCCCTCGACCATAGACGAGCAGGTCGAGGTGAATCCGATACCCGAAATTTGGTATGAGGACCCCAAGCCGATGGATGAGGAGGCGGAGCTGGAGCTAATGGATCAAGACCTGGACGAGGACGGAGAAGTTGCCGAAATAGGATCTGATGAAGAGCTAGGAGCAGATGACGAGTTAGGTCTTTACCTAGATCCGGAGTTGGAGCAGGATTCCGAGGACGAGTGGGCTGTAGCGCAAGATATAGAGTCAGAAGAGTCTGAGCTCTCTAAGAGTTCTTCGGAAGAGTCTGCAGAGTCGTCAGACCCGGACTGGGAGCCCTAGGATAGTCCCAACCCTTATAGGGAAGCTCGTTCCTTTTTTATAGTAACTTTCCTGTAGTTAGCCTGACCTTCCCCTAGCCACTGACCCTTTTTGACCTAGTGGCTGTTGACTACTTGTGTTGTTTGTTTTTATGTAAAAGTGAATATTATAAAAAGGCTTTCTGTAGTAATATAAAAATGTATATTTGTAGTTATATTCCTATTGTGTTCACTGTGTTATCTTTGATCTCATATTGTTATGGAATGGGTGTTTATTCATTAATTTTTGCATGTGCCTTATCTCTGAATGTGTTGGGTCGGCGATGCGTTCTTGAGAGCGTTGCTTTACAATCGACCAAGGTAGGGTTGTTGCGTGCCGTGGGGTTTAGGGCGTGACAGAAATGGCGCTCGCCGTATGGATCCATGGCCCCCAACAACTTGGAAATTAATCAGGAAAGGAACGAGACCAATGATCACATACAAATCGATGTCCCCGATAACGTTCCTTTTCATGCCATCAAATGATCGCACGGTCACCTTCGATGGTTTCATAGACTTCTCATTAATCGCCAATTGATATGGCGTGCTTAATGGGCATAGATTGAGGGCTAAACCATTGTCAACTAACACTTGAGATACTTCCTTGCCTTTCCACTTGACTGCAATATATAGGGCCTTATTATGCGAGCAACCATCCATGGGAAAATCTTCATTTGACAAGGCAGTTTGATCCTTCAGGAGGACGGTACCAACAAAATCTTCCAATTACACCTCATTAATCATTTCTGGCATGTGTACCTCATTAAGGAGTTTCATGAGGACCATATTGTGTCTTTCAGACGTCTTGAATAGATCAAGCAGAGAAATCTGTGCCAGCATCTTCCTTAGTTGTTCTATGACTTGAAATTCACTCATCTTCATGACGGATATTAGTTGTTTAGCATCCTCTTCCGTCACCCATTTCTTTTCAATTTCTGCCTTCTTCGGAGCATAACATCTACTCGATCGGGTAATGGCATCAACTTCATTTGGGGAATAGTCCCATGGCACGCGTTTAGTATCAATTTGACTTTTGAGGGTAATGTAATTATCATTGGTTGCGGTTCATGCTCTTTGATCTTTAAAGTCTTCAATTGATCAACCGGAAGTTGAATGGTAATTGGCTCCACATGACAATTTTATTCAATTTAATCGCGAATGGCGTAACTATGGGCACTATACCTTCATCATTTTTATCGTCCATTTCACCCTAACTATCGGGCACTATAACTTCATTTTTGAAAGACACGGAGGAGGTGTGTATTTGACATGAAAGTTGTAGTGGCCATTGTCTTGACCGAGCAAATCAATAGTCTCACCTTGCTTACATGTCTCATGGATAAACCGTTTATCACTTTGGCGAATCTTCTCTCTTTTGTGTTCTTCTTTATCTTCATCTTCTTTTGGTTTCAACTCATCATTCTGAATTTCGTCCATATCACTCCATCCATTGGGCACAATGACTTTATTTTTGAAAGCCCATGGAGGGGATGTGTATTTAATATGGAGATTGTAAAGACTACTAACCTGATGTGCCTTCCTCCTCTAAATTTACCACTTCGGGTGTGACTTTTGGAGGGTTCTCCTGAACTGGCTCTTTGTTTTGATTTTGATCACCATGAGACGTTTTTCCAGTATTTGGGACACTAGATTGGGGATTGCAAGATATGAACCCCTCGTAGCAATTATGAAAGCTTTCATTTCTACCATCATGGCAACCATATGATTCATTTGGTTTTCGACCTCTGCCAAATGGTTATGAGTTTCTTCCTCTACCATCCTTATCTATAAACAAGTCTGAACTCATGCTCTTCTTTCTTCCATTTTTATACCACCTTCATTGAAGATATAAAGCATTACTATGAGGCAACAACAGTTTAAGCCTATATTCTTTCAATTATATGGTTTCTTTTTTATTAACAATGATAAGAACTTTTACACAAGCCTTAGCCGTGTGTATTGTATTTCTTATCAATGTTTATCTCAATAAATCATATAATTCAAAGAATTGTAATCTATGGTGATTTCTTTATTATATTTCAAATCATGATCCAAATCTAATCGAATGTATTCAACAAGCGGTTGTTTCAACTTTGCATATGAAATTTAAAAGTTTTCAATACAATGCTTCAAACTCGAATGGGGAGCTCATTCATTCAAGTCTAGGCTTCTTGCTAGCTGAGATAGCTTCCGCCCTTTCATTCTCATTCCGTTCTTTAATCCGAGACTCTTATTCTTCTACATCGATCACCACCTCTTTGAGTATGTATGGCTCTACTCCAGGTGTGTTGGGGACGATGTACTCTGGCACATATGGCTCCACAAGACTCGTTGTAACACTCAACGGCACGTACGGCTCAACATCAATTGGTCGCTTGTCTTCTAACCACTTAATATATTCCTTTGATGCTGAATAGAGCTTCATCTCGCCTTCTAAACACTCTGGTCATTTGATCACTTGTTTGGGTGACTTCTTTAGGGAATGAACCGATTAAAGGTACCATGTTGCCTTCTAAACACTCGGGTCACAACTCACAATAGGAAGCGCCCTCATTTGAACCGATTAAAGGTACCATGTTGCCTTCTTAGCATGTGATTCTAGCTTTGGAAATCTTTGGCCAACTTATCTGCCATCGGAATTTTTCAGGAGTTAGAGTTCTAATGAAATTAGCCCACTATAAGAAAGAGTTAGGCAATTTGTCTTGGATTTTGATATATCTCTCTATTGGATTCACTAATGAACTAATCACTTGGATGCTCATAAAGCGTCCCCATGGTTGGAGCTAGGAAATAAACCACAATGAAAGTAACTCGGAAGATGTTTGGAACACTCCTTTTTTGTTATTTTGGTATTTGTTCAAAGAAATGACGGTTTCGGCTAAGAGCATGTCAAAGAAGTCCCATTTAAGACAAGCTTGTCTCGTGATTGTGGCTATTAAAGGATCCAATCCCATTCTAGACACGGGAAACAAGATGAACCCAAAGAAGGCTAAAAGGAATACCCTAGCAAAAGTGTTTCTCATTTTTCCCGGAAGTTTGGAATATTTGGATATCAAGAATGACAAAGGAAATCTCCCAGTGTTTGTCTCAATTAGTTCCTCAACTCGAGTGGTTTTTAAGTTGAGAAACTAAGCTAAAACACTTGTGGGATGATGTCACGCCCCAAACGCGAACGAGCACGCAACATCCCTTCGGGGTCGTCAACCATGCGACACCCCAGGACTTGTCGCTGACCCAACTAAACTCAAACAAGGAACGCGAGTGAAAGCAAATTTGAACTCACCATACAACATACAATGAAATAGCGTAGTATACAAAGACGAATGATACACATCAACAAACCACCTTTTTTTAAAAAAACATAATGTTACTTACAAATGGCACAATGTACAAGCCTTACTAGAGGCCACTATCAACGAACCACGCACAACAATGAGAATAAATCTTAATAAGCAACTATCTAAGCCTTGCTTAGGCCAAAGCGTACCTCCAAACGAGTCTAAACATGCAATTCGAACAATCGACGTGCCATAAATAATCACAGGCGTCCTTACCTCACCTTGGTATATACACAAGTCCTACACATTAGAATATCGCCATAACATGGTCAATTGCTCATCGAACAAGCACTCTTCAAGTCATGGCATAATCATAAGAAACATACTCAATATTCCGGATTTCAAGCATCTGCCAATGGACAGCATATGTTCACATGTATCTAGGTTATTAACGACCCATCGGACCACCGAACTCCTGTTGGTCTTCTGGCGTAACCAGATATCGTCCCGTTACATCGGCGACAGTAATGTTGGGGATCGAACACCCCCTGGCAAGCTGGGTACCCAACGGCATTCCACTTAGGAGCATCAATCCAACCTCCACTGCGATCGACATCATCTAGGATCGAACACCCCCGGCAACCCCAAGTACCCGATGGCATCCGAACTCCCGGCGGGCATCCTCTAGAACTCCCGCCTAGATGGAATGTGACGTGATCATGCACACTCATTATCCACTAAATGCCAATTTTTATCTCTGAGAATTGGTCACATGCCAACCAAATACTTATTCGACCAATAAAATGCCACACTTTTCATTGATAACCCCGCCTTTGAATAATTTCTTGAAAATGAGAAAACCAAGTACACACAAAAGTGGGTGATTCCGGGCAATTTTGGGCAGTAACACAGTCGACGCATTTCCTTTAAAATAAATAGTAAATCAACTCCAAAAATTATGAAATTTGGATATATTCTACAAAACATCTAGAAAAAATAGATACCCGATTTAGATTTTTCAAAATTGATGATGTATTCATGTAATTGGATTTAAAACAAGACTAATGACTATGTTTTATGGAATTTTCTGATTCCATTTGCTATTTTTCTTGATTTTCTCACTTATTTTGATAAAAAGAAATTAAGGAAAAATGCTAAAAAATGATAAAAAAAATTTATTTTTTGGTTTAGAAATAGGTTTCTAGGCTTGGCCAAAATTCCTAGTCCTAATTTTGAAATTTATTAAAAATATGAAAAAAAAATGAGCTAAAAATTAGGTGTTAACGTAAATAACGGCTAAATTCGATCGAGTGGGATTTTAGCGAAATCTCAAATTTAAAAATAACCCGAGAGTGATTAGTTCTGGGTGATATTTAACTATAAGTGCATCAACGAAATGCACGTCTTATAAATCCCAAAAATGGGTCGAAATTCGAAATGCCACGACTCTTCCCCCTTACAAAAATTTCATCCTCGAAATTTACAACCCAACCCAATTATTCAAACAAATGGGGGTATTGATGTTGCATCAACTCTTCGCTTTTCCATATCGCACCTTCGGTTCTATGACGTTCCCAAATTACTTTGACCATTGGAATTGTCTTGTTCCACAACACTCGTTCCATTCTATTCTTGATTCTTATTAGGCTTTCCACGTATGACACTCTATTGTCCACGTTTGTTTCTTCATAATTCAGCACGTGGGTCGGATCTGGTTTGTATTTCCTTAACATAGACACATGGAACACATTGTGAACTTGGGACAAATTCGGTGGTAGTGCGAGACGATAGGCCAAAATACCAATTCTCTCTAAGATTTCGAATGGACCCATGTACCTCAGGCTCAACTTCCCTTACTTGCCAAACGATGACAATCCTCTCATTGGCGATACTTCGAGGAAAAGTGGTCCCCCACTTGAAATTCCAAGAGCCTACGTGTTAACACCGAATTTTTAGTTCATTTTTGTCAAATTTTTGAAAATTCCAAAATTAGGTCTAGGGATCTTGGCCAAACCTAGAAACCTATTTCTAAACAAAAAATATTTTTTTTAGCATTTTTCTGTATTTTTTCTGAATTTCTTTTCATCAAAATAAGCAAGAAAATCATAAAAAAAGTAAATGGAATCATAAAATTCCACAAAAATAGTCAATAATTTTATTTTAAATCCAATTTCATAAATACACTGTCAATTTTAGAAAAATTCAATCAGGTGTATGTTTTTCCCAAAATTGGGCAAAATTAAACCTGAATTGAACAAAAAACGAAATTAAATTTTTTCTAGACATTTTTAACTCATAGTATCTTCATGACAATTGATCCAGGGACCTTTAATTGCATAATGGTCAATCCAATTGCACAATTTGGTGTAAAAATCAAAAAGTCCCAAAAATTGATTGAAAATTGAGAATTTTAAACCTAAATGGGGAATCGTGCACAAAATGAAATTACCGAAATATGAGAATATCATTTCTAGGGTTAATTACGGGTGGGCAATGCAATTTTGGCATCATTTTTGCCTAATCAGGTCATTAAGATCTCGAATTGAACAAAACCCTATTAACCCGAATATAATAAAAAGGAAATTTTGGGCACAATTATAATAAAAATTGGGGAAAATTATATGTTTAGGTTCAGAACATACTGAGAAATGCAATTTTGAGGTTTAATTTGAAAATTTTGGTCAAATTAAGGCCCAATTTGCATTTTTAATCAAAACCGGAATTACCGGGTCGGGCGGTCAACTCGACCCGACCCGCACAGTGTCATCTCCTTCACCCGGTTACCCAACTCGCACGAAACCCAGGAAAATTTACTCAAGCCCGTGACTTTGTGGGCGGATTCTGATCAATTGAGCACGTTTCAATTGATTTTTCCAGTTGGATATTATCCAGCTGGCATATTTCAACTGATTTTGAGTGGGAATTGAAGGAACGAAAAACCAAAAAAAACAAAAACGTTGCACATAACCCATTCAAGAAAATTCCCGAGAGGGAGAAGGGAGAGAAAGGAGCAAAACGTGTAGAAATTTAGAGAGAGAGAGGGTCAGAGGTTCCCACGTGAGTGATCGACTCCGCCCTAGACGGCGAGGCGCCGGCGAATCACGAGTCGGACATGACCTCCCCTCGCCGGAAAAGCTGATCATGAAGGCCTGAAAATTAGTCGCGACCGGCGTGTCTGGACCTGATCTGGCGAAATCGAGTACACCCGAACGTAGAACTAGAGTCAAGGAATAATCCCCGAGGTTCCATTCGGTTTAACAATTTCATTTAAGCGTTGGACAAATTAGGTAAAAACTCTTCCCGATCAACCTCATCAAAAAATTCCAGCAATTGATTTTGTCATCGATGTGCATGTTTGAGTGATTGCTTTGACAAATCTCAGTATATGGATGTTCAAAACATGTTTCTGACCATGATTTATTTGTTTGATTGCATTTGTGGATGAAAAACGGTGTAAACTGAGTCGGCCATATTTTAAAACCTTCTCACAGGAGCCCTGATGGCCTCATCGAAGAGTCGCCGTGGCCTTAGGCCATTCAAATAGGTTTCCTTAAATCTTGATTGTTGATTTTCTAGTCATTAGGTTCGTGATAAACGGCTAGGGCAGTGTAGATTAGGAATTCAAGTTCTGGAAATGAAAAGTTAAGAAAAGTGCAAATTAGGTTTGTTTCGACCTGTTTTTCGCCAGTCGACGAAGGTTCGACGGTGATCGGATTAGGCTAGTTGGAAAATAGAATATGTGGACTTGCTAATGATGCAATTAAACTGGCCAAAAGGTCGTTGGAGTCTCATTGACAGTGAGCTCAAACGGGCGACCTTGCAAACCTTAACTCATAATCCACGCACACCAAGTATTCGAGAAAATGCTTGAATGAAAGATGCCCAAAACGATGCCGTTTTAGCACCGTGCCTGCCAGAGAAAACGATTGGCGCCGACGCTGACGATGGCCGGTTTGGTCTAAGCCGAACCGGTTTGAACCAGTTTGGTCCGGTTCGTCCACTTGGCGGGAAAAATGAATGAATAAAAAGAACTCAAAAAAATAAAAAAAAATAAAAAAATAAAATTACGAAAATCATAAAAAATTAGATTTTTTTTTAGAAAATTCGAAAATTTGCAGAAAATTCAAAAAATTACAAAAAATTCAGAAAAATACAAAAATTTTCAAAACATTCATAAAAATTAGAAAAAAAATTCAAAAAAATACAAATAAAAACTCAAAAATTTTGGAAAATCAATAAAAATTGGAAAATTGGAAAATCCATAAAAAAATTTCCAGAAATTCATAAAAGTCATTTCTCGGTTAAAAAATTTTTCCACAAAAAAAATAAAAAAAATTCAAAAATCTGAAAATTCACAGAAAAGTCCAAAATCATCATGGCCAGCCATAAAAAAATGAAATTGAAATTTTTGGAAGTGCCCAAATGGCACTAAAAAAATCAAAAATTAAAAAATTTTGAAAATCCACAGAATGATTAGAAATCATTGTGGCCAGTCCTTAAAAGTGAAATTTGGATTTTCTAAAATGCCCAAGTGGCATAATTTGGAAAATTCCAAATTTAAGGCCAAAACCCCCTAAAAAAACCCTAAAAACAAAATGAACAAGCTATTAGAGCTTTGTTAGGGTTTTAGGTAGTTTTTCATTTCTAGTGACTAAATTAGGGTTGCTGTGATTGATTTGCTATTGGATGTGTAGTTTATTTTTGGATGTTTAATTGATTGTCCATGATTAGATTAGTGAATTGAACTTAGGGATCCATGTGATGCGCTAGATATGCCATATCGTTCTTGGGTACTGAAAGGGCATTAATGGTCCCAATTTGGGATTATTAATGTAACCAAATCTCTTATCCAAAATCTTTGGTTTGTAGAATTGCGGTACTTTTCCTGTACCACAATTAGGTTTCTAGTCGACCTATCACAAGTGACTAGTGGCGACTCCAAGTTTAATTTTAGATCAAATAAACCTTGCTGTCACGTGAAGTATGGCTTGGGAGAGGCCCATATAGAAAAATACTTCCATCAGAAAAGCACGCAAGCGCGTGGCGCAACACTACGTCTCCGGTCTGCATAATTCTTTTAGTGGCTTTGAGCAGTCTTAAGCCTGTCCTGAATCACCTTGACTATTTCGACTGATTGCTGAACTAACTCTGGACCCGTGATGCTCCTCTCACTAACTTCATCCCAACAAACCGGTGTTTTGCAAGCTTTGCCATAGAGCGCTTCAAATGGTGTCATTTTGATACTCTGTTGATAGCTATTGTTATAGGCAAACTCAACCAGATGCAACTGTTCCTCCCAACTATCCTTAAAATTCAATACATATGCCCGCAGCATATCTTCCAAAGTTTGAATGGTCCTTTCAGATCGGCCATCTGTTTGGAGATGATAGGCCGTGCTAAACTATAACTTCGTTCCTAATGTCATATAAAGATTTTTCCAAAAAGAGGCAGTAAACTTATGGTCACGGTATGAAATAATCATCACTGGCACTCCGTGAAGATGGACTATTTGTCGCACCTATATCTCGGCATACCTTTGGAAGGCAAAGTCGTTTCGCACCGACAGAAAATATGCTAACTTTGTCAATCGGTTGACTACCACCCAAATTGAATCATGACCCCTCTGACTCCTCGGTAATTCCATTACAAAGTCCATAGTGATGTGTTCCCACTTCCATTCGAGGATGTCCAATGATTGCAACATTCCACCTGGCTTGCAATGTTGTGCCTTTACTTTTTGACATGTTAAACACTTGGCCACGATCTTGGCCACATCTACTTTCATGCCATTCCACCAATAATGCTGTTGCAAGTTCTGATATATCTTCGTATTACCCGGGTGAATACTGTAATTGTTACAGTGAGCTTCTGACAAAATCTCCTCTTTCAGTTCTGCATCACCGAGTACACACAACCATCCACAAAACTTCAGAATCCCCTCCTCGGATATCTGAAAGTCCGATTTCCTTTTTGTGACATCCATTTTTAGAATTTTTTGAATCTCCGGGTCCGTTGATTGTAAGGCCTTAATCTTAGTCTGGATATCTGGTTCAATCCTCAATGCTGCAAGCATACTTGAGACATGACTCACTTCAAACTTAAACTCTGAATTCCAAACTCTCTCTAACAGAGTCCATTTCTTGACCATCATATGCGCGATACTCGATTTTTAACTCAGCGCATCCGCTACTTTATTAGCTTTTCCGAGATGATACATAATCTCGCAGTCATAGTCCTTAACGAGTTCCATCCAACGGCGCTATCTCATGTTCAATTCCTTTTGGGAGACAAGTACCTTAAACTTTGATGGTTTGTATAAATCTAAAATTTCTCTTCATACAAGTAATGTCTCCAAATCTTAAGAATGAAGATAATCGCGACCAATTTCAAGTCGTTCATCGGATAATTTAGCTCTTGCGGTCTCAATTATCGCAATGTGTATGCCACCACTCTTTCGTGTTGCATTAACACACATCCTAGTCCCTTTAGTGATGCATCAATGTAGATTTCATATCCTCCAGGACCTGGCGGTATTATCAACACTGGTGCGGTCGTCAAACCTCTGTTTTAACTTTTGGAAGCTCCTTTTGCACCTATCCGTCCATTCAAATCTCGTTTCTTTCTTTAGTAAACATGTCAACGATGTTGCTAATGCCGCAAACCTTCCCATAAAGCATCTGTAATAACCTGCTAGACCCAAGAAGCTCCGAACCTCGGCTATTATTGTCGGTCTCAGCTAATTTGTGACGGCTTCAATCTTTGCCGGATCCATTGCAATTCCTTCTCCAAATACCACATGTCCTAAGAACGCCACTCGATGAAGCCAGAATTCACACTCACTAAACTTAGCGTAGAGTGCATGTTCCCTTGAAGTCCGTAAAACCTTTTCCAAATATAACTCGTGCTCGACTGAACTCTTTGAGTATACCCAGATATCGTCTATGTACATATTTACAAACTGATCAAGAAATTCTTTGAATACCCTATTCATTAAATCCATAAAGGCAGCAAGGATGTTAGTCAATCCAAACGGCATCACCATAAGCTCGTAATGCCCAAACCTCGTCCTAAATGCCGTTTTTTTATATATCTTTCTTCTATATCCTCAATTGATGGTAACCCGTCCTCAAGTCAATATTAGAAAATATTGATGCTCTTTCCAATTGATCAAACAAGTCGTCTATCCTTAGTAACGGGTACTTATTCTTAACAGTTACCCGATTCAACTATTTATAGTCAATGCACAGTCTTAATGTCATATCCTTCTTCCTCACGAATAAGACTGGCGCTCCACATGGAGATACACTTGGGCGAATAAAGCTTTTATCCAATAATTCTTGCATCTGAACTTTCAATTCTTTCAATTCCGACAATGACATTCTACAGGGCGCTTTCGAAATCGATTTCGTATCAGGGGCCAACTCAACCACAAACTCCACTTCTCTTTCGAGCGACAATTCCGGCAATTCCAGAGGAAAGACATCAGGAAAATCACACACCACGGCTATATCCTCGAGCCTTGGTTCCTCAATCGACAAATCAACCATAGTCGCTAGGTAACCTTGACATCCTTCATCCAACAACTTAGTCACCTCAAGTGACAAAATCCAAGAGATCGAGATTCCTCCTCGACTTCCCACAAATTCATATCTAGAGTGATCAATCGAATTAAATTAGATCACCCTGCTACTATAGTCCATAACAACCCTCTGTCTAACCAGCCGATCCATATCAATAATGACAACAAAATCAAACATAGCCAAGACAGCCAAATCAATTAATTTCTCTCTACCACCAATAACACTCTTACAGTCTAAACATCCTAACAAGATTAGCGCCTTATCCATAAGAGGGGTGGTAACACACAAATTTACTCCTAACGATTTTGGCTCAATACCAGTCAATTCAACAAACTGCTCAGACACAAATGAATGCGACGCTCCAGGATCAAATAAGGCATAAGTAACATGATCACATAAGAGACCTTACCTGTGATCATGCCAGGCGCATCCTCCGCCTCTTTGCGAGCCATATCATAAATCCTTCCTTGGGTTAGGGGTCTATCCTGATTATTTTGCGAGGCAGCTCCCGCTTGATGTCTCAACCTTGGTTGTTGTTGATGCACCAGCAGCCTAGCTTGTCGGTTCAGGCAATTCTTCACTTTGTGACCTTGTTGGCCACATCCGAAACACGCTCCAGTCTGGCCCGGGCAAGGTCTATTCCCATGCCTTCTTCCACATAATCGACAGGCAACGTTAAAATAGTAGTTCTGCTTCCCAATATTTTTCCTAATGGGAGGGACAAAACGATTATTTCCCATCATGGGTCTCTTCTCAAAACGATGGTTGTCCCTACTCGGGCCCTGCCGCGATCTAGAGGCGGCAACCCGATCCATTAAATCACGCTCAATTGCTTGAGCTCGGTCATATATCTCATGATAACCCCTCAGGTTTAGCGATATCATTTGACTGCGAAGAACAGGCTTCAACCCGTCTCGGAACCTCCTGGCTTTGTCCACTAAGTCCTCTATCATTCTTGGGGTAAATTTGGACAGCCTTGCAAATTTAGCTTCATACTAATCCACTGACATTTGACCCTGGTGAAGTCTCATGAATTCAGCCAACTTATGCTCTCAAGCACTTTTCGAGAAATATTTGCCATTGAAGATCTCAGGAAAAACAATCCAAGTTAGGGCAGTACTAGTAGGGAACACTTGACATTTGGTGGCTCTTCACCAATTGCTTGTATTTTCCTGAAGCTGGTAGACTGCCAAGGTTACTTTTTCCTCTTCAGTGCATCCCAGCACTTCGAAGGCTTTCTCTAGTTCTTCCACCCATCGAGGAGCAGTCTCGGTGTCACTTCTCCCATCAAACCTCGGGGGCTTCAACTTCAGAAACTATTCGACCATCTTAGACATTGGTTTGTTGCCTGTACTTGGCCTTGAGCGGGGTGCTTGTCATTCCCGTGGTTCCCATTGTTTCCATTATTCCCATTGGCTTCATTAGCGGCAGCAACAGTGGCCTCAGCAGCAGCAGCGATAGTAGCATTCTACTTTTCAGTCTATCTACCTATTAAAATCCCGACTTCTTATAGTACCCTCAGAATTCCATTCACCCAGGGATCTTCTACAACTCTAGTTTGCGGAGCCACACGGACTCGACCTCGACCTCTTCCTCGATTGCTCATTCTCACTGGGTTGTCACACTTATCTACCTGTTATAATTCCATTCAGGAATTAGACACCTAGGCCAACTATACTAGTCTAAAGCCCTAGGCAGTGAATCACAATAACAATTCACTAAGCAAGCAGCCAATCACAAATAGCACTCAATCGCAGCCAACAAGGTTTGTGCACTTACCTCAAGTCCCTGACGCACCTGCACCTCACATACTAATGCATAAGATTACCCAACAATCACAATCACACAGTTTGGGGTACGCATGGCACACGAGTCTGTCTAACTGGCTATCCTAAAGTCATCGCTTATTATCACTCTAGGCTTCGACTAACTTGAATCGAGCTAACTTTACTTTGATACCAAATCAATAAGGATGTCATGCCCCAAACCCGAATGAGCACCCAACATCCCTCTGGGGTCGTCAATCATGTGACATCCCAGGATTTATCGCCGACCCAACTTAACTCAAACGAGGAACGTGAGTGGAAGCAAATTCGAACTCATCATACAACATACAATGAAACAGGGTAGTAGAGAGAGACGAACCATACACATCAATAAACCGCCTTTTTTTAAGAACATAATGTTACTTACAAACGGCACAAGGTACGAGCCTTACTAGAGGCCACTATCGACGAACCACGTATAACAAAAAGGATCGGGTGGTTAGTAAGCTTAACTCCTCTACAAAAAGGGGCACTCAAAAGACGGGGTGATTCGACCTAATCTCAATTCCCGTAGTACCTTGGCAGTATCTACGGATTAATCATGGTCGCAGGTCTGAAAAGGGTTATATTACAATAATGAGAATAAATCTCAATAAATAACTACGTAAGCCTCGCTTAGGCCAAAGCGTACCTCCAAACGATTCTAAACATGCAATTCAAACAATCGACGTGCCATAAACAATCACAGGCGTCCTTACCTCACCTCAGCACATATACAAGTCCTGCACGTTAGAATATCGCCATAACATAGCCAATTGCTCATCAAACAAGCACTCTTCAAGTTATGGCATAATCATAAGAAACATACTCAATATTCCGGATTTGAGCATCCACCAATGCATAGCATACGCTCACATGTATCCAGGTTATTAATGACCCATTGGGCCATCAAACTCCCGCCGATCTTCTGACGTAACTAGGCATCGTACTTCTACGTCGGCAACGGCAACCTTAGGGATCGAACACCCCCGGTAAGTCGGGTACCCAACGACATCCAGTTAGGAGCATTGATCCGGCCTCCACCGCGATCGGTATCGTTTGAGATTGAACACCCCCCGGCAACCTCGGGTACCAAACGGCAACGTTGGGGATCAAACACCCCCCGGCATGCCGGGTACCCAACAACATTTCACTTAGAAGCATCGATATGGCCTCCACCGCGATCGGCATCGTCTAGGATCGAACGTCCCCCGGCAACCTCGGGCACCAGACGGCATCTGAACTCCCGCTGGGCATCCTTTAGAACTCCCGTCTGGACGGATTGTGATGTCATCATGCACACACATTATCCATTAAATGGCAATTTTTATCTCTAAGAATTGATCAAATGCCAACCAAATACTTACTCAGCCAATAAAATGCCACACTTTTCATTGATTACTCCGCCTTTGAATAATTGCTCGAAAATGAGAAACCGAGCACACATAAAAGTGGGTGATTCCGAGCAATTCTGGGTAGTAACACAGTCGCCGAATTTCCTTTAAAATAAATAATAAATCAACTCCAAAAATTATGAAATTTGGATATGTTTTACAAAACATCTTGATAAACATTGTTCATGAAGGACAAGAAATCCATTTCTGATTGTAAACGCCTCGGTTTGACACTCAAAGCCGGACAGAACCCGGTTCCCTCGAACAGCCCCTCAGACCATAAAAAATACAACTCATTCAGTACTCAAATCACTTTGGAAAGCTCTAAAATTTTTATATGTCATAGACACAAATGTTCTCAACAATTTTTGTGAAGAAAGTTTGTTGAAAAGAGGTCTGAACAAATTTATAAAACATCGGAAAGACAAGAAGGTCAGGTGAATAGTAAATCCAGCAGACTAAGTTCGATCCAAAAATGGACTTACAAATAGCCCTAAATTATCTCCAAAAATTCCTGATTTAATATATGTCATACTTCAAGATGTTATGAATAACTTTCATGAAGAATATTTCCTCAAATTACCCACACAAGTCACAACAAAAAAAGCAAAATCTAGCGACGCAGCAGCAACCTTATCGAAAATCAACTAATAAGCACCATTAAGCAAACCAAGCACAACCAGCTACTAAACCAACTATCCATAGCCCTTAAACCATCTCTAACACGTTTATTAGTCACCCCTTAGCCTAGTCAAGGGTTAGGAAGCCACTTACAAAAGAGCCTAAGCAAGACAACCTAGCAAGGGACCAAACAAGAGCCTTGGCACGGTAGCGGCTACTCCAGCGATGCAGCAGCAAGGGTGGGCGACGGATGGCAGCTCAGGTGGTCAAGGGTGGTGCTGGTGATGGCCGAGTGAGCGAGTGAGAGAGAGATAAGGGTGAGAATGTGAGAGAATAGCGGTGGTGTGAGGTGAACGGCGGCTGAATCGGCAAGCGACAAAGTTGGAAACTCGGCTAGAAAACAGCCAGCGAAGGAAAACTTTGGGGCAGCAGGGGCGGTATGGCTCAGCTAAGGACGAAGCTAGGATGACGGTGGTACGGTGGCAAGGTGGAGTGTTGCTCAGCATGGCTGGTTCCGGCATGGTTTAGGTCTGGTAGCCGACTGGACAAGAAGAAGCTGAAGGAAGCAGAATGAAGAAGAACTAGATGCACGAAGAAGCAAAAGTGAAGAAGAAGCAGTAGCAACAGCAAAGGGATAGAAGCAACAACACGTGAAGTTCATCACGGGGAATGGGTGAAGTCAGCCACTGTATGGGGAAGTCAGCAGCAGTAGCAACAACGTGGGGTCAGTAGTGGTAAGGCAGAAGTAGAAACGGTAGCAGTCAGTAGAAACAACATGGGTCATCAATGAGAAAAGAGGAGTCAACAATGTGGGGGCAGTGGCGACGTGGGGGAGTAAAGAGAGAAGAGAGAGAGAGAGAGAGAGAGAGAGAGAGAGAGGAGAAAGTCAACTAATTGAGTGTGATCTAACAGCCCACCTTTAAACTCGGAGTTGATCCGACGGTCCATGAAAAACCCTAATTTATAAATTAGGAAAAGGCCAAAAACACTAACTAAAACACACTAAGAGGGAAGTCAACTAGTCAAAATCCTCACCCGATCCAAATTTCACTTTTCACCAATCAAGAGCAATATTGATGCTAGTCACAATAATATCGACACCGTCTAATTAAATTCATCACGAAACTTTGAGAAATTCGACACCAAAGTTTGGGCTCTAAATAACGGCCAAATTTGATCGAATGCGATTTTAGCGAAATCTCAAATTTAAAAATAACTCGAGAATGATCAGTTTTGGTCGAAATTTAACTATAAGTGCATCGACGAAACACACGTTTTATAAATCTCAAAAAATGGGTCGAAATTCTGAATATCACAAATTAAGTCCTATCGGTGGCTCTACGATCTTAGATTTAAAGTCAATTCCAATGGTAGCCTTGTATTCTTCCAAAGTTGGTACCATCTCATTCTCACAAAGTAGAAACGTTGCATTGGTGACTTCCCAGAAGTGAGCTAGGGCTTAAATCAATCTGACTTGATGCTTGACATTGATTAACCCGAAGAGATATCCCAATCTTTCATTGACATAAGCTTGATTCTTCGTGGTCATGCCTTCCCACCATGCGAGGAGCTCTTTTCATGGAATTGGAATCACTTGAATGTCTAGTTTCCCCATTTGAGTCTAAAGAATGCAAAACGATCCTTAATTAAAACTTTCATTTTAATCATATGTTCTTTTTAAGACCAAATGGAAATAAGAAGCATTTGTATACTTAAAAGTCATACAAATGTCGTATTACGTCCATTTTATGTTTTACAAGAACATGTGATTATAAATGGGCACAAGATCAATGTTTGAGATGAATACCCCTTTTCTATACTCCATTACGACCACAAGGACTCAACTTGAGGTTTGTAAACTCTAAATACATCCAAATGGACTCTCTATTCCTTGAATGGCTAAGGCCATTTGACTACTTGATGTGTACAACATTTTGAATACAATCAAAGTGACATTTCATTTTTGAATGGCAATGGCCATTTGGTTTACCATGGAAATCCTTCATAGGCCTATACATTTCATCTAAGATTGCAAAATGACCCGATGGAGTATAAGGATCTAATAGTTCATTTTAACCTAAAAGGGGATCCAAATCAATCATGGATTGTTTCTTAAGCATTTGTTCATGTTATCTAAATAACTTGCATAATTTAAAGAGAGAAGCAAGGAATGACACTTACGTTTACTGAGACGATCTTTTTTTTTTTTGGTATACCCAATCACAAAGACATGTGGATGCAACTTGTGCATGGTTTTGATGCTTAAAGGTGGGATATGCTAAAGGCTCATGGTCACCACCTTAATGAATAAGGGATTCCATTCCAATAGGTATATGACCTAAAGTGATAGAATATTATTTCATCTTGGTGATCGATATGAATAAAGACTATCCCATGGGCAATCGGCCCATAGTGTAGCCTCAATTCACATCTCCTAAGGGTGATCTTAATTTGTAGCTAGGGTTGGACCACGGGTGGTGTTTACAAACGGTGTAGTGCTAAAGCAACTTAAAAGGCATGCACACCAATTTATAATCAACCAACACTTCAAATATAATCATATCACATTCATTACATCATCTCCTTGCAAAACAATTGGTAAGCAAACAATACACCCCTTATTCCTCCAAACTACAAAAACATTTAACATTTTTGTTAGCAGGACTTAACCTCGAGTCTTCATGGTTGCACAAAACACATGCAAATCAAGCTAATCTAGGCCTAAATCCACTTAATTTCCGAATGGAGTCGCTAGACCTATCACGCCACACCCTTCCGAAGCACGCTTGGAGGTGCTTTCGTTCATTGCGAATGGTAGGGTATTTCGTCACTAAATGAATGAGGGTCTCTTCCAGACCATACCTCACGAGATAGCAGATATTCATTTTCTATTTAGCATATGTTTCATTTTTGGAGTCGCCATTGATCCTTAATGGTTGACTAGAAACCTAATCGAGTCAAGAGAAAACCATCATAATTTCTGCGAACCAGAGATATCATGAGTAGGGGGACTTGCTAACGTTAACGATTTCGATGTCAAAATCCCTAACACTATTTTGGTACCTAACTCGATTTGAAGTGGCTAGTGTATCATGCAGTTTCTCAAGGCTTATATGCTAATTCTAACCATTTTAAACGATGAGGGATCAATCAATTATGAAAAGCACAATCAATTCAAATTACAAACAACATTCCTAATATTGTCCCTAAAAAAACATATCACTCCCTTTTAGGGTTTTTTAGGGGTTAAGCCCATTTTAACCTCTAAACTAGGAATTTTCATAAGAACTTGTGCATTCCCAAAATTTTTCACTCACAAAGGGTGATCACAAGTATTCTGAGCCATTCTACAATTTTTTAGAAATTTTTTTAAATTTTTTATGAATTTTTTTACATTTTTATGGATTTTCTAAAATTTTTAATTTTTTTTATGAATTTTATCAATTTTTTATGAATTTTCTTAATTTATGCAAATTTCCCTAAATTTCTAAAATTTTTATGATTTTATGATTTTTTTATTTTTTCTTTATTTTTTAATTTTCTTAATTTTTTTTATTGTTTTTCTGATTTTTTTTATTGTTTATTGTTTATTTTATTTTTATTTTTTAATTCCCTGGAATGAATCGAGCCGGTTCAGACTAGTGCAATTGCGTTGGACTGGCCTGATCAATCTCCGGCTAGCTCTTCAGTGAGGATGGTGCCAAAACAGCGCCATTTTCGCATTTCTTCTTTAAGGCATTTTCTCAAGCACTTGGTGTGCATTAAGCTCAATATGCATTTTCAACACCACGACTTCAACCCTATCTTCGACGACCCTCCACTAGTGTTCTGGCCACTACCAATGATCCTAAAGCATCTACATAGCACCCTTTACCAACCTATCACCACCGGACCACTGCCGGACCATCGCCGACTAGCAATTCCTAAGCTATAAAAAGCCTAACTTGAAACCATTCTAACCAGAACAATCCTACTAATACAATAGATTCCAATCTAACTATCAAAACATTCATTAAAACATCAAATGGATCGGAAAGGAATAACTTGGAAGGCCATTAGCCGTGGGAATGTGCTCTGGCAAGGCTCAGATGCTCTGGCAAAGATGGTTATGGGGGCCAACTTATGGATTTTGCAAAAATACGATCCAAAATGCATAGAACAAACAATTAATATATTAGGAGCATGAATATGGAATCAATGATCATAGAAATAAGAAAGAAATCACTGAATCAAGCTTGAAATGGTTTGGGCACTTATTCGGGCATTTCAACAAATAGTTGGTGTGGACTGTAATTTCCTACTTACCCATTCGCAAGGCATTTCTCTGGCCCACTGTCCACGAGAATCCAATCACGCTGCAGACTGGATCGCCAAGGCCCATCGCAAAGGAGTCTCCCCTCTAGCTGGTTGCACAAACCCCCCCAATCTCTATGGGACTTATTATGTAATGACGTTAGTCACCTCCACTCCTGTAGTTCGTCGACTTATGAATGAATCGGTTTGCTTTCGTCCAAAAAAAAAACAAACAAATAGTTGGTGTGTGATTGGGTAGGAAGTTTACCTTTTTTACCGGCGATCAAAATGGAAATTTTGAATCCGTTGGAGGCTATGGATCGATTGATCCTCCTGCACCTTCTTTATCAACCTATGGGCTTGGCTTTGCCGGGAAAGTCCTTGATTTGGTGATCGAGCCTGATTTTCTAGGCTTCTCGATCAGCTCCTTCATTGGACACAAAGGGAAGGAAGTCAACTGAACAGGTGATTTGCCGGCGCCTTTCCCGTTTTCTACTCCTCTCTCTTAGTTTTTCTCTTTCTCTCTCTAGCTCTCTCTTGGGAATTCTTTTGAATAGGTTCTTTGCTTGGAACCACTTCTCTGCCCTTTTTGATCTCTTTCCTGGTGCGGTTTTCGACCTCTAATCGACTTGGGAAGCTGTTGTAACGGTTCCCCGTCAACAACCGGAGGTCTCTAGCTGTCCCATTTTCTTTTGCACGTATTGGAATGGGAGATTTAGGGCGGTGAAGGGGCAAGGCAGCAAAGGTTTTTCTTCACCTTTCCCACGCCAAGTTGAGTCGGGCAAGGAAGAAGCCAACCTAGGTTGGATCGGGTCGGATCGACTGACCCGATAGACCCGGGTTGGTCTAAAATTGCAAATTGGACCAAGTTTTGACCTATTTTCACAATTCTGACCCCAAATCTCAATTCCTTGACACATTTTACTTTAAAATATGGGATCACTTTGACTTTTTATCTCAATTAAGCCCAAATACCCCCCCAAATTTGAATTCGGTTCAAGTGTGTTTTTATTCAATTGAAGGTCTGAATGACCTAATTTTGCTGATCTAAGGCCAAAATTGGATTCCCCATGGTTGATTACTCTTAGGAAAGGTATAGAATTTAATTGAAAATTTCAAATTGAAAGAAATCCCCAATTTTGGTCCTAAAATTCCTAATTTTCAATTAATTTTGGGGATTTTTACTTATTTTGTCAAATTGTGAAATTGGACCAACCAATATGAAATATAAGGTCCCACAATCAATTTTTGTGAAGACGCTATGGCCTAAAAATGCTTAGAAATGACTTCATTGGATTTTTGGTTCAATTAGGATATGAAATTACCCAAATTTGGGAAAAACATATTCCAATTGAAATTTTGTAAAATTGAAACTATAGGGATGAAATTGGAATTAAAATAAGACTAATCAATATTTTTGGGAAATTTTTAGAATTCATTTGGTATTTTTCTTGATTTTACCCCCATTTTAACCACAAGAAATTAAGGAAAAATTGAAGAAAAATCTGGAATTTTTTTTTGTTTAGATATAGGTTCCTAAGCATGGTAAAAGTCCCTAATGCTAATTTTTGTGATTTTTATGTAAATTGAAAATTGGACAAAAAATTAAGTGTCAACAATATCATGAGAAGAAAGATAATGTATTTACTCTTGCATTTGTCATACATGGTGATTTTGTATTGCTTTAAACTCACATTATTTTATACTGGGTTGAGTGGTAAGGTGATCTCCTACCTCAAACTTAGGGATTTCATTTATGACACCTCGGCTCACTCTTTATATTTTAGATTTGTAGGGTGGATCACTCTCAACCATTGCAGTTTAGATTTTTGTATATTTTGACTATGATTATCAAGACGTATTAGTACCCAAATCAGCAGTATATTATACTAGGTGTAGCTCGGTGATATGGATCGATGGATCCCTCATTGATTTGTTGCTTGGTACTTCAACTTTGACGAGCAATTGGTTGGACCACTTAGGAGCTTCGATAGCCCCTTGATTTCGACGACGATGGCATGTTAATGGGCAAAGTTGTTGATCGATAGCATGGTAGCGTGACTTTGTGTAGGCAAGTTTATGGCTATAGGAGTATGGGATAGTATCAATGAGACCCGACCTTCTTCCTAGAGTTCCTTGTACTCTGTTTCTTTTGATACTTGTATTAATACTTGGAAGAGGGATAAAATAGGCAAATTGTATGTCTAAGTTATTCAAACTTGCCAAATTGTGTTTCTCATGTGATGTGAATTTTTTTGCTTCTGCATGCTTATAAAAATGATATGAATAATAATCACAAAGGACACATGCCACTACAAAAAAACTAGATTTTTGCCACGAAAATTTGCGACGAAAAAATTTTCGTCGCAAATTTGCGAAAAATTTTCCAACGAAAAGTAAAATTCGTTGGAAATTAGCAACGAAAAATTTTTTGTCGCAAAATTCGTTGGAAATTTCTAACGAAAAATTTTTTGTCACAAAATTCATTGGAAATTAGCGACAAAAAATTTTTTGTCACTAATTTCCAATGAATTTTGTGACAAATTCAAAAAAACCCAGTATTGTTCGGCATTTTTTAAATTCGTGAGAAAATTCGTTGGAAATTTCCAACGAATTTTGCAACGAAATTGTACAAAATTAAATAATTTCCCGGAAAATTGAAATTCGTGAAAATATTCATTGGAAATTTCCAACAAATTTTTCTACGAATTTTAAAAATGCCAAACAATACCGGGTTTTTTTGAATTCGTCGCAAAATTCGTTGGAAATTTCCAATGAATTTTGTGACAAAAAATTTTGTCACTAATTTCCAACGAATTTTGCGACGAATTCAAAAAAACCCGGTATTATTCGGCATTTTTTAAATTCGTGACGAAAATTGTACAAACTTAAATAATTGCCCGTTCACCTGAGGATCCAGCAAAGCTGCTGACTTGAAGCACTTGAGGGCAGTTGAGTACTTGCCGAGGCTTAGCAAGATCTTACCCTTGCAGACCAAGGCTCTGAAGTGGGAGCCCTGGATCACCAGCACCTCGCCACAGTCCCTCAGCACCTCGTCGAGGGATCTCAGCTTCACACTCGCGTCGGCCCGGTTGGTGAGGGCCAGGTAGAGGGATTTCTGGAGCTTGGAGAATCTGTCTGGGTCTGAGGCTCTGTCTGTACTCGAGAGGTAGGCACGGCAGCGATCGATGAGCTGGGAGTAGAGGCAAGACGACTCAGCCCACTACTTGCGGAGAAAGAGCTCGGTGGCCTTCGACCTGAGCTACTGCAAGAGCTCTTCCTCTGCCATGAGCATCTGCACAGAGGTTTTCGTGCTGTTCTTCGTTTGGGGCCGAGGTTGTGGAGCGAGGACTCTTTTGAAATATGGGGCCGAGATTGGCTCTCCGCATTGAGAAGAGCCGGATCAAAGCCGGAGCACGCACTTACCGACCGCAGAAGGCCCCCCCTCCGAATCGATCTTTCCCAAGGAAAGGAACGGAAGCCGCGTCCGCAAGTGACAGAAAGCTCCCCGCAAAACCAAATTTCGCTTCGAATCCCATGGGAACACAGAGACCGAGCCCCACCTCTCCGCCTCCGCCTCTCTCTCTCTCGCCGAGACCCGCGGAAGTTCGCCGGAGGTTCACCGGAGAGTCGGAAGGGAAGAGTGCCGGGGACGAAACCCGAAGCGAGACCAATCGCGGAGCTGCGAGCGCAAGCGAGAGAAGAGGGAGAGAAATTTTTCGCGTTCGCGGCGGCAAGGTTGAGCGCGACCGCCGTGAGCCAGGCCCTCGCCATGGCGGGCGAGCTCGAGCTCGCCTAGATCTGGGCGAGTTCTGGGCGACCTCGAACTCGCCGGCGACAAGGCTTGCCCTCGCTGGCCATGGCGAGGGCCTCGCCGGCCATGGCGAGGGCTGAGCTCGCCATGGCCGGCGAGCTCGAGGTCGCCCAGAACTCGCCCAGATCTGGGCAAGCTCGAGCTCGCTGGCCATGGCGAGCTCGGCCCTCGCTGGCCACGAGGCTAGCCCTCGCCAGTGCCGGCGGCGAGCTCGCCGGTGACAAGGTTGGCCCTCGCCCGCACGATTTTTCGACAAAAAAAAAATTTCCACGATTTTTCGATAAAAAAAAATATTTTTGTAGTTTTTCCAACGAATTTAGCCACGAGTTTTCCAACGAATTTTCTAACGAAAAAAAATTCGTCTCAAATTTCCAATGAAAATTGAAATTTTTCGTTGGAAAAATTTGCGATGACGAATTACCAACAAATTTTTTTTCGTTAAAAAATTCGATGGAAATTTGTTTTTCCAAATTTTTCGTTGGAAATTTCGTTGAAAAAAAGATGTTTTTTTGTAGGTGCTGCGCGTAATGTTCTGGGACATCACATTGCGACTCAGACTTTCCAAAACTATGATATGATTTCTGAAAAATAATATAAAAGTGTTGGGGTTCTGGATTCCATGAAATGGGTTGAATGGATGGCTGAGATGAAAAGTTATGATATCTCCCTTTAGAAAACTCGGATAGGAGTGATTCTTGGGCATTAGAAATCTTGCGGCTAGATCTTCACGAGCTCATAACATGATTTGTGATAGTCATAGATTTCCCAATGGTAGCAATTAAAAGTTGTGATTCTGGTGTGGGAAAATGACACAAACAATCCTTGAACTTTGAGTTAATTTGCAATTTGATCTTTGAACTTTTAATTTTTTCAATATAGTCCCTGAACTTTAACTTAATGTTCATTATGGCCCCAAAACTTTCAATATGTTCAATGCGGTTCTTAAACTTTTAGTATATGTTCAATATAATCCCTGAACTTTATAAAAATGTTAAATATGCTCCTTCTATTAATTCAAATTCAAGGACTATATTGTATATTTTTATATAATTCAGGGATTAAATTGGACATGTACTAAAAGTTCAAGGACCATATTGAATAAATTAAAAGTTTAAGGACCACATTGAATATTAGGCTAAACTTCAGAGACCACATTGAATAAATTAAAAGTTCATGGATCAAATTGCATATTAAGCCAAAATTTAGGGACTGTTTGTATCATTATCCATTCTGGTGTTTGTCGTCCCATATGGTCAAATTAGGTACCGATGGAAAGCTAGGACAAAGTATGATCAAATTGTGCCCTTCAATCTGAATTCTGCTGATGTTGACTTTCGGTCAAAATTTGATCGAATCCCTGATAAATAATTTGGTGTAACAGAAGCTATTCGGTTCAACTCGCGACTTGAGACGTCAGAGCTCGAACTCATTTTTGAGTCTTCGGATTGATGCTCAGCGGGCTTTCTCCTTATTATCACCGTTCGCATCCTTATTAATTAATTACACTTTGCATTCACGTGACATTATTTTATAATAATTAACAATTCATTTAGATACATTTAAGAATTGAGAAAAAATCATAAAAAACCCCAAATTATACCCTCTGACATTTTATCATAAACTTTTTTCCGTGGCACCAAAAATTCCAAACTTGTACCTATGTGATACATTTACCCTCCGTCAAAGTTCCGTCAATGAAGGCCATTAAAAATCTGCCTACATTGATGTGTTGACAGGACTCACGTGGCTAAAGTGAAATAAAAAGGACATTTTAACTAAAAAATTATATGACGAAACTTTGGTGTAGGGTACATGTGTCACATATATACAAGTTAGGGATTTTTTATGTCATAATAAAAAGTTTAGGGTAAATGTATCATATTAGGTATAGTTTAAGGTTTCTGATGTCATAAAAAAAGTTCGGGTAAATGTGTCACAATTGGTATAATTTAGAAATTTTTTTTTCCCTTAAGAATTTATCGCAATTCGTGATAAAAAAACAAGTTTTGTTTCAATAGTTTCATCCTATAAATGAATTGCGCATTTAATAAATTGGACGATCTTCATCGACTTATGCACATTTAATTCTATGCATACGTCACGGGAGTCCTATGCCAGAGCGTTACATCCATGCTTTGTATTAATTTTGCTCGACATGATTCGATATGTTTCTAGTTTTGTTTTACATCTTATTTGTTGTCCTTGATTTTTTCGATCAATTGTTTGCGGACTTTTGCCTGGGATTTTAGAATTATGAGTTTGAATAACAATTGGTGAAGATTGCATTAAGAAAATGTTTTCCTAAAAGAGATAAGGTAGGCATTCGGCAAAACTACCATTATTAAAGTCCTTGAACCCAAAAATCTTTAATTCACAAAAGTAAGGCAAAATCCTGTGTCTTAGTCCTTGAACCCCAAAATCTTTCATTCACAGAAGTAAGGTGAATTCCTGTGTCTTACACGATTACTAACTTGCTTAGAATAGATTAGTGGCGAATTCTAGTCTATCTTAAATAATAACGAGAAACCAATGTGTGGTCGCTATGTACGAAGTGTAAGTGTTACCTTGAGAGGGTTATCCGCACTTGCCTGACAATCCCTTAAACCAAATGAAGGCTCATCTCGAGAAGGTCTTGACAATATGTTATCAAGATATTAAAAATTAATATATAAAATTTTTTATCTGTTATTTGATAATTAATTCATTATTATGATTTATCATATATTATGAGATTATATTCAAATAAATATTATTCATTAACATTATCAGTAGTATGACTTTAACAACAATTATATCACTAATTTAGCATTAACTATTACAATTATTAATTAAGGTAGACATATTATTTATTCTAATAAAATACTTAGGAAAATTTAGATATTCGAACCTAATGGTGAGCAACTAATAGCATGCTAATAATTGCACTATGAATAATTTTAATATAATAATTTCATTATGAATTACTTATGGGTGTGTAGGTTAGATACCATAAACTTGTGTGACGAATGACACATAGCAAAATATTCTAGAGAAAAAAGGAAAATGAACCTTTGAAAGGTTGAGTGAATGGTCAAACAGACTCCACTCTAGTGCGACATATCTCTGCCTTCCTGCTCAACGGAACTTGAGCTCTCAAGCTCGCTAGTGTGGAGTGTTGTACATACATATGTATGTTGACGCCTAAATTTTGACGACCCATTTAAATATTCATTGCACAAAAAAATTAGAGATCGGCTTTGACCCCTAAATGAGAATATTAATTAAATTGCATATAGATATTATGAGTATTTTAATTAAACCCATATAATTGCGTTGGACTGAGGCTAACGAACTCAAGCGATGGAGTTTCTAAGCTTAATTTAATTAACTGGACTGAACTCACAAGAATGCAAATTTGACCAAACCCATTGGAGACTATAGTGGCCGAAATTAGTGTGTGCATTGCACATGGACTACCAAAACTTGG
Source organism: Syzygium syzygioides (assembly GCA_031216285.1). NCBI lineage: Eukaryota > Viridiplantae > Streptophyta > Magnoliopsida > Myrtales > Myrtaceae > Syzygium > Syzygium syzygioides. The sequence goes on along the minus strand of CM062247.1, from coordinate 19,496,201 downwards.
AAAGGCTTAATTTCTCCAATCAAATTTGGCAATCATAAGGGCATATGCCCTTAAACTTTCGCCCACGAGGAAAGAAGAGAGAGATTGACATTGTTGACTAAAGTCTAATAGGCATGAGACGTCAAGAGGATAATGAAAAAAATAAAGAAAGAAGGAAAAGGGATCAGAATTGGTGCGCTAGTGAAAGCCAGATATGGAAGATTAGGTAAAAATGGGAACTTAGGATTTCTTAAGGAAAAAAGGGACGAAGATCAAGACGTTAGGATATCTCCTCAATAACTATACCTTCAAGCCACATTGCACCAAAAAGGAGAATTTCTAGATTCACGCCAATTCTTCGCGATTTTCTTTCTGAAATGGACACAAGCCCAGACGGGGGGCAGAGGCTTCTGCACGTTAAAAGGCTTCCATCACCGCAACGTAGGGAAAGGTCAAAAGAAACCAAAAAAGAGACGCTCGCTTCTTGGGTAGGGCGTTCGCAATACAGAGGAAGCGGTGAGTGGATGGCAAAACTATTGTGAAATTTCATTCACATTTCCATTAAGATCTGAGCTTTCTTTCGTGTGGTTCATCTCTTGGAAAGGTCGCGGCAACACATTCAAATGTACCGGTGGGAATAAGTTTGAGCCGATGGTTCGAGATCCCATTTGGTCCAAAAGATATAAGAAAAGAAGAGAGGAAAATAATTAAGCTGATGTTCCATGGCTGTTCTGGTGCATGGTCTCGCTATCATTTACAGCCGGCTGATGTCCTTGTGTTTTGTTTTGAGTATGAGTTGGCCCATTAGGGCTCTCCACCTTGCATTCTCGAGCTCCATATGTTAAAGTCTCTCATATTTTTCTGCAGCCGGCACCAAACGCGTCAAATTGTCCATCCACGAATGAGGAGTTGGGGAAACGTCCAATAATATGACATAATCAATCCCCAACGTCACGATTAGAGGAACAAGCTTGGGTGGCGAAATGGCTTCATGTATGTGAGAATCTATGCCGGAATCTTAGTGCAAGTGGGTGTATATTAAGGTTCGTATATAGCTGAAGAAAGAGAGCAGATCATCAAAATCATATAATCATGAAACAGTTTGAGAAGTCCTTCGTTCAGCAAGAGCAAGATGATCAAAAGGTGAATTACTTCTTGGGTTTCTTTTCTTTTGATCATTTCGTTTGTCGTGATTGCTCAACTCAGACGTTTGCACGTGTTCAACGAATATGCTCTTGATGATAACAGAAAGATAATATCTCGATGACAACGACATTGGTGAGCAATGGAAGTGTTGACATTTGCAGTCGAATTGCCGACAAGTCGAAAACGGGAGGGTGGAAAGCTTCTCCTTTCATTATAAGTACACTTTGGATCCTGATTTTTCTGTTCTTTTAACTCTAGATCAAATGCCATATACACATTTTACTCGGTTTCTTTTACTAAATGGTGTGACAAATTTTTGATATTCTAGTCACTTCCTTAGAAAGTTGAATCATGAGCCAAATAATTGGCTGGTTAAATAAGACTGAAATAGTACATTAGATAGGACATAGGTATCAACTAATCGAGCTAGCGTTAATTTTCCTTTCTTTAGACATATTTCGGACAGATCAGTTAACATGGGTAGTTTATAGTGAACGAGGTGGCGGAAAGATTAGCGTTTTATGCGATTGCGGTGAGCATGGTGTCATACTTGGTTCTCGAAATGCATCAAGCAATTCCGGTGGCTGCAACTCACGTCACAGATTGGATTGGGGCGGCCTTTGTTCTCACCCTTCTTGGCGCGTTCATGGCTGATGCTTACTTGGGCCGCTTTAAAACCATCATCGTCTTTTCCTGTATTTATGCAGTGGTAAGAGATTAACCTCCCTAAATCCCAAAGTATTCAACATGAAACTGTCTTTGAATAAGATTAGACATGTTAGTTATCAAGGAAATAATTTTAATTGCGAATTGGTATGTTTAGTAGGATAAGGATTCTATCTCGTCTCGGGAATTCTGTTAATCCGAATTGGCTACACTGCCGCAAGCTTTGAGAAAATCACACTATTCGAACAGTGCAAAACTGATGCGCACATATGTAAAAGACGACTCGACAATGTTATTTACTAATTAAATAGTTTAACTAGCTAGATTACTCAATTCTCTTACTTAGGCACTCATAATCTCCCGCTGAGCCAACTAATAAGTTCTCCTTGTTTTGATCAAATTCCCCAGGGAATGATTCTACTAACCCTATCAGCTTCCCTAGATGGCCTCCGACCGCTGCCATGCATGGCGAAGCCATGCCAGAAGGCCTCCAACTTGCAGAATGCGTTCCTCTCCACCGCGCTTGCCCTGATCGCCCTCGGGACGGGAGGCATCAAGCCCTGCATCTCTTCCTTCGGGGCCGACCAATTCGACGAGGCTGACAAGAAGGAAGTGAAGAAGAAGTATGCCTTCTTCAACTGGTTCTTCTTCGCCATCAACATGGGGGCCCTCTTGGGCATCACGGTCTTAGTGTACGTACAAGTGAAGAAAGGTTGGGTTTGGGGGTTTGGGATTCCCACCGGGGCAATGATCATATCGATCGTGGTCTTGCTGTGCGGCATCAAGTATTACCGGTTTCAGAAGCCGATGGGGAGTCCGTTCACGAGGTTCATGCAGGTGATGGTGGCATCGGTGAGGAACCACTTAAGAGGGGTGGAGGTTGGATGTGAGACGTTGCTTTTCGAAGTGCAAACGGAGGAGTCTGACATTAAGGGAGCTCGCAAGCTAGCTCGCACCTCACAATATAGGTCAGTATTCATCATATAAGTAACAACCATAAAATTACTTGTGTTTATCTAATTTTCTAGAAATGCTATTAAATACTGGAATATGATAATTATTCACCCATTGAATTTGCTATGTTCACCCCATGCAAACATTTGAAACATAATAGCTGTTATTAATTTTGTTGCAAAGAATACATGGCAAACAAAATGGTTCTTAATTAGAAGGATCTTTTGGTGCCAAAGTTTCTGTTCATTGTTATCAGATGAAAGATATCCAGAACCACTTTCGGACTATAAAAGGTAAAAAGTTTCTACCTACAAAGTAATGAATTCTGCTAGACCATATGACTAGACTAACTAATAAGAAGGGTGTTGTTGCAGATTCTGGGATAAAGCCGCAGTAATAGCTGATCGAGAATCCATCCCAACCACCAACCGCTGGCATCTCTGCACTGTGACGCAAGTCGAGGAATTCAAGTCCTTCCTGAGGGTCCTCCCTGTGTGGGCATCCACCATTGCGCTCTCCATCTCCTTCGCCCAGCTCTCCACCTTCTTCATCAGCCAAGCAACCATCATGGATCGCCAGCTTGGCCACAGCTTCAAGGTCCCCCCCGGTTCCGTCCCCATCTTTTCCGCCATCAATGCCCTCTTCCTTGTCCCGCTCTATGAGAAGCTGATTGTGCCGGCCCTGCGCTGGCGCACTGGCCACTACCGCGGCATCACGTCGCTCCAGAGGATGGGGGTCGGCCTCTTCCTCTCGATCTTTGCAATGGCCTCAGCTGCTTGGGTCGAGAGGAGGAGGCGCGAGCGCTCGCCTGCCCCGTTGAGCATGAGCTTCTTCTGGCTCTTCCCTCAGTTCTTCCTTGTTGGCGGTGCTGAGGTGTTCACCTATGTGGGCCAGCTCGAGTTCTTCTACGATGAAGCGACGGATGGGACGCGGAGCATCAGCAGCGCAGTCTTCCTGAGCGAGATCGGAATAGGGAGCTGGCTCAGCACTGCGCTCGTCAAGATCGTCGAGGGTGTGACCGGAGGAACGGAGAAAGGGTGGCTGAGGGATGATCTGAACCAGAGCAAGCTCGATTACTTTTATTGGGTGTTGACGTTGATCAACGTGGTCAATTTCTTCGTGTATGTGGTGGTGGCTAGGAACTACAAGGGCAAGAAGGCTGCTGGTGTCAGTGTGAGTGATGAAAGTATGGTTGAATTGGGGGATCCTCATCCCGAGCTTAGAGGATCATCATGATGCTTAGGAGTTCGGGAGTGTTGTGTCGTCGTGTTTTAGACTCATGCTCGATCATTTCTAGCCAAAAAGATTCATGCTTGATAACTGGGAGTTCGAGAGTGTTGCCCTTGGCCAAATTTTCAATTTGTTCATGCGTTGTGATGTTTTAGATTCATGTCAATATAGCTAGCCTTCGCTACCTGTGCATTCCGGGGAACAAAATTATTTGTCTTGTTAAATCCAACATATATAATTTCACGATTACAAATATGTTGTTCTTTAAATATGTACTTGCCTTCAATGTTGAAGTTTAGGTGCTCTACATTGTGCTTAAGTCGGATTTGTTGGGGCTAACTATGTAACCTAAAGAGGGGGGGGGGGGGGGGGGGGGGGGGGGGTGAATAGGTTGTTTTGACAATTTTGAGAGAACTCCAGGGAATCAATTACCAGTACTTGGAAAACAGAAGAGGCAGGCAATAGCTAGTGAAGCTATTAGTGCAACAAAGATGATAATGTCAAATACCAAACTAGATAAATATCAGGTTTTAATGCTAGAGATCGGCTGATATAGACATTGACACTTACGGAAGGTGCTATCAGTAAGATGTGGGTAATAATGAGTACAAAAAAGATGGCATACGGAGAATTATAGTGGTTTGGCTTTATCCCTAGCCTATATCCATTCTCTAGACTAGCAGCTGCAACTTGTGCTAGAATGTACTAATAATCACCAAGATATGTCACAATTAGCAAATACCGTTCCTATCAAATGATAGATCACACAATGAGGATTCTAGTACTGCTATCACACTTGTATACTCAATCTTTTCACATTACAATGCAGCAATAACACTACAGTGGAAATATTAGCCAATCATAATTTTGATAAGTAAGAATACAACAATGAACGTTATCAACCTTTTCTATTTTCGTCCAACCCTTTTGAGCTTCAATGATCATTTCTTATATGGACATCTTCAATCGTTCTGTTAGAGATCTTCTTGATGAGTAAAGAGTGTTAGTGGTTGCTGGAACTGTTCTTATGAAATTTCATTGCCAATGCAATCTTTCTCCATGAACATCAACAAGGTTTCCCAAAATAGAGTCTGCTCCATTGTCCCATCACTGGATATTCTACCTATTTAGACAGGAGATGTTTTTAGTTCTCTGACAATTTTTTATTCTCCTACTGTGTTGTTCCGGCTACCAAAGGCTATATTCTTTGTCTTTAATAATCATCTTCAGACCAACCTTACAACAACACGCCAATGACTTGACATACGCACGACCATTAGTCATAATTAGCATTTGCAAATCATCACCAGTCAGTTGATGTTGTTTATGGTCAAGCCATACGAAAATGACTCGCCATTTGATTTATAATGAAATTACTGAGCAAATCAGCTACCAAAAACTTCTCGATGACAAAAGATCAATCATGATTCCCTGTCATTCTTATGACCAAGTGACCAAAAAAAAATTCTTACAACCACACGTTATATTTAATTTGTCCATATCTTGTCAAGAACTTCATCATTCCACTTGGTTTTCACTAACCTCCATAGCAATCATAGATATCATCACTGTCCTTTAGATATCATCTAAAATGTCTGCACTTATCATAGTAGATATTATATTAAGGATAGTTTTGAAATCATCAAAATTCATGTTTCTCCCGCATAATTATTTGCAAATATACTATTTTGTATTACCAATTCTAATTCTTATAAATTGGTCATTCGTGTTCACTACAAAAAAACTGGATTTTTGCCACGAAAATTTTCCAACGAAAAATTTTCGTCGCAAATTTGCGACAAATTTTACAACGAAAAGTCAAATTCGTTGGAAATTTCCGACGAAAAATTTTTCGTCGGAAAATTCGTTGGAAATTTCCAACGAAAAAATTTTCGTGGGAAAATTCGTTGGAAATTTCCAACGAAAAAATTTTCGTTGGAAAATTCGTTGGAAATTTCCAACAAAAAAAAATCGTTGGAAATTTCCAACGAATTTTCCCACGAATTTCAATTTTTGGGCAATTATTTTAGGGTGTACAATTTTTGTTGGAAAATTCGTTCGAAATTTCCAACGAATTAAAAAAAACCCGATATTGTTCAGCGTTTTTTGAAATTCCTTGGAAAATTCGTTGGAAATTTCCAACGAAAATTCCAACGAATTTCAATTTTCCGGACAATTATTTTAGTGTGTACAATTTTTGTTGGAAAATTCGTTGGAAATTTCCAACGAAAAAAAATTCGTTGGAAATTTCCAATGAATTTAAATTTTCCGGGTAATTATTTTAGTGTGTACAATTTTCGTTGGAAAATTGGTTGGAAATTTCCAACGAATTTTTTTTTGTTGGAAATTTCCAACGAATTTAAAAAAACCCGGTATTATTCGAGATTTTTTATATTTGTTGGAAAATTTGTTGGAAATGTCCAACGAAATTTCCAACAAATTTCAAATTTTTGAAATATTATTTTAATATGTACAATTTTCGTTGGAAATTTCGTTGGAAATTTCCAACGAATTTTTCGTTGGAAATTTCCAACGAATTTTCCAACGAATTTCAAATTTTCGAAATATTATTTTAATATGTACAATTTTCGTTTGAAAATTCGTTGGAAATTTCCAACAAATTTTCCAACGAATTTGAAAAAAACTTATACAATTTCCCCACACACACAATTTCCACACACACTCTCAATTTCCCCACACTCTCTCTCACTCTCTCTCTCTGTCTCTCTCCTTCGCCTTCACTTCTCCCTCCGTCTCCCCCTCCACCTACTCCCCCGCCGCCCCCCTCCTCCTCCGGCACCGGCTCCGCCGCCATGGACACCAAGCCTTCGACGCCCCCGACGCCACCAAGCCTCGTCACCGGCGAGACGACGACGGACTTGACGGGCAGCGGCCTCGAAGCCTGCTCCCGCCCCTGCTGCTACTGCTGCTGCTGCTTCTTCTTCATCTTCTTGTTGGAGCAACAGCGTCGCCGGCCATGGCGAGGGCCGAGCTCGCCCAGATCTGGGCGAGCTTCGCGCTCGCCGGCGGCGAGCTCGGCCCTCGCCGGAGGCGAGCTGGGAGAGCTCGAGCTCGCAGGCGAGGGCTATTTTTCGATAAAAAAAAATTGGACCAAAAAAAAAATTATTTTCGATGGAAAAAAACATTTCACGATTTTTGGACTAAAAAAAATATAATTTCCAACGAAAAGAAATCGTCGGAAAAAAGAATTCGTTTCCAACGAATTTAGCCACGAATTTTTTAATGAATTTTTCAAGAAAAAAAAATTATTGCAAATTTCCAACGAAAATTGAAATTTTTCGTTGGAAAATTTTCCGACGACAAATTACCAACGAAATTTTTTTCGTTGGAAAATTCGTTGGAAATTCCCTTTCCAACGAATTTTTCAGAATTTTTCGTTGGTAATTTTGTTGGAAAAAAAGCGTTTTTTTGTAGTGGTTATTTTGATTTCCTATACTTATTCAATATTTTAAGGAAAATGCCAGGTTAATTTATTTGTTTATAATGATGCACCAATGGCTATACAAATATCCATGATCTAAAGCAGTTTGCATACAGTTGATGAAATTTAAATGACATCCAATTTCCAAACAAAATAACCCCTAACAACCCCCACCGATAATGCTAAGCTTGGGGCTCATTAACATTATGGTGCTAAAGGGCTGGGAGAAGGAGAAGAAGGCCAGCTATGCTAAATCATGTAAAGATTGATCAAACTTCAAAGGAAGCTCACTTCTTGAGCTCCATTATGTTAAGAAACCTCATACTATATATTGACAAAACAATCCATGGTTTGTTACGACCTCGATGTATGCAAGTATTGTTTGTGTTTCACATAATATCTGCATAAAAGTAACTTTAACGTGCTAAGTGAAAAGATTCAAAATAGCTAGAAGAACCTAAGTGAACAAGTCTAGAAGAATGGGGAGTTTATGAAGACTTGGAAGTACCAAAGTGAACAACCTACGGAATCTTCATCACCATCAAACTCGAAGTGCCTATTGAAAAGTAGTTGGATATAACTGGGAAATTTGATATAAGAAGGGACTTGATATTCTCTTCAGTCTATGCATGTATTCTAGATTTCTATCAAATCCTAAGGAATCGCATCTTACTCTATTCAAAGGCTTATTAAGTATGTTGGTACTTATCCAAAGCTAGGATTATGATATCTCATGGGTTTTGATTTTATGCTTATTGGATACGAAGATGTATCATAATCTTTATCAGCATTATTGGTGGAGTGGGATGAAAATCGATATTGCAAAGCATGTAGCCAAATGCTTGACATGTCAACAAGTAAAGGCAGAGCATCACAATCTTGCGAGTTTGTTGAAACTATTAGAAATTCTCGAGTGGAATTGGGAGCACACAATAACAATGAATTTTGTACAGAGTTTACCAAGGACATCAAGTGGTCACGATGCTATATGGGTCATTGTGGATCGTCTAACCAAGTTTGCTCATTTTCTGGTTGAGTGAGTGGACTATACACTTGAGAAGTATGCAGACTTATATGTTAAACAAATAGTGCGATTGCACGAAGTGCCTGTGACCATTATATCAGATTGAAACCTTAGGTTCACTTCAAACTTCTAGAAAAGTCTCCAAGTGGCTTTAGGAACGAAACTCCAGTGCAATACTGCATTCCACCCATAAATAGATGTGCAGTCAGAGCGTGTGATTTAAGTGTTAGAGGACATGTTACGGGCCTTTATGATTGATTTCAAGGGCAATTTGGATGAGAAGTTGCATCTAGAGGAATTTACCTATAATAACAGTTTTCAGAAAAGTAATAGCATGACCTCATTTGAGGCTCTATACGGAAGGGCTTGTAGAACGCTTGTCTATTAGGACAAAGTAGGAGAACAGAAGTTGACAAGACCAGAGTTGGTACAAGTCACGACTGATGCAGTGAAAGTGATACGTGATAGACTCAAAACCGCTCACAGTCAATAGAAAAGTTATGCCAACAGACGCCGAAGACCATTAAAATTCAAGGTGGGTGATCATGTATTCTTAAAAGTGTCATCAATGGGAGGAGTATCAAGATTTGGAAAGAAGGGAAAGTTAAGCCCAAGATTTATACGACCTTTTGAGATACTTGAAAGAGTTGAAGAATTGACATATTGACTGGCGCTGCCACCAAAACTGTCCAGCGTACATAATGCTTTTCATGTGTCCATGTTAAAAAAATATAAACCTGACCCTACACATGTTTTGGATTTCGAAGCTATACAGGTCAATGAGAGAGTAAGGTGTGTTGAGGAACTAGTGTAGATATTGGATTGCGGTGAGCGGACCCTGAAGAATAAAACTATACCTCTTGTTAAGGTACTATGGCGATATCATGACCAAGAGGAGGTGTAACAGCCCGAATTTCGATGTAATTTCGGGATCAATAAAACTGATATTAATTCGCATTTCATTTTAGTAAGTCTCGCCCAGAGCTGATCACTCTCGGGATACTAACCAATAGGATATAGGTAACTAGAAAATGATACGTGGACCGAGGACCCTATCGTGAAATAGATACCGATCGCGAGAGATACTAAGGGAATATTTTAAACCGATGTGGGCCGATCTTCGGAAAGGTAACGGATTTGATTTAGCCAAGGCCAACGTTATACACTCGGATCGCAGGTGATTCTATATGACTGAAAAGTGCACGTGGCCAGCCAATCCTGAACTTAAACCGAACGATCGTGGCCTTTAGGACTAGTGATAATTTCTCATTTTCTCAATGATCGAAAACATTATGATACGGGTAGCCCTAGGTCGATACGTCTAACCTCTAAACTGCCACCCGTTAGTGAGAGACCTTGAAATTGATAGATTAGTGAGTTTGCCCGTTAGTGAGAGACCTTGAAATTGATAGATTAGTGAGTTTTGTTCACGGAATAGGGCTTGGATTTCGATGTCGATTTTGGAAGGCTTAAGAGACCATTTTTGAAAATCTGACGTCATATTACGCTGGCCACACACGTTTGGAGTTAGTGCATGTAAAAATTGGAATTTCGGTCTGGGGGTGAAAAATTACGATTTTGCCCCTCGGGACGCCAGCATTGCTTTTCAAGGTCAAATGAGGTTATTTTTCGAGGACGACGTTATTTTTGGGTGGCCACGCATACTGGGAGTCGTTATGGATAAAAATTGGAATTTCAACAAAAATTGAAAAAATAATATTATTTTATTCCTGGAACTTCGCAGTTGCTTTTCGAGGGCTTAAAAAATGAATTTCGCGAATCTGATGCCATATTATGTTGGCCACGCACATATGGAATATGTATGTGCAAAAATTGAAATTTCGTCCTAGGATCGGAAAAATGACCATTTTGCCCTTGGGCTAATTTTTGGTCCGAATTTTTTGGGATATTTTTGGGATAATTACCAGAGCTTATCAGCTCAATTATTGGGGGCTAAAGACCTTTTTGCCCCTCAATTATTGGATAGGATTGAATTAAAATCGTTGGATTAGGGGTATTTTGGTCAAACGACCCGGATCGGCGACACGTAGCGCTTTGGACTGATATTTTTGACCAAGATCAGACCTCTTTCTCCCTCCTCTCCCTCTCATTCGGCTAAACCATCCCAGAACAGCCTCTCCTCTCCCTTTTTTCTCTCATTTTTCTCTCTTGGTAAGCTTCGCCGAAGCTCGCCGCCGGCCACTGGAGCATCGCCGCCGGCAGTCGTGCCCCGCCGTTGACCACCACAGTCCCCAGCCTCAGCCTCGCCTCTGTCCGACCTCTCTCTCTCTCTCCCTTTCCCTCTCTTTTTCTCTCTTTTTCTCCCGTCGGTTAACACCACCGCCGCATTGAAGCCTCGTCGGAGCTTCACTGGAGCTCGGATCGCCGTTCCGTCGCCACCTAGCTGCCAGCCTCACTGTAGACGCCGACCGTTATCGTCTGTACGGTGTCCGCATGGTCGGTACTGTAGTGTCTGTACGTCGTCGTCCGTACGGCCGAGCACCCGTCGCCGCCGTCTCGCTGGCCATCGTTCCCCCACAATCCGTACAGTGTCCGTACCCCCCGTGAACAGTACGCGCGTCGGGAATTCCACCATCGGTTTCACTATTCATCAGTGATTGGCCGCCGTTCCTCATCACTGTGGTCCAGAGATTATGTGAGTATATTTCCTAAACCCGGATTAGGACTAATAGTGTATTTTTCTAGACTGGCTTAGGTATTATCGGTGTATATTTAGAACTGAATTGAGGACCGATAGGTGGAATTATATTTGAGGTGATTAGTAGGATTATTAGAGATAATTATTGGATTAGTACGGATGAGTTGGGGAATTTATGATTGGACTGTCAGGTATGCTCAGACTGATTGGCTTGTTGATTCGGTACCTAATTGTTGGGAAATTTGAATAATGCCATGTTGCGTGACTGCGTGGCTGACTCGTGTGGAGTGTGATTGGCCATTTAATGGCTTGATTGGATTATTGAATGTTATTGAATTATCCATTGTGAAATTGGGCCGCATGGTATTAATTGGCCAGTAAACGATTGTTACGACATGAAATTGACTGAGTGCCTAATTATATTTGATGCTCATGGTGCATCATACTGCATTGCATGGACACGCATTTTGAGTGTCGAGAAGGAGATGTGTGATGTATAGTGCGAGAATGTGTGCCTGCCATGAGCATATGATCACCTAACTATGCCCTGATGCATTTTACGCGGTGTTCAGATAATAATTGATCGTGTGTATGTGTGATCACATTTCGCCCAGATGCGTGTTACGCGGGGTATGCCGTCCTGAGGCATTTTACGCGAGACGATGCCCGGTACGTCCGGAAGACGACTAACTTGATGCGTTATACGCGGGCTCTGGTTCGTGAGGAAATCGGTGTTGCGCCTGATGCGTTTTGACGCGGCCTAGAGACACTAGGCCAGTTGATGCGTTTTAACGCGGGCCACGAAGTGTTGTGATTAAATAAAGAGGCATGATGCGTTTTACGCGGGTCATATTAAATGATAAATTGAGAAAGTCCCAGTGTGCCAGTGTGGGCTAGTGAGCCAAGACATGAATGTGGACATTTGCATGCATAAGAATACGTAGGCCAGAATGCGAGTGTGCGGTACTCGGTGAATAGTACGTGATGTTATCATTATTGAGCATGAACATCCGCTTGACGTACACGTGAACCGAGTGCTTGTATATGTGACTGGATTATATTATTATTTTGAATAACCTGTAGGGTCAGCCAAGTAAGAGATCTAGGCCAGAGGGCCTAGGTCAGAAATTATTTATGAGTAAACTTGCAATGTGATTATGTGTTATCGGTCAGGAGAATTGCATGTTAGCCTAACTTAGGTTTAGGGGATTATACTCACTAAGATTCATTTCACGATTGTATCAACCCACATTTCAGACCCCCAGCCGTAGGATGCCGAGAAGAGCGCCTCTTTTTGGGATACCGCATCATATTCAGCGGTCATCGAGTGTACATCCTTGTGGAGACGGAGCTGCATATGTGAGATACTACTCTGTTTTGTTTGTGAATGTGGGAGAGGACTATTACCATACTCAAGATTACGTGGCGCGGTGTTACAGAGGAGCTAACGGAGTAATCGGACCTCCGCTTAGAACATTTGATGTCCCGGTAGATGTGAATGATGTCATGATCCTGTAAATGGCAAGTGGTGAAATTTCTGATCCTCCAACTCCGCCCGATTGGAGTAGTCAAGGCGAGACCGTGGACAGACCTGCAGCCATGGTCGAGGAAGTTGAGGAGCCTGAAGTGCTATACGCTGATCCGGAACACTTGGACCATCACGAAAATGAGGAGCTAGTAGCCATGGAGGTCGATCGGGAGCAGGACGGAGAGGTTGCAGAGTTGGGATCCGACCAAGAGATTAGAGTAGAGGACATGGATTTTGAGAAGTCCGAATCTCAGGGTAGCTCGTCAGATGGATCATCAGAGTCCGATCCGGACTGGACTCCTTAGACTGGCCTTAGTTTTAGATAGAGCGAGTTGCACCTTTTTGATTGAAGCCCGCCTTAACCCTATCTAGTACCTTATCCACCGACTTTTGACCTGGAGACAACTGTTATGGGTGTTGACTGCTGTTGTATAGACAAACACTGTAAAAAGGTTTTCGTTGGTAATACCAATATATATATTTTCTGAGGTGCTCGACTGTTATTTGCTTGTTCTACATTGGTCTCATGCGATTTATTGTATGGGTGTATATATTTAATTATATACGTTGCTTCCACATGTGTTTGATCTCTGATTGGCCATTGGTCGGCAATGCTTCCTGGGAGCGTTGCACCATAATCGACCACCAAGGATGGGATGTTGCGTTCCGACAGGGTATGGGGCGTGACAGGAGGCAACGTGGGAAAGTGAAGAAAATATGAGACGACAATATCCCCAGTTGTTCAAATGAATGAATAATAATCTGAATTTCAAGGATGAAATTCTTTAAGGAGAAGAGAATTGTGACATCCTAAACTTTGGTACCACCAAAGGAATGTACGGACCCTAATGGATTAGGAAGCTCATTAACAGAAATCAAGAAAAGTGAACTTAGAAGTTCGGGTGTCTCACTAATGCCGCCATTATCGCCTTTGGGATAGTGAATTTTAATTCTTGGGTTCATTTCCACTGGATTAATTATTTCGGACATCACATCATTCTCGCGACCCAACTTCTTGCCAAGCCCTTACTCTTATTTGTTGACGATTTTTAGCTCATTTTTTTTTCATATTTTCAAAAATCTCAAAATTAGGACTAGGAATCTTGGCCAAGCCTAGAAACCTGCTTTTAAAACAAAAATAAATTTTTTAGCATTTTCCTGCATTTTTCCTTAATTTCTTTTAGTCAAAATAAGTGAGAAAATCAAGAAAAATAGCAAATGGAATCAGAAAATTTCATAAAAATAGTCATTAGTTTTATTTTAAATCCAATTTCATTAATACATCATCAATTTTGAAAAATCTCAATCAGGTATATGTTTTTAAATTGGGCAAAATCAAACCCGAATTGAACTAAAAATGCAATTAAATCTTTTCTAGTCATTTTTAAGTCATAGTGTCTTCACAACAAATGATTATGGAACCTTGAATTACATAATGGTTAGCCCAATTGCATAATTTGTCAAAGAAATCAGAAAACACCAAAATTCAATTGAAAATTAAGAGTTTTGAGCCCAAATTGGGAATCATGCCCAATATGAAATTATCGAACCATGAGACCATCGTTTATAGGGTTAATCAAATGTGCGTAATTCAATTTTGGCATCAATTTTGCCTAATCAAGTCATTAGGATATCAAATTGAACAAAACCCTATTAGCCTGAATACAAAAATATGAAAATCTTGGACATGATTATCACAAAAATTAGGGAAAATCACATATTTGGATTCAAAATATGATGAAGAATTTAATTTTGGGGTTTAATTTTGACAATTGAGTCAAAATTGAGCTTAATTGGTGAATTTAGACTAACCCGGGTCTGCCGGATCGACCGGGTTAACCCGACCCGACCCGGGTCAGTCACCTTCTTCGCCCGACTCACCCAAAACGCAATAAAACCCAGAAAAACCGAATTAATCCCAAGACTTCATGATCTTCTCTCGATCAATCTAGCACATGTAAATTGACTTGGCCAGCTAGAGAATCTCCAACTGGTATCAAAGATTCGATATAATCGATTCTAAGTCGGTTCTAACTGAGTTTGGACGAGAATTTTGATGAACAAAAATGAAGAAAAACTGAACATTGCACAGGGGAAGGTGTTCGAGAAAATTCCTGGGAGAGAGAGAAAGAAAAGGGGCGAAACCAAAGAGAGAAAGTTAGAGAGAGAAGGTCTGAGATTCCCATCCAAGCATCCTGCACTGCCCCAGATGGCGGAGCATCGGCGAATCGAGGTTTGGCTGTAACCTCCCCTCATTGTTCCAATCAGATCGGCTGGTCGTGAAGGTCTGGAAGTTGAGCTCAGCCGGTGTTTCCAGATGGTCTCCAACGAAATCGAAGCCACCAGATTGAAGTCCAAGTACTAGGCGAGAGCTCTACGATCACCATTTGCTTCGGAAATTTCTTCTGATCCTTTGTTGAAGCAGGTAAAGTTTGCTCACAATCATGATTTGATAAAATTCCAAAATGGATGTTTGAACTCTGTCCTGTTTGATTATGTCATTTTCTCTGCGATTATAAGAATATTGATGTTCAAAACATGTTTCTGATCACAAGTTTTATTGTTTGTTGCATTTTGGATGGTTGAAATTGCATTTGACCAAGTTGGCCATCATGAAACACACGCTGGGGCTCCTCAGACCTCACCGAAATATTTTTATGGCCAATGGCCATCCAAGTTAGTGTTTTCCAAACTTGTTTGATGTTCTAATGAATGTTTAGAGCGTTAGAAATGGCTAGGGCGTTCCGTGCGATGATCTGAATGCCAGAAATGTTAGTTTAGGTCAGTGTTAGGTTCAGTTTTTCTGATCGATTTCTTGCCAGCCGGCACTGGCCCGATAGTCATCCAGTTAGTCTATATCGATAAAGGATGATATGAACTTGATAATGGATCAAAAGAAATGATGAAATAGTCACCGGAAGGTCGTTGGCGATGAGCTCAAAGCCATAGCCTCGAGAACTTTAAGTCTAGAGTTGTGCACCTTAGGTGCTCGATGTAATGCCCCAATGAAAAATGTCTAAAACGGCGTCGTTTTGGCATTGGGCTTGCCGGAGAAGGTGACCGGCGATAGCTGCCGGCAACGCCGGGTTCGGTCAAGCTGAACCGAGCCGATCCGGTTTATTTTCCCCAAAGGAATTTTAAAAAATATAATAAATAATAAAAAAATCTAAAAAATTATAAAAATAAAAAAATTCATAAAAACATAAAAAATTCAAAACATTGTGGAAAATCAGAAAAATATAAAAATTTTAGAAATTAGGAACAAATTTCAGAAAAAATAGGAAATTCATAGAAAAATAAAAAATAAAAAATTAGAAAATTCATAAAAAAAATTCAAGAAATTTTTAGAAAATTCATAAAAATTCAGAAAATTCAGAAAATACAAATAAAAATGTGAAAAATTGGAAAATTCATAAAAATTTTCAGAAAATCATAAAAATCAATTCTCAGTTAACGAGATTTCCGAAAAAAATCACAAATTTCAAAAATTTCAAAAATTCATAGAATGATTCAAAAACACTGTAGCTAACCTTATGAAGTGAAATTTGAATTTTTGGGAGTGCCCAAGTGGTATTTTTAAAAAATCTCAAATTCATGGGTTATAACCCCTAAAAAAACCCTAAAAAATGTAAATCATGAAATGAATAAATTTCTAAAGCTTCATTAGGGTTTGGATGTTTTGATTGATTTTTATTTTTAGAGACCATTTAGGATTGATTGATCTGATTGATATTGATTGCACATTTAATACTTTATTGATTTTTCTTGCGATTAGAATGGATGAAATTAGTGGGTAAACCTCAAAAATTTACATGACACGTTAGACATCGTATCGTTCTTAAGTACCAAAAGGGCGTTAGAGATCTTGATCTAGGATCAATAACGTAACCAAGTCTCCGTACTCAGAATCTCTGGTTCATAAAATCGTGGTATTTTTTCCATACCCCAATTAGGTTTTTAGTCTACCTACCAATAATAACTAGTGACGACTGTAAAATCATAAACTTAGGCTAAATAGGAAATTACCATTCGTTATTACGTAAGGTATGATCTGGGAAAGACCCTTACACAGAAATACCTCCTTAATGAGCAAATCTCAAAAGTCTAAAAAGTGAAGCGCGACATTATTTTCCCTCCATTTCTTTCCCCTTTGGATTGTCGGAACGCCGCCGCCGCCGCGACCCCTTCCTCTTCCTTTTCCCCTTCTTTTCCTTTTTCTTCTTTCCCCTCCGCCACTTGGCGGAGGAGAAGCACCAAATGGCACTCACTTTTGGGCCATGCAAGCCACCACCCAAGCTAGCCAATGGGGGTGCATGCATGGAAGGGGAAGAGTCACCCTTTCTTTTCTTCTTTTCCTGTAACCGGCTCGCTCTCACTCTCACTCTCTTCCACTGGCTCCCTCACTCACTCTCCCTCTCTCTTGTTTTTTTTTTTGGGTAAAGTTCTCCCTCTCTCTTGTTTCTCTCCCTCTCCACCGAAATCCACCGGCAATTGTCCAAGCAGTCGTAGCTACCTGTCTGTTCGCTCGATGCCATGTCAATCGCCACCTCAACTCCTCCCCTGTCTGCTTCGTTCGCGACCAGAAGACATGGCCAGTAATCCCTGTGAGCCCGGAAACCGCCGTGCTCTCCATCTTTCTCCACCTTGGATCAGGAACCCTGTACTACACCGCCACACTCACCGTCAAGGCAAGTGTGCTCTCTCACTCTATACTAACCATGATAATGTTTGCATGTCGATCTCGGGTCTCGGATAGGACAATGGGGTGGCTGAAATGTTGTGAGAAAGGAGGATTTGAGTGGGTATTGCCGAGTATGATGTTTTGGACTTTGAGAAATGAGTTTTGTGAGTATACAACACTAAACCAAGTTGGATTTGGTTGTTGCATGTTGATTGGGACTCCTAGTTTTGTATTTTCTTGAATGCAAGTTCGTGGGTTTCATATTAAGATTGTTCCTTGAACTTTGGTCTCGGTTTCCAGAACCGGTTTTACAGGACACTCTTAATTCCAATTTTTACAACACTTTTTATCGTCTAAATCTTGCAAAACATTTCTTCATCAAAGTTGTTTAGAAAATCTTGGACTATAACATACTTAAAATTTAGATTTTTCTGGGTTCAAATGGGTTACACGAAAACCCAGTTACTTATCATATCAAATCTGTTTTATCTCCGAAAATCAGCAACCTTTGTGTCTTCTCAAATTTTTATAAAGATTTCTGGTTCTAATTTGATCACACTTTCTTCACAAAATTTGTTAAAGAAACCCATGTCTACAACATATAAAAATTTCAAAGTGTTTTGAAAGAATTTGGTTGGTGAAACGAGCATTCCTCATGGTTCGGTTTCCTTGTTTCAGCGGACCAGTTTTGGTCTATCTTCGAGCCATTGAAAGTGGCATTTACATAAAGATTTTTGAAATTGTGCTCTACATGGAAAATAATTGTCAAGGTCTTCTTTATAAAATGTTCGAATTTTAGAATGTTTGGAGTCCATTAATTGTGTTTTTGAACTTGATTTCTCGAGCAATGCAAAACTATCCAATTTTGCCATATTTTAATGTTCCAACATATTCTATTTGAGAACATTGGCACTTCAATTCAATGTCTTCTGGAGTCAAGTTCTTTACATTCTAAGCTTCCAATATGGAATTAACGGTCTTGATATGTTGAGGCAAATTTGATACTCGTGGCTAAGGTTTGGAGTTTGAGGAGTGCACGGTAAGTTCATTGTGGGCTATGCATGCGATAAATGAAATAATCATTTGTGCATGGACTATGAAGCCTGTGTAGGCCATCGAGTAATCTAGCGTATACTGCAACAGACCGGAAGGGCGCACCAGACCCTGCTAAACGGGATGTTCCACCATGCGTAGCTAAGGAGCATACCAGACATGTCTTGGAGTGGTGATTAAAGTTGATTAATGACATATAACATATGCGATGTGTGCTCGTGATTTTGTCTAATCATTGATTGACGATCTTTATGGCGATGTTTGGTAGCAAAGAGAAAGGGGAGTCTATGCATGTTGTGGTGAGTTGGTTGATTTGTTGTAGTTGACTATCTGGTTGATCCTATTGATATGTTTGGCATTATCTGTTTAGTATGGCGTGATAAAGCTTACCTTACTAAGCTTTCACTCATTGTTTGTTGTTGACACCTTTTTACAAATCCTTAGCCATGTCGATGCTCCCTATTTTGACCTCTATTAGCTACGGAGTGCCCATTGATTTTGAGGGCCACTTGATTGAGTTTGTGAACCCCTATTTCCTGGGGATTGTTTTTATGAAATGCATATCTATCCTGACTGTAGACATTGGTCCCCAGCGAGACCCATTCTTCTGGGGTTTGTCGCCTTCTACATTAGTGCTAAAGGACGGCTAGTGAGTCCACTCCACACCCCAGGTAGGATGGAGCGGATGATAGTGCTGATAGTGGGGTCGAGTGAGGGCAGTATTGAGGAGGTGGAGGAAGGAGTGTTTTTGGATAGACACAACTATCACTTTTAGAGATAGAGTCGTGTAGTGTTGGGTGATAGTTTTTGGTGTTTTTGGCATGATTGATGGGTCTTAGTATATAGTCGGGTTGGAGTAGCTCTGTAGTCTCCCCATGTGTGAACTCACCTTATATCACCCTTATTATTATATGAGATGGATGGTATTTTCTTAGTTTGCGTGACCTTACATTTACATATGTCTCTATTTCTTTGTCATATTCAAGTTATAAATGTCGACCCTTAGAAAGAAACATCTTCCGCCTACGAATAATCTAAAAACTATTGAGAATTAGATGATTCATCTTGAAAAAGGGCAGGCCTGAGACGCTACACATTTCTTTTTGGAGATGACCGTGAGGAGGGCTTTTGGCTAACTACACTAGAACTAGGAGTTGATGGCATCTTTTGGCCTCCTATGTGTAGTTGATGTATAAATGGCTTGTACTTAACCTCCCTGGAGATATAAAGGAATGATATTAATATATTTCTTAATCGGGCTCCTTTGTAAAATAAAAAAATAATGTCTAATCGCATAGTTTGTGTTATATATGCTTTGTGAGGGACATTGCCTTCCGCTTGCATTTGTATTATAACAGATTAAAGATGTATTGGTAAGTGGCGCCCTAGGACATCACAGGTGGTGACAGGTTGTACCACCATCATTGTCAGGATTGAGTTGATTCATTTTTCTCACCAACATATTTCATTAAATCAACCACACTAATCCCACTGGGTGTGCCAAAACAATGTTTTGACAAAATATCGCCTATAACAAAATATCTTTTATCGAAAGTCGTTCTTCGGTTTTTAATTAAATAAGATAGGTTTTGTGACGACATAGATAGGAAATATCATATATAAATAAGGGAATTGACAACTTTACTTCAAATAGAACTATACAAGCATAAACCATGCGAAATAAATTGACGACAAAGCTTAAAAACGAAAAGATGTTATGCCGGAATTTAAATCAATAACGCAACACCTAGAATAGAAATACAAGCCGAACGACAACACAAATCTGGAAATTATAGCTAAGAAACACACTGGAATTTACTCGACGACACAAGTATGAAAACTAGAAGTACAATGTAGAAAATTAAAAATCATTGAAAGATTGTATTTTTTTTTTTAGTTGTGTTAGGGGTGTTCTCCAGTAGACCATTGGTGGTATATATAGTGGATGTGTGATAAAAGTCCTTGAGCAATTCTCTAGTGGTTATAGCCATGTTCCTTCATCTCCGAAAGTTTTGTATCCGTATTGTCATGATGCCATGATCTCACTTTCAAGCAATTAGTCCTTAAAAATCTCATGCTAGTTGCTCCACAACCTCCATAGCTTGATTCTCCGGTGATTTAACATCCGTAACTGCTCTTCGATACCCTTCATGCATCCAACTCTCTCTCTTGATGCTTTAACTGGTAATCTGTTGCCCTCATTATTCTTGTCAACTATAGTTAACCATTCGTCGTCGTATATCAACAACTGATCAACAGTAGTCATCAATGTACGACATCAAACCCTATAGTAAGGGATGTCAATAGGTTGGATTTGGTGGGGTTTCCCTGACCCAACCCGAAACACTACAGGAATGTGCTTGACCCGACCCAAACCAACCCGAGGCCCTAACGGTAAATAACCCAAAATATCAGGTCGGTCCATATCGGTTTCGGGTGTCTTTTTTCCCTCTTTGACTCTTCACCTCCCCTTTGTTTCCCAGGCTCACAGAAAAATATAAAATGGAAACTTTCCCAGTTCAGACAAACTTCAGATGCATTCAACAAGAGAGGGAGATGAAGAAGCATAAGCACAACAAAATGATTAGGAAGCAGCTTTACTCCCTTTACTTAATTAGCCACAATCTCCTCCACCTCCGCGTCAGTGCACTACTCACCGACTACCACACAAGCCCCGCCCGACCCTCACCATCCTCTCCATCTCCGCCATGACCCGCGAAATGAACAGAGCCTCCTCCGAATGCTCACTAAACGCCAAATCAAAAACACCATTGAAGAATGGCAAATTGTGCATATCAACGCGGTTTACCAGAGGAGGCGAGTCGATCAATTCGACCCTGGTGGTGTTGGCGACACCCGACTCGAACAGTGCCCCTACTTCATTGCCTGTTTTGGCGGAGACGCAGAGGACCTTGGAGTGGTTGCGGAGGAGGCCCAGATCGTGGATCGAGTCGCCGGTGCGAAAGGACTTGGCCGCGGAAGGCGTGGGAGGACCAGAGGCGCTTGTTCTTTCTTGTCGAGGGGGAGGAACTCGTGGCGGCCAGAGTGGTAGGATAATATGGGGAAGCGGCAGTGAGCGGCGGCGGCGGCGGCGAGGGGGGGGGGTCCGGAGGAAGGTGAAGGTGGCGACGGCGAAGGAGAGCTTGTTGAGGAACGTCTGAATGTTGAAGTCGGAGAGGACGAGAAAGAAGATGGAGTTAGGGGCTGAGGGAGGGAGGGGAGCTTTTAGGGTTGCTTTCCTGTTTATATTTAATATATTTCAGGTCATTCTGTGTACCCGACCATACCCGATCCGAATTGTTGAGGTACGCATCTTTTTTTTTCCTCTCATTACCCGAACCAGAATGAGACCCGAACCGATAATACCGTGAATTTCGAGTCAGGGCCCCGACCTGCAATCGTTGATAGCGGGTCATGTGCTCAATAGCATTTATGCTCTAATCACGTGCTTATCCATGTCGATGACTTGCTCATTTTTTGTGCAGACAATTTATTTTAGGGGCATAATAGCCTACAACATCACATTACAACGATGAAAAAATCACAGTCGGACGCGCAAAAAAGAGTTCAACCCTTGAGAACACCTCGGAGCTTTGTCCCTACTTTGCCGAAACCTCTTTAAAGGTTTCAAGGCATGCCTTTCTAATCTTAAAGAGCATATGCTCAACTTTATGAATCAAGCATCAACATGGTGAATTAAAACTATTAAAAAAATAATGTACCATAACAAGGAGATTTGAAAGTTTTCTCGATTTCATCATCTCTAAATGTGGTTTTGGCTAGCTGGACCTCGTTTAAAGTATTAAGAAAGTTTGACTAACATTAGATCGACAAATAATTTCCTCGTACAATGTCCAATCAACCAATTTTTTGTTGCATTGAAACCCTTGGGACTTCTAGTTTTGTGACGTGTTTTCAAAATTCAGAACATTACAAACTTCTTGATGCTTCGAAAAATAGGTGATTGGTCTTGAAAGATTGAAATTTGATCGGTGGATTTAGGTAGTAGTTATGTGGGTGTTAAAAGACTGGTTTTTCACGAGCATGATCCATTTTTCATGGTCAAAGGTTGTTTTGCACCTTGTAGCTCGGTGGTCAAACACAAGTTAACTTTCACTCAACCCCAAAATTAGCTGATTGATCTTTTAAAAAAAAATTTAACAAAATTTTTGAAGTTTCAACCCTTACTCAGCAAATATGGCATATTGGGTGTTCCCTTTACACATTGTTTATAGTTGGAACGATTGTCCACCAAGTAAAATCTACATAGCTTTAATGACAATACTTAGCTTTATGTTCATCGTGACATATCATATTTCATATCAAATTGATTTTACTTTAATTAACTATTTTAGAGTCACACATTGGATCGGATTATAAGAACAATTTCAAAGAACATCCAATGATAACCACACCTCCCAACAAAAAAGGAGAAAATTCTCAAAAGAAAATGTCGGTCTACATATTCCCAACTTCAGCAAATCGAACAGCAGCCAGCATAATCAAATTCTAGGCCCACATGGATGAGTGTCATAATGTCCACAATTATCGCAGATAATCCCTTTTATTAAATCAAAGCCCATGTATAATTAAAACTTGTAAAAGCATATGGGCAGATGGCAGCATGTCTCCCACGCTAAATGACCTTAATCATCATACTTTCATTCCCTCAAAATCTCTCCTTTTCAGGCCTAAGGAGGGATTGTTATTTAGTTCAGAGCACAAACAAACCCGCAAAAACAAGAGAAATCCCAATCCCTGACAGATGGGCTCCCATTTCCTTTCATCCAACTCAAAGTCAAAGATGCTTGCCGGTCAAACATCATCGGGCGTCGGTGCGAGCAGTGGCTGAGCGACGGACGACGACGTGATGTGGCAGGGAGTCCTGTTGTTCCCGTGGTCCTGTGTGGACTGCATCGTTACCTTTTGCTTTGCGAACCTGGTCTCTGTGCTTTTACCCCACAGGACCAGGTAGAGGCCAGCCATGATTAGCACCGAACCAATAATCCTGTAGAAGCCAGAATTAATAGGATTGATAACACGATAATTCTAAATTTATATATTTATGATCATTTTACTCTAAAATTAATTTTTTAATAGCAAAAAAACTCAAACTGATACACCTATAATAAATTTATCTAAAATTAATTTTTTGACCATAAAAAATCCTGACCTGATATATTTGTGATAAATTTATCCTCCATTAGTTTCTATTAAATTGAATTAATACCATAAAAAATCATAAATTGGTATGCATGTGGCAAACAAAGGTAAAACATAAAATTAGCACATTCGTCAATTGCCGCGTGTCATTTAACAAATCAATTTAACAGTAAAATTTAACGGAAATAAACTGAGGGTAAATTTATCATATGTGTATTAATTTGGGGTTTTTTGTGATCAAAAAATTAGTTTAAGGTAAAATTATCGCAGACGTAACAGTTTGGGATTTTTCGCGGTATTAACCTGAACTAATAAGTTAGTGTACTTTCTTCCTTCCATAGCAAAAAGGAACCTTAGATTCTCAGAACTTCTCCATTGAACATGTTTCAAGACACGTGAATAGTTATAGGATGATCATATCTTCATGTTTATTATTTGAGGGGGAGTCACTAAACAGGGTTGTTCCTATCTAACACTCGTTAGGCGATTGTCTTCCGAAGTTGGTTTGGGAAAGTTAATACTAAGTATGAGCAAAACCTGGATCTTTCGATCCTAGGATTAAAGATGATGGCGCCTACTGGCCCAGCGGTGCATGATTGAGAAGAAAGATGGATGGGAGAGGAAGAGACTAATTAATACCCTCCCAAGTAGAACTCCTCCCCTAAAGCGACGGAGGCCATGATGGCGACAACGAGCGTCGGCACAGGTTGGTACACGGCGACGAACACTGGCCCGCCTTTGTCAATGCACCATATCTGCACTGCCAATGCTATCCCTGATGCCACCACTCCCTGCACATTATTTATTTTCAATCAAGAAAAACTTGATCTTGTTAGTATTTGTAATTTCAAAGCTTGAAGAAGATTTTTCGTCATTGAACTCGCAATTTCTAAGATATACTACGGACCCTACTACAACTTAATGGAATGGGAATAGGACGCATGTAAGTGGTTTTTTTTTTTTTTTTTTGGGGGGGGGGGAGGGGAACGGTTTCTATACTAGTCGTTGACAAAGAAATTTAGATCTGCCTTGTATAAGCTGAAAAATGCGCAACACAAAACTATCACCAATTACTTTTCAGTATGAGCAAGAAAAATTGTTTTTTCACTAACAAAATTAGTTCATCTTGGCTTTTGAACTATAATTGCATTTCCTCATATGCTTTCTCCAAACTACTGAAAATGAAACAGCCAACTTTAGTAAACAAATGCTGAGGTTGCTTAAAGTCATTGGGATTGCAGTTGTGCTCAAAAAAGAATAAATTGTTTCAAAAAAGAAATTTCCTGCAAGCCCTGATATGTTGCCCCAAAATCATGTATTGATGTATGCTCGGTTAACTCACCGCGTAGAAGACGCTGAAGAGCTCTCCACCGCTGTCAATGAGCCATGCATGCGGGTCTCTCTCCGTGAAAGCAGCTATGATAAAAAACTGTAGGAGCCCAAAGAAGCAAGTGTACGATGTGACCGAGAGCCGAGCTGGGTATTTCTTGTTGAATAAAATTCAAATCGGCATAAGCTTAAATATTACAAACTATAGGGAATTACAAAGAAACGAAATTGCAATAACAAAGATGGAATCGATACAATCAAATACCAAGGCCTGTGTTCGACACAGTTTCCTTAAAATAGATTTGTCCCCTCCAGTATGCGATTGAGGTTTCGCGAACGTCTGTCTCCCAGGATACAACGGCTGACAGCGAAGAAGAGATCGCGGCACTTCCAAGCTTCCGGCGAACTTGAACAAACTCGAAAATGAAAGCAGAGAACGATTTTTCAGAAGAAGAAAACCAGAGAACTGTTTTTTTTCGAAGAAGAATGATTTCGATAAAATAGAATAGAGGGGAGAGCTGTTCGGGAATAATAACGGCCAATTAAATCTGCCGTTACAAAATCAATACGCGTCAGGAATAACGGCCAATTAAATCTGCCGTTACAAAATCAATTCGCGTCTGGAATAACGGCCGATTAATTCTGCCGTTACAAAATCAATTTCGTAACAGCTTGCCGTTATTAATCATACGTTACAAATCTGTAACAGTTTGAGTTGGAAAAAAAAGAAAATTAAATCAGAAGGCTAGCAAATTTGGGCTTGTCGCCAGGCCCACTCTTCGGTCCTACAATCGTGTACGCAGGATGCGCGCTCGCGCCCAAGTTTCAACTTGTCGGGCGTCGGATTTGCACCTCCCCTGCGCCTGCACGCGAGGCAGAGAGTTTGTGCTTTGATAGTTACCACTTCAAATAAGTGTAACTGTATATAAAACACTTCATAGCCTTCTTCCTTTTCCAATGTGGGACTAGTACTTTTCACTTCCCACTTCCAACTCAAGGGTGTTCTTTGAGCATCAATTTCTCATTCATTCACCCATCAATTTATCCCATATTTCCAACATTTCTTGAGGACTGGAGCCTACAGCACGAGCCAACCAGACCAGGAGAGGCAGTGTCCGATCAAGAAGACGCAGCCCAAGGTCCAGTTCTTGCCTTTCGCATTGCCTAAGGAGAGGAACATGCTAGTGTATTTTGTGGGCTCGTGGAGTGGCGGTGCCGGAGTGAATATGGCTGGTCCCTTGTAGAGGGTGATGACTGATGCTCCGGTGACGCAGAAGATGGTCCCGACGACCTTCGCGATGCCGTCTTTCTGGTCGAGTCAAACTTGTTCTATTCTGAAAGTCACATTGGTTTTTTGGCCAAAGAAAATGTCAGCTAACTCAACCCAATTGAGCTCAGTTGATGTTGACGAGAATCGAGATTTTTATTTCCTAGAAGCTCTATCAACAATTATGCACTTTTGCCCTTCTTTTTCACGTTCTTTTTGTAGTTCCTTTTGAAGGACATGGTCTCTTTCCTTTCACTCTCTTTCTTTCCTTCTCATTTCTTTTCTGTTCTGGATCCAGGTTGAATCCATTTCCATTAACTGTTGGAATTCCTTTCTCCAGAGATTCTTTCAGTCTCATTCGACCTATGATTTTTCTCCAACCAAAAAGTAATCCACCAAAGGGCCTAAAAGAAAACCACTAAGATGTACAACGTGAGCTATTGGCCTAATATGTTGATTTTCCCAACCTTGAGACTATAGAAGGCAAATTATATCATATAAAGGGAATGAATTGGAGAATTTTGAGCCACTGGTTAATTAAGTAGGCTTCCACAGATAGAACTTCATGTATTGGGACATGTAAGCTTAATGATAATCACCTGAGTAGGGCAGCCATGAGGAATGTAATGGCTGGGACAGAGTTCTGGATTGCTAAAGCAAAGGTGGGTGAAGTGTTGTCCAAACCCAAGAAGTAGAATCCTTGGTTTGCGGTTATCCTGTTTCGATATATTGACCACACAAAAATAAAATGAAATCGTCCCTTATAAACTATAGACAGCAATTTTATATGCCAAAAGAAAAGGAGAAAAGAACTCTACTGAGAATGTTAAAATTGCTAGCAATCACAAAATTGGGAGAGAAAAGAAAAAGGTCGTACCCGACTAGGGCAAGGAGAAAGAACTGCACCAAGAATTTAAGAGTGATCCCAGACCTCTCTTTCCTGGACACCAAATAAAATGCGATAAGCATGTGAATGAGTCCTAAGTACGTTTAAAGAAGGTGTAAAATGGGGGATTTGTCATGAGCGCATCCAAAAAACTGAACTGATAGAGAAAAAAGGGCGTATGTTGAAATGCTTTTACGAGAATCACAAAAAGGAGGAGAGGAAATTCAAGAAGAGAGGCCCTTAAATGACACGAGCACGTACTTTTCAAGAAAATAGGCAAAAGGGAGGAGGAGGAGCAAGGCGATGATGTTCCTGTAAACGATGAAGACGATCTTGCTGATGCCCATATTGAGGGCGGCTCTGGACACCACATGGAACCCGGCATAGCCGAATTGCAAGGCCAACATGGCCAAGTACAGCTGGAGCCGCTCCGGCACCGAACACCACATTCTTCTAGAGCCAACGGGCACCACGTCGGCCATCGAATCTGAGAGGCTTAACAAGCTCAGTTGAGAAGGGTCAAGTGAGAGAATGGGGTAATGAAGAGCAGGAGCAAGGTAAGATATAAATAGTGCGGTGCATATAAGAGAATGGGGCCTAAAGACCTATTTTTAGATTTTTATTATTTCACTTAGGATTTTGCTTCCTAATATCGACCAGAAGTCCCATATTTAATTGCGTTCTACCTATTTTTAGATTTTTATATTTTAGTTTCCTAATATCGCATATTTTCCTTTAGCTCTTTTTTAAGTGGGTACTTTGTAATTGAAGGTACTATTTTTTGCCCTTTTTTCCATTGTTATAGTATGTCTTTGTACAAATGAAGAGAGAAATTTCCCACAAACCTAGTTTTTTTCCACACCATCAAGTAAATTCAAGGATTAATTGTCAAATAGAATCTAGTAAATTTTTGACATAAATAACTTTTTATCAGAGTCATGTGTTTGTAATATTTGTTTTCCTTATGTATATCACCATCAAACTCTTTCTTATCACTTGTATTTTATATATGTATAATGGGATGATTGGATGATAAAAAAAACATGTTTAATTTGCCAAAACAAGATAACAATTACACTCCCCAAAACGAAAAGTTAGAAGATAAATTTAATTAAATCAAAACTTTGCATAAAATGTTGTGACACAAAGGTTTCACCTAAGATCATGTTGTAGAATCTTTTGAACATACATACTTGATTGACAATGTGAACTATCAAGGGATCCATAATCTTTTTGGTGTATGGAAAGAATACAAAACCAAAGAATGCTAAGAAACAAATACGAAGGATTTGATTACCCACTTCTTTTGGCAAACTAGAAAGATGTCATTCTAGGTAGAGATGGCCACGGTTCGGAACCGGCGGTTCCGATTCGTGGCCAAGAATGAACCGGAACATAATTTTCTTTTTTTTTTCTTTTTTTTTTCTTCGGTTCCGAGTCTTCCGACTTCCCGTTCTTCCTCCGCCGGCGCCGGCTAGGGCCGGCGGAGGTCGCCGCCCTCAGGCGAGGCTCGCCGGCGTCGGGCGACTGGGCGAGGCTCGCCACGCCATCGCTCGCCCAGGCGAGGGCGAGGCTCGCCCTCGCCAGATCCAGGCGAGGGCGAGCCTCGCCGGCGTCGGGCGAGGCTCGCCCTCGCTCGCCCAGGCGAGGGCGAGGCTCGCCCGACGCCGGCGAGGCTCGCCCTCGCCTGGATCTAGCGAGGGCGAGCCTCGCCGGCGTTGGGCGAGCCTCGCCCTCGCCTGGGCGAGCGATGGCGTGGCAAGCCTCGCCCAGTCGCCCGACGCCGGCGAGGCTCGCCTGAGGGCGGCGACCTCCGCCGGCCCTAGCCGGCGCTGGCGGAGGAAGACAAAAAAAAAGGAAAAAGAAGGAAAAACAGAAAAGAAAAAAAAATTAAATATAAATTGTAATTAAAATGTAAATTGTAATTAAATTTGGGGACCAAAAGACAAGACATAACTTGAACTTAATAAATTATCATTAAGCACATTACAATTCGTTATAACGATCTATAAAAAAAAGGAGCACAATATATATGCCCTAAAATGATCCCAAAACCTAAACATTCCGTGCACACTGCACAGGGGATCAGAGGACAGAGGTCACATGTCGTCGAATTATACTTGGGTTTCCCTAAACTCTTGTGGGCGTACCCGATATGAGAAACAAGGGTTCACTTCCCGAAATATTTGCCAACTCCAATAGTTCTTTTATCCTCAATCGTCACTACCCGTTCCAGCACCGGTAGCGGTAGTATCTCCATCGTTAAAGAATTCGGATTCATTATTCCGATCTATCTCTTGTTGTCGGTATTGAGCCTTCGTCCAATCAGCAACACAAGCTTGCATTTGCACTGATTCTGGATCTAATCTTGAACAATGTTCATCCAAAATATTACCTCCAGCACTAAATGCTTGTTCGACCGCAACTGTGGAACAAGGGGTTGAAAAAATCTGTTTTGCAATAAGAGAAAGGATTGGGTATCGGCTTGCGTGCCCCTTCCACCAATCCAAAATTAAAAAATCTGTACCACATTCAGTAATCTCAAATGAAACGCTTAGATAACTCTCTAATTCAGAAATATTTCCTATTACTCCCTTTTGTTTTTTTTGTCTATGTAATAAAAGTTGGTACCCTCTACTAATTTTACCTGTACCGTCATTTTGTATTTCCATAGATTGAGAAGATCCAGTATCACCTAAATTATATTTAGTATAAAATTCATTATATAATTCTATTACTACGTTTTTAACATTACGTACTAAAGTTCTAACATTTATCTCATCACAATGTAAACATTGATAATACACACGCAAAAAATCATTTAAGCCATCCAATTTGCAACGCGGATCAAAAACACAAGTAACTAAATAAATAATGGGAATTTCCCTATAATAATGTAGCCACTTCATTTTCATTGCAAGTATAGTATGTTGTAATTCAACATCATTTTCACATTCATAAAAAATTCCAACAATATTAGTACACTCTACTAAAAATAAATGTGTAGTAGGATAATAAATACCGGACAAAGTATAAGTTGCATCATTAAAAACCTTTAAAACATCTAAATTTTTTTGGCAAATATCCCACTCTTGTGGGTATAAATTAATCTGAGGTACATTATCAGAAATGAATGCACATAATAAATCTTTATATGCTAAAGATTCAGTAAGCAAGTGGAAAGTAGAATTCCAACGAGTTGGAACATCTTTTGAAAATCTTTTTGGCCTTCTGCCATTTTCTCTACAAAATCTACCCCATTCTCTCATTTTTTGGGGATGTTTCCATAAAAATTGAATCGCCATTTTTATTGGTTGAAGAAAAATATCGAGAGTTTTCAAACCATTTTGTACACATAAATTTAAAACATGACAAGCACATCTAACGTGAAAAAATTTTCTGCCAAAAGCGGGTTTACAAATATTTTCTAACTCGACAATTGAAGCGGTATTTGCTGCAGCATTATCAAAACCAATTGAAAAAAATTTGTTAAGCAAATAATATTCTTCTAAAATTTGCCTAATTAATCTATAAATATTATTTGCCGTATGATTATCATCGAAAACTCTAAATGCAATGACTCTTTTTTGAATACTCCACTCGTCATCTATCCAATGACATGTTATGCCCATGTAAGAATGACTTTGCCAAGGATCACTCCAAATGTCACTACCTATATGCACGCATCCATTAAATTGCATAAAAAAGTTTTGTAAATCTTTTTTTCCTTTTTTGTAAAGATCTTTAATTGCTCGTTTAACTGAATTTCTAGAAACACGTTTTGCTTGTGGAGTACATGCATTTTGTACAAATTCATTAAAACCAAATCTTTCTCCAAAATTAAATGCTAAATGCTCAACGGAAATAAATTTGCCTAATTCTTCCTTATAAGTTTTGTCATTAAAACGAAATAAAGGGGAAGTGTTAGGATTGGCGTACCCGGAAATTTGTTGTTACCCGATATCGATTCCCGTTTCGGTTGGATGTTTGCTTCTAAGATGTCGTTTAAATGTTCCATATCATTGTCCACCTGTATATTTATATATTTTCCCATAATATTTACAAATTATATCATACCTTTTTTCACCAATATCAAACCTTTCCTTTTTCGTGAAGTGATTCCAAATGTCAGATGTAAATTCTCGTTCCGCTTCCTTTGTTGTAGATATTTCTCCAGGAGGATTAAAACTTTCTTGAGTCGAGACGCGCTCCATATCGGGAAAAATGTTGATTTCATCATCTTGAAAATCTGCATATTCACGAGGATCAAAAGAATGATGGGATTCCGTCGCGATATTCTTACCTTTGCCAGATGGCACTCGACTTCCACTTGCCATTTTTCGAGTGGATTGAGAGAATTGAGCAGATTAATTGGGAGAATTAAGAAAGAATTGCGTGAATTGAGAAAATTGAGAGAATTTAAGAGAATTGGCAATTGGAGAGAATTTCGAGTATTAAGAAAATTTAAGACTTGAGAGAAGAGAATTTGAGAGAATTTGAGAGAATTGTGTGAGTATTTATAAGAAAAAATTGAGAAGAAAATTTTTTTTATTTAAAAAAGAGAAGATAATAACCGTTGCAAATTTGCAACGGTTATTATTATTATTTTTTGTACTTTTTGCCCATTGGCCGTTGCCAAACGGGCAAAAGTGAAAGTTTCACTTTTGCCCGTTTGGCAATGGGCCGCAAGGCGAGCCCTCTGGGGCACTGCTCGCAGTAGGGCCTGCAGACGTGCAGGCCCTGCTGCCTGCAGTGCAATTTTTTTTTTTCCCGTTGGGCCGTTGCCCAACGGGCGCCGGGTGCCAATGACGACGACGAGGAGGCGCTTGTAGCAGACGACCGATCAGAGGTGGCCGGCCGCCGGCGTCAGGCGAGGCCGCCCTCGCCGGCGTCAGGCGAGGGTCGCCCTCGCCTGAGCTAGGTGAGGCCGGCCTCGACGCCGGCGACGCTCGACCTCGCCTGCAACTGGCGAGGCCGGCCTCGCCCGACGCCGGCGAGGTCGAGCCTCGCCAGATCTGGCGAGGGTTCGACCTCGCCGGCGTCGGGCGAGGCTCGACCTCGCTTGCAACTGGCGAGGCCGGCCTTGCCCGACGCCGGTGACGCCTCCATGCTCCGCCTGCACTTGCAGTTTTCTTTCTTTTTTTTTTTTGAACCGGGCCCGGAACCGCTGTTCCATAATTTCGGGAACCGAAACCGGGCCCGTAGGGCACGGGCCGGTTCCGGTTCAGAACCGCGGGCCCGGTCAACGGGCCGGTCCCGGGTTTGACCGGGCCGGTTCCGGGCCAAAACTGGCCCGTGGCGATGTCTAATTCTAGGAACGAGAAAGGGAGTGCATTGGATTTAACTTTAAGGATGCCTTTGATTTAGGAATCATCAACCCCTAAGAATTGACTCAAAAGAGAGATGAGATCAACATTGATAAGAGGACTAACTAGACCAAGAGAATCGACTCTTCCAATGGCAATATATTCCTCAATTATAGGGGTCAATTCATTTCGACCAAAGACAAATGTGGATGTCATGGGGGTTCCAAAAATGAGACAATGCCTTGATCATGGCAATGCAAGGCTCCACGTACAAAATTGAGGTGAGGTATCCAATCCTCTTTTCCACGTACTTCTTGTGCTTCGGCTCGAGGCTTTCCCACATGCCCATAAAAGCTCTCGGTACGGGGATGATTTGAATTTCTGACATATTGATGAAGCCTTATTAGATTAATCACCTCATATTTACAAAAAGAACAAAATGGGGAATTTAAATGGCATAAATGAAATTGCGGTAAGAAAAATATCGAAACGATGCATACAAACCTTATCGAAAGGCAATGGCAATCACATAGACATGTCACATGAGGACACATGAGGTTTGACACCTAAAGGGTAGAATTCTAAAAGTTTAAGGTTCTCATTTTGATTAAATAAGAAAACTTTACCCCACACTACTAATGTTGATCGGTGCACTTCTTACTAATCAACATGAGCAGAATTGAGGAATGGATTACCACAAGTCTTTCTCAAGCGGGTTCCACTCTCAATACCTCCTAATGGTTTCTATAAAGCGATTCGGGATTTGAGACCACGGGTTGTAGGTGCATTGTGTTGTGCTAAAGCAGGTAAACATGCATTTAAATTTAAAGCAAACATCGCTTCAATATAATCTCATACATTTAATCATACATCCAAACGCCATCTACAAAACAAAGGCTTTGCACACACTCCACCCCTTATATCTCCCACCTACAAAATCATTTAACACATGGTTAGTGGATTTACCTCATTTTCCATGCGACTTTGACATGCAACCAATGCTACAAAAGGTAAACAAGGCTTTAGTCCACTTAGGTTTGTAAATTAGTCCCCAGTGGAATTGTCAAAGCTGTCGCGACCCACCCCTCGAAGGCCACCTCGGGAGGCACGAGTTTAGGGGTAATTATTCATGAAATGGTCTGAATAGCACATCTCAAAAGACGGCTTATGAAGCGTCATTCTTTTATTCATCCATAAGGTCCATTAATAATGAACATGGATTCTCACTCAATCCATACCTCGCGTGACATGGAATTGATTTTATGTTTTTTAACAATTTGGAGTCGCCACTACCCTTTTGTCGGGGTCAGCTAGTATACCCAATCAAAATACGGGAATTTCGTTTCGATCTCTTCGGAACTAGAGATATCTAAGTTCGAGCACTAGCTTACGTTAATATTTCTATTAATGCTCTTTCGGTAACGCTAAATTTAATTTGATTGTTATCTAAGTTGTCATGCATTTGTTCTTATCATTTTCATGTCAAAATCCTAATCCACTAGGTGATCATGCATCTTGTTTTTGTGATTTCCATTTAAAGTTCTAAACTAATCATATCTTAGTCTAGAAAAGAAAAATTAACAATCAATTATATTGAAATGCGAGTACATAAAGTAAACACTAAATGTAATTGAATAAAAACAAGCCAATCTAAGAACAAGAAATGAAAAACCCGCAACTTGTCGGGTGTTAATTACAATACTAATGGAAAACCCGGTCGGGTATCAAATTGATTACAAAAATTTTGGACCAGATTGGACATCGATCATCGCCCTTCAAGAATTCAGCCTCCTCCACCATAAGTCGCCTCTCGAGTATTGGTTTTACATTTAAACTTATATATTGCTAACAAACGATGCAAAACTGCAATCAAAGCGAAGCAATTATATTGAATCAATCAAAACTTTTAATTGACCTTGGAATCTACCTTTGCCTTTTATGCATTTCGATTGCCCAAACCCTCTAATCACCTATGATTGATTGATTAGTGATTAATGATAATCAACTACCATTTGTGTTCATAAAACGATGGTCGATAAATTAACTCCTAAAGTTGGTTCTAAGTGTGCACCATAGGCTACCCACTGAACTTGCACTAGGCCTAAGCATTCATTTAACAACCACATTCATAAGCGATGAATTAAACATGCGATTAGGCCAAATGACCTTGTTTCTCGATCAAGCAAATAATGGGAAGTGAGCCTTATGAGAATCACTTATTCAATTGAAATTTGTCAAATTCGAGTAGATTTTATTTAAATGTGATTAACCCACTTAAAGATTTCCAAATGAAATTAATCAAGCATCATTAGAAAGCTTAAGAAATGAGGATCAAGGTTCATCAAGACCACTGTGCCTTATTCCTACTCGATTTATCCTAAAATTGGAATTTATCGAGACAATCACAATCAGAACAAATAACGGGGTTATGACAAGCATCGTGAGAAAATCTTGTATTTACAGCTCACGCAAGAATATTTTACAACCCGACTTACGGGTCTTAACCGATTTTAGCCGTTTATACATAACAAAAGTTATGGCTTGGGTGTCCTAAGCTTGCTACTATGGCTTCAATGCTCCTAGATTCCTCGAACTCCACATAGCTCATACTTCCCTTCTCGCCACCATCCGTTTAGCAGTCTCACGCCCCGCCCATGGCACCCCCTAGAGTTGGCCTGCCATTTCCACTAAAGGAGCCATTGTACCCGTATAGGGGTCCAACCAAATTGCCATTCGACCAGCGGTACCACACCACGTAAGTGTGGGGGACCAAGTTCTGAAGGCCCTGATTAACCATAACATAGGTAATAACCTAAGAGTAGGTCCGGTGTTCATGAGTGTTGATAGCATCGATCACCTCAACTTTCATCTTTACAAAGGTGCTGAACGGGTCGAGGGAGGTGCCATTTTACGGACCTGAAAAGGAAAATAATGGGGGATGAGTCAGGGAGACCCAATAAGTGAACTTACTAATGTCAAGTGAGGAAGAATCGATTGTTGTTAATATAAGTTGACCCTTACCGCACCGGCGTCAATGGAAAATCAATAGCAAAATACATGCCAACAACAAAAGAACATCAAGCATGGCTATTACATATGAATATCACCAATCAAGTTCCAATTTTTATCATATGTTAACCGTGAATAACAAGAAAAGCCTTTCTCGCAACCAAGTTATACTTGACTCTTGCAAAACGTGAAAAATATGCACGTCTCAAGTATATACAAGACATAAGATGAAACAATCAACGATCATTCACAAGTCCAAAAACAATCCAAGCAAACCACATCATATCAAATACGAAACATAAGTAAGATATGAAAAGAACCAACCACGACCAATCAAACGACCGAACACAGTTCAAGCAAACCACATCACAATGCATCTCATTTTTCTTTCCTGACATTAGGGAATTCACTTACTCTACTTGGCAAGGCGAGATTTTATGGGGAGCAAATAGTGACGTGAGAATGAAGTGGTGATTCGCGTGAGTAATAGGAAAGTGGCATGAGCAAGAGGAAGAACCGACTGGTGGATAGGCGCGTGAGAGAGGATGAATGGCGTGAGAATGAGAGATGAGAGAGAAAGAGGAGATGGTGTGTGGTAACTAAGGGGGGACCAAGCCTACTTATAGGCAAACCCAACTTGCTCACCAAGTTAAGAGTCAAAACATGCTGCCCAAGTTCTTGACTCTCTAGAATCTTCCAAGCTCTCATAATTCACTTGCCACATGGTCCAATCACCTTCATTCAAGTGTCACCTATATTTAAAGAAAATCTTATCAAATCTTAGGCCTAATAATTTGAGTATCTAATTGACTATCAAGTGTCCTACTAGGGTTATAATGCCTTAAGTTAGGGTATATGAGTTACCCTATACATTAAATTCCAAGAGAACACCTAAGTTCGTGCACTAATGTTTATAGGAACACATAAGCTATTCATGAAAAAAAGAAAAATGTCATGATGAAATTGCCTCTAAGTCTAATGTCATCATTATCTAGATCTTGAAAATCTTGGCTATTAATGAAGAAGAGCCAAAAGACCATAATAAAATGACATTAAAAGTGTTAGCCATTAATTTGGCTTCTTGAGCAAGATTTAATTCCAGCCACATAATAAAGCTTGGGCTCTAAGTTTCAATCTAGAGTTTATGATGACCTATAGGAGCAATTAAGATCCTAAAACTTGGTCTTCAAGTTGTAATTGGCTCTAAAGTCTAAGGTTCATAATTAAGCTTATTGTGCAAGCCTTTAATTTAAGGCCATTCATTTCGAACTTGGCCTCCAAGTTTCTACCTTAGGGTCATTATGCCCTATTCATTCAAGGCCTAAATAAATCATGATGATCTCTCTTTCTCTCTCTCTCTTTGGCTGTGAACCATCTTGCTAGGCGTGAATGATGGTCTTAGTCCTTAAGACTCAATTATAGAAGCCTTCCAGAAGAACACATTTCAGCTTCTACCACCACATGTGAAGCCTCATTTCCCCCTTCATATGACCTCCAATCAAAGTGTAACATATCTCATTAAAAAGTTCAGAATGTGTACATTAAATAATCA
The DNA here is from genome assembly GCA_031216285.1 of Syzygium syzygioides. Lineage (NCBI taxonomy): Eukaryota > Viridiplantae > Streptophyta > Magnoliopsida > Myrtales > Myrtaceae > Syzygium > Syzygium syzygioides. Next base: position 19,459,327 of record CM062247.1, on the reverse strand, counting down.
GAAGATCTCAAGTCCAAATTCCTAAGGTTTCACGTGAGAAATGGTGCATCTTTGAAATCTGATAAAACTAGGCAGTTTTATACTGTTCAATAAATCAGACTTGAAAACATAGTAAATGGACTAAAAAAATTCTCAAATTTGAATATGTCATAACCAAAGACTTAAAAAACATTTCCCACGAAGAACATGAAATCTGAATGTTTCTTTAAACACAAATTTTAGTAGCTCAAAGATAGACTAAAAATAGTTCATTAAAATAGAATCCTTACTTCTCAAATGCAAGCTCTTTCCAGATTCCAAATCATCTCCAAAAATTTCCAAATTTATATATGTTATAGAGGAAGAAGTTCTTAAAAACTTTGTGGAGGAATTTTGTTCAAACTTGGCCTAGAAAAGTTTGTATAAAATCGAGAAAGTGTAAACATAGTAAAAATACCAATTCTGGACAATTTTACATGGTCCAAAAATGAGGTAATAGTCCAACCCAAATCAAGTCAAAAAATTATGAAATTAAAATATTTTAAACTTGAAGATATTTGGAACAACTTTGAAGAAGGAAATTTCTGGAAATTCAGTTCATAAAATTTTCCAAAAAAATTAACAAAACGAGGTGTTACTAGGGACTCGAAACTAGGTTTTCCAAAACAAGAGTAAAAATTGGTTCCGATTGGGAAAACCACCAAATTTAATTTATAGCTATTTTTTGGGGACTGAAATTAAGGATGTTATAAGGTTGACTTGTGGTCAAATACTTTTTTGTTAAAGTTTGACCAAAAGTCAACTTAAAAGTCAACATTTTGACTTTTTAAAATTAAAATGTAAAAAGCTAGAAAAAGAATGGCTAATGTTAATTCAAATACTAAATGACTCTTTTTGGTTGAGAATCAGATTCTGTCACGATTGGAAACCTTAATCTCAAGATTTGCACTAGTACGATGCGTTGGCTAAAAATCAAGTGTCAACAATTGTTAAATGTAATTGAACCTAACATACATCTAATCAACCACATGCCAAGTCAATTTAGCATGCAATTAGGTCTATAAGCCTTAGGAACCACAAAAAACAATTAGTAACTCAAGAAGACCACTTCTCTGTTTTTCTCCTACTTCTGCTCAATTATGTTTTAATACAATTGACTAGCCTAATGAACTCCAAATTGATTAATTCTAATGGCTAATAAAAGCTGAGTAAGTCTTTTTTAAACTGAATTAAGGTCTTTTGCCCAATTATGGCCCAATTGGTGCAGTTTAATCAATTTAATTTGCCCCCTCAGGACCAACCCAATTCGAACCTGGTTTTTGCAAAATGCAAGAAAAATATATCAATAAACTTCAAAATGGTGCCAAATTTTATGAAAGGCTAGCTTAGGACGTGCTCTTCCACTTTCACGTTTCGTCTTTTTGTATAAAAAGCCCTCCAACTAAATCGCACATTTCTGAGATTCAAACCAGAACGATTTGGGAGGCTAAATATGACCTTGTCCAACATTAATCAAAATTTCAACCCGAATCTTATTCAAATATCATGAAATTCCAGATTTACAGTTCAAGACCTCCCCCAACAAGTTTCACTTTTTGATTTTTTGCAAAAGAGGCCATTAAGTATTTAAATTGTTAAAACTCATCAGGCCAATGAGGGATGATATTTTACAAATCAAATCATCGAATTTCTTCGGTACTTTATCAAAGTTTTGACAGACCAAAAAAATTTCAATTTTGAAGATCTTTATATTATTGGAAAGCTTATGATCTTAACTACAAATATTATGGAGATAACTTTTATTAATTTGATTTATATTTTTTTGAAAAATTTTATCAACATGCAAAGGTTAGTCTGGCTCCGATTTTTCAGAAATTCTTTTGCATCTTCAAACACATTTTAGCATCTTCTAACTATTTTCTGAGTGTTTTTCCACATTATTAACATCTTCAAACTCTTCTCATGAAAATTCAAGCTAACATACAAACATCTTAACCCAATGAACACCAAAACAAATAACAAACTCATTATAATTCAAGGCAATCAACATGAAAGCTTAATCAATATTCATCTCATGTGCCTTAATCCTAGGACTAATTATCAATGAATGAAGACAATAATCTTGGTATGGATTTCGGCTACACTTAAATTCCAAGAGAAATTGAACTGGCAAATCATACTATTAACTATTACTTGAACCAACTCTCAAAAACAAACATACAAAATCAAACCCAATTACCACAAAATTGACTTGAAACGTACTCGACAGTCATCCAAGATATTTCAGCCAAATGTGAATTGGAGATCCTAAGATATTCTAACATGCAATCAATTCATGGTTTCATGAAACAATTCTAAGTTCTAAAGCGATTTTCATTTCGATTTTAATTAATTCCATCACATCCCAACTTATATTGATCATAGGTTGAAGATATAGCTTCAATGTTGTCCTATGATTCAACTTAGCATCATTGGATGATCGTTAGGAATTGATAAAACAAAATTTGATCTCCTATCTTTACTTGAATTACTGGTGGGCAATTAAAAGAAACAAGCCTAATTGGCGAGCTTCCGGCGAAAACCACGGGCAGCGACCACCACGAACAACCTAAGGACACATCGAGGATGGTGGTCTCAAGGCTAGAATGGCAGGACGAGATCGGTAATTGGTCAGAATCCAGTGGAAATTCGGTAGAAAGAGGGACGCTAAGCTAGAGAGAGAGAGAGAGAGAGAGAGAGAGAGAGTGCTCATAATGGTTGGCGAAGGTAGAATAGAGAGAGAATTTGGAGAGAAAATTTAAACTAAGCTTTAATTTTAACCCTGCATGTCATCCCTTGATCCAATGGCTCTTATTCTTGCCCATTAGGGCAAGAATAGAGCTCATTGGCTAAATTTGGGTGACAAGGATGGATGACATAGCACTCTTGATGGCCAAGTTCGAAAGAAAAATGAGTGGCTAAGATTGGCTCTCTCTAGGATTAATGCATGGCATGGTTTTATTGTGATTAAGGAGAGTGGAAATCTTGTAATTAAATGGACAAAGGAGAGGGCCAGTCGAACCACACTGATGGGCTAGGCTGCTTCGACCCAATCCACTCAAGTCGGCTCGGATTGATAGGGTTGACCCTGGGCCTTTCAATTGTCTAAACTTGTTTCGATTTGATCAGTGGGCTTGGTATCTTGGCCAAGTAGACTGAATGGGTTCCATTGGGCTTCGACCTAATAGGTCGATTCCATTTGGTCTGTATGGATCAGCTCGAGTTGACCAGGGCCTTACATTTGTCTCGATTTCTCCTAAATTGCACAATGGGCTTGGCCATTGCAATTGATTCGGCCCAATGGGCAAACTAGGACAGGTCAACTAGGTGGACCTGGCTCAACCTTATTGGTCTAAGTTGTCACGCCCCAAACCCTATTGAACTCGCGACATCCTCCACTGGTCGATTTATGCGACATCCCAGGAATATCACCGACCTCAAATAATCGTCAGAGATTTACAACCACAACGGATACTACAATTAATCCCGAACAATATAAAACTGGGGAAGCATTAAAGGAGAATACACATATTCATTTCCATAGCCAAACTTATAAAATATTTATAGTTCACAACCGCCATTTACATGAGCACACCTTACTATCAACCACCGATAACAAAAAGGGCTCGATGGCCTGGTGTTCTAACTTCAAAAATGGTACTCATCCAAAATGCTAATTCTTAACCCCTATTCTAGCCCCTACGCCCCTTGCTTGGCATCCATTCTGAGTCTGACTCCTCGTTATCTGAATCCGAACTCCCCTGAACGGTCTGTTCCTTCGAGGTCTCTGACTCTGTCTCGATCTCGATTGGGTGATTAATATCACCCGACTCGGCTGAAACTTCATTCTGATCCTCCTCCCATAATCCATTAAAGAAATTATATTCTGGCACATAATTAGGATCCATATACTGCTCATACGGGAGTATATATTCCAGGTCTCCTACAGGCTCTTCTGACTCCTCAGACTCATCATTAGGCTCTACCTCAGGTTTTACTTCGGGCTCCGCTTCCTCTGGTTCTTCCTCGGGAATCCGTTCTAAATCTATGTCTATCAGATCATCTTTAGCTTGCGATGCTTCGCGCTCAGGTTCATGATCAGCCTCTGAAGATCCTTGAGCTGCGGGTGCTGGGTTCAGACTAGACTAAGCTAAACTAATTTCTGCGCTGGTCAGCTTTCCGTCTATAGGGGCTATGACGAATGGGTCTCAGTCTCTAACCAAGTCAAACAGGACATCAAAACCCCTAACGGGCCCGAATTCATCCCCAGTTGCGTCCTGGAAATACCAAGCAATATACTTATGCTCTTCCCATAAAGGTAAACCTACATCTACAAAAACAGTCGTAGTGTGCTTAATCCATGTCATTCCATCATCCATGGGGAATTCTGCTACGTCATACTCGGTGTGCACTGATACCCCAAAACGCTCTGGCGGCGGTGGCAGAGGATTCATGACTTAGGTCGGGGTTCTGAAAAATATTGGTTGAGACAACCATAAGACTACATCTCAATAAGTACACCCCTAAACCCCACCTAGGCTATTACGTACCTCCAGACAATTGCACAAAACACATCCACACGCATACAATTGTCACATAGCAGGCATATCAATTATTTTTACCTGGGTCTATCCTGCTTGCACCCTGCACGTCAATCGCATTCACATTATATGCAATCACAAGCACAATCAATTCTCATGCTCGCATATTCGTGCCGGTCTAATCACATCTCTTTTCATACTCTCACCAGTGACCCACATTACAGTACACGCCTCAGGTTCACTGCGACCAATTTATCACAACACTCCAGGGCCTGCGTAAACGTACACGCGTTAGGCCATGTTTCTTGCCCGAGTTAAAGTACACGCCTCAAGCTCAATATTTACCACCTACTACGCAACCTGCGTTGAAGTACACGACTTAGGCTGGCAGTCTTCCGGTATTACTAGGCATCGTTCCGCGTTAAAGTACACGCCTCAGGACGGCACAATTTCCATGAACACATGTCGTACCACAATTCTTTCTTACTCATGCACATGCTCAACAAGCATTTACCACATTTAATTGACCAATCACTTGTGGTCCGTGCACGCAGTAATTACACGTAATTCATGCTTATCAAACATTTGATATGGCCAATTGAACAATTGATTCAGTCTGGCCCAAGCATACACTCATCAAGCATATTTCAATCAGTCAATTGCATAATCACACATTCAATTACACCCCCACAACTCAATTATAGTTCAACACGCATTAAACACACAATTTGCTATTTTTCACCAACCAAATGGCGTCAAATCAATTTCGGTCCTTCATGACACTTTCTCACCATTAAATACCGGTTCTAAAAATCTAATTTGCGTCCCGATCAGCCCATCAAACCCCATGAACAGTCGTCCACAGCCCACTGTTGTCCTTAAATTTCCCAATAAAGATTTCCCGAATTCAATCCTAGGCCTGCCAATTGATTATACCCCTAACTCGTACAATCCCGTGCCCGAATAAATCCAATTTCAACCAAAATTACCCATCGATACCTAATATCCTAAGTCGGGTTTAGGGCGCGACTTACCGAGTTCTAGATTTACGTGGCTAAAATAGAAAGTGGCGACAATCGACGGGGACGGTGGTGAATGGCGACACGGCTCGCGGCAGAGGGGCGATTGGCGTACGGCGGATGGTGACGACTTGGGCGTGATCGGCAAAGCTCACGGGCACACAGGGAGGAGAGGAGAGAGAGAGAAGAACGGCGTGGGGGTCGGGGACGGCGGATCGGTGACAGCGTGGCGGTGGACGGGGGCGGCAGCGATGATCGGCAGTGATGGCTCGGCGATGATCGGCAAAGAGAGAGAGAGAGAGTGCACGGTGGGGGGGTGGTGTCGTGAGGGAGAGAGAGGAATGAGGAGAGAGAGAGAGAGAGTCTTGGTCTTGACTCAAATAGTGCATTTTGGACCAAAGTGGCAAATGACCAAAATACCCATCTCTCATATTTTTGATCTGACGGTCTAGATTCGATCTTATCTTGAAACCGACGGTTCAGATCGAATCTTTCCCAAAATATCAAAGGGCAATCTTGTAATTTCTCAAAAAGTCCAAGGGCAAAGTTGTCTTTTCCAAATTTTAGGGAAAAATGACAAAAATGCCATTTGCCCATAAAACTAACCCTTTAATAATTCATAGGGGTAAAATGGTCAGTTTCTCCATTTCTCGCCTAAATTGAATTTTTCAGAAGGATTCGAGCACATCTAAAATTGCACGCTCCATCTGCAATGTCGTCCTAACGTCCCGTTGTGACTTTCAAATTTTCTAGGAGTCCAATTTGGGCTAAATTAAATAATTAAATTTTATTAAATGTAACTCGAGCGTTTCTCAAACTAATGGGCGGCTTGTTGGGGAAATTCGCATATTTGACCCGTGACTGATAATAATTCAAGTCACATGCAAGTCTATTCAAGTTGTGACGACTTCGGTTGTCATTAAAATCGCAAGGATCAATTACTAGATCCGAGGGGTACAATCGTTCAGTATAAGTTCAGGATCATTCGTCAATTCGTTTTGTGGTCCGACGGAATCACCCGCGATCCACTACTATGACAGTGGCGAACGGACCCCTGACTATCTTTGGACCGGCCAACAGTGGCTTAAAATATCACCTTGGCGATTTCATGGTCGAAAATCAATTCACGATCGAATTTTCTCTTAATCGTACGAATTTAATTCCCTAATTAGCCTTTCCCCAAAGGTTAGTATCCCAGGAATGATCAGTTCCGAGCGAAAATTAACTGCGAGTACATTTATGAAACTCAGTATTTTATAAATCCCAAATGAATTGATTTTCAGGATGTCACAACTCTTCCCTCCTTACAGAAATTTCATCCTTGAAATTTACAATTCTCACCACTACTCCTAAATTTACGAATCTTACTACTACACAAATAACTGGGGGTATTGACGTTGCATCATCTCTTCACTTTCTCATGTCACGCCTTCTGTCCCGTGTTGCTCCCAAATAACCTTGACCATCGGGATTGTCTTGTTCCTTAGAACCCGTTCTTTCCGATCTTCAATTCTTACCGGTCTCTTAGCATAAGACACCTTATCGTCTAATTCTATCTCTTCATAATTTAGTACATGCGTCGGGTCCGGTTCATATTTCCTCAACATCAATACGCGAAACACATTATGCACTTACGATAAATTTGGCCAAAGTGCAAGACGATAGGCCAAATCTCCAATTCTTTCTAATATCTCAAAAGGTCCCACGTACTGCGAACTCAATTTGCCCTTCTCACCAAATCTAGATAGTCCTCTCATGGGCGATACCTTAAGGAAGACGTGATCCCCAACTTGAAACTCCAAAGGTCTTCGCCTTCGGCCTGCATAATTCTTTTGACGGCTCTACGCTGTCCTCAGCCTTTCGCGTATAACCTTAATAGCTTCAACTGACTGTTCTACTAACTCTGGACCGGTAATAGTCCTTTCTCCCACTTCATTCCAGCATACAGGCATTCTACATGTCCTGTCATATAGTGCTTCAAAAGACGCCATTCCAATGCTCTGTTGGAAACTATTATTATATGCAAACTCTACTAAGGGCAGTTGTTCCTCCCACTTACCCTGAAAATCCAGCACACATGCCCGAAGCATATCCTCTAGAATCTGAATCGTCCTCTCAGATTAGCCATCCGTTTGCGGATGATAAGCTATACTGAACTGCAGCTTTGATCCTAATGCCGTCTGCAAACTTTTCCAAAAATTGGCGGTAAATCTGGGATCACGATCTGACGTAATCATTACTGGTACCCCATGCAATCAAATTATCTGCTGTACATACAACTCTGCATACCGATCTAATGCGAAATCCTTTCGCACAAGCAAAAAGCATGCTGACTTGGTCAATCTGTTGATAATTACGCAAATAACATCATGGCCTCTTTGACTTCTTGGCAACCCCGTCATAAAGTCTATAGTTATGTGCTCCTATTTCCACTCTGGGATTTCCAAAGGTCTCAACAATCCCCTGGGCTTACAATGTTGTGTCTTTACCTGTTGGCACATCAGACATTTGGCCACGTGCTTAGTGATGTCCGCCTTCATACCATTCCCCCAATAGTACTGTCTCAAATTTCGATACATTTTAGTACTGCTTGGATGGATACTATAACTGCTACGATGTGCTTCTGACAAAATTTCTTCCTTAAACTCCGCATTGTCAGGCACTTATAAACGTCCTCGGAACTTCAATATCCCGTCCTCGGATGCTTGGAAGTTCGGTTTTCTCTTAATAGCACCCATCTCCATAATCTTTTGCATTTCTAAGTCCGTAGACTGTAAGGCCTTAACCTTTGCCTGAATTTGCGGTTCAATTCTGAGTGTAGCTAATAGACTTGAGACTCAACTTACTTCAAACTTAAACTCCGAGTCTCGCACTTTCTCCAATAAGGTCCACTCCTTGACTATCAATTGAGCAACGCTTGACTTTCGACTCAACGCATCCGCTACCCGGTTTGTCTTTCCGGGGTGATACAGAATTTCACAGTTGTAATCTTTTAACAATTCCATCCACCGACGCTACCTCATGTTTAACTCTTTATGAGAAAACAGGTATTTGAGGCTCTGATGGTCTGTATAAATCTGAAACTTCTCTCTGCATAAATATTGTCGCCAAATTTTCAAGGCGAATACAATTGCAGCTAATTCCAAGTCGTGCGTCGGGTAATTCAACTCATGTGATCTTAACTATTTTGACGCATATACCACCACCTATCCATGTTGCATGAGTACACATCCCAATCCTTTCAATAATGCATCGCTATATATCTCATATCGTCTGGATCCTGATGGAATAGTCAATACCAGTGCCGTTGTTAACCTATGTTTTAATTCCTGAAAACTCCTCACATTTATTAGTCCATTCAAATTTCGTTTCCTTTTTCAATAAATGTGTCAACGGCGTTGCTATTAACAAAAATCCTTCCATAAAACGACGATAGTACCCAGCCAAACCCAGAAAACTCTAAACCTCTATTACCGTTGTTGGTCTAGGCCACTTTACCACAACTTCAATCTTCGATGGGTCCACTGAGATTCCTTTCCCAGAGATTACATGACTGAGGAATGTTCCTTGACTGAACCAAAATTCGCACTTGTCAAACTTAGTATACAGTGCGTTCTCCCTTAAAATCTGCAACACTCGATGCAAATGAAATTCGTGCTCCTCTATATTCTTTGAGTATACCAATATATCATCAATAAAAACAATCACAAACTGATCTAAGAATTCTTTGAACACCCGATTCATCAGATCCATAAAAGCAGCAGGGGCGTTCGTCAATCCAAATGGCATTACAGTGAATTCATAATGTCCATATCTCGTCCTAAATGTCGTTTTCGGTATATCCTCCTTTCTAATCCTCAACTGATGATATCTCGATCTTAAGTCAATTTTAGAGAACACCGAAGCCCCTTGCAACTGATCAAACAAATCATCAATCCTCGGTAAGGGATATATATTTTTTATCGTTACCTGATTTAGCTGCCTATAATCAATACACAATCTCAATGATTCATCCTTTTTCTTCACAAATAACACCGGCGCTCCCCACGAAGATGCATTGGGACGAATAAATCCCGTGTCTAATAATTCTTGCATCTGCATCTTTAACTCCTTTAACTCCAATAACGACATTCTATAAGATGCTTTCCAGATTAGCTCGGTTCCAAGTACCAACTCGATTACAAATTTTACTTCCCTCGCTGGTGGCAGTCCCAGCAATTCTTGAGGGAACACATCGGGATACTCGCACACCACAGCTATATCCTCTAGCCTCGGCTCCTCGGCTATTGAATCAACTACTGCCGCTAGGAACCCTTGACAATCTTCACTCAGCAACTTTGTCATTTCTAGCGAAAAAATCCATGGAATCGAGGGTCCTCCTCGACTCCCTACAAATTTGAATTCCGGATATCCAATGGGATTAAATGGATCACTCTACTATTACAATTCATTACGGCCCTATGCTTGGATAGCCAATCCATATCCACTATCACATCAAAATCGTACATGTCTAGAACCGCTAAATTAATCTTCTCCTCCCTATTCCCAATCACGATCTTACAATTTGTACACCCCAAAGAGACCAACATTTTATCATTCAAGGGAGTTGTCACGCATGACATAACATCAAGCAATTGCGGTTCTAATCCGATCAACTCAACAAACTATTTTGATATAAAAGAATGTGACGCCCCAAGGTCAAATAAAGCATATGCTGCATGGTTGCACAAAGAAATCGTACCTGTGACAACCCCTGGTGCATTCTCAACCTTTCGTCTGGCCATGGCATACACTTGTCCTTGCGCTTGAGGCCTATTCTGGTTTGTTGTATGGGCCGTTCCAGTCTGATTCCCATTCCGAGGTAGCGGCAATGCAGGCGGCCTATTCTGTTTGGGATTGGGGCAATTCCTTATGTGATGACCAAAACCTCCACATCCAAAACACGCTCCACCTCGGGTTGGACAAGGTCCACTTCCATGTCATCCTCCACACAGCCTACATGAACCATTCTGATTTCAGGCCGGCTTCTCAATGTTCTGTCTAATGGGAGGAATAAAATGTCTGTTGCCTGTCATCGGCCTCTTCCCCAGATTACAATTATCCCTACCTGGGGTAAACCTCGATCCAAAAGCTGCGGCCCTATCCACCTGATCTCGCTTAAGAACTTGGGCCCTGTCAAATATTTCCTCATACGTTCTCAGATTTACCAATAATAGCTAGCTGCGAATGTCAGCCTTCAATCCATCCCGAAATCTTCGCGCCTTATCATCGGGATGCTCCACCATTCTTGGCACAAATTTAGACAACCTCGCAAATTCCGCCTCATATTGATCTACTATCATCTGGCCTTGGCGAAATTTCATAAATTCAGCTAACTTCCTTTCCCTGGCACCAGCCAAGAAAAATTTCTCATAAAAACTCTTAGTAAAAGCAGCCCAAGTCCGGGCTATACCTTCCGGAAATATTCTATCTTTGGTGGCCTTCCACCAATCATTCGCGTTGTCTTGCAACTAATAAACCGCCAGAGTTACTCTCTCATTATTGGTACACTCCAGCACCTCAAAAGCTTTCTCAAGTTCTTTTACCCAATGAGGTGCAGCCTTAGGGTCACCTTTTCCAGAAAACTTAAGTGATTTTAACTTCATAAACTATTCTACCAATTGATCCATTGGCCTATTCACATTCATTTGTCCCTGCCCCTGGTTCTCATTATTATTAACAGCAGCAGTGGCCACAGCGGCCTCGGCAGCTTGGCCAATCGTAGCAGCTCTTTCTTGAGTTTGCTTTCCTAACAAGTTTCCGATCTATTCCAATGTCCTCATAACAGCTTCCATTCTCGGATCCTCAGTAGGTCTAACTTCCACTCTGGGGTTCACTGTAGCTCCAGCATCGACCCCAAAATTTTCTATCGCTCCTGCACCCATTTCGAGATCCTCTATGGCTCTAGCTCTAGCACGACCTTTACCCCTTGTTCCTCTACCTGCACCCCTTCTTGGGACTCTTCCTACGCCTCTTCCTTCACTGCTCATTTTATCAGCCTTCTATCACTCTCCTACCTGCTATAATTCCACTCAAGAATTAGCAATCTAGGCCCACTAGATTTATCTGATTCTAAGCAGTTAATTAAAATGAGAGTTCACTCAATTGGCAATCCCTCACTATCAATCACGAGATCACAATCACAAGAATCGGAACACCTATCTCAAGTCTAGACGCACTTGCATGTCAATTATCACACAACAATTAACTTACTCAAACAATCACAACAAACAATCTGGAGGCACGTGTAGCTTGTTTCGCCCTACAACTCATTAGGTCCTTCCTAAATACTACCCAAAAATCTCTGCTCCTTATCACTCGTGGCCCGTGCACGCAGTAATTACACGCAATTTATGCTCATCAAACATTTGATATAGCCAATTGAACAATTGATTCAGTTTGGCCCAAGCGTACACTCATCAAGCATATTTCAATCAGCCAATTGCACAATCACACATTCAATTACACCCCCACAACTCAATTATAGTTCAAACACGCATTAAACACACAATTTTCCATTTTTCACCAACCAAATGGCGTCAAATCAATTTCGGTCCTTCATGACACTTTCTCACCATTAAATACCGGTTCTAAAAATCCAATTTGCTTCCCGATCGGCCCATCACAACCCCATGAACAGTCATCCACAGCCCACTGTTGTCCTTAAATTTCCCAATAAAGATTTCCCGAATTCAATCCTAGGCCCGCCAATTGATTATACGCCTAACTCGTACAATCCCGTGCCCAAATAAATCCAATTTCAACCAAAATTACCCATCGATACCTAATGTCCTAAGTCGGGTTTAGGGCGCGACTTACCGAGTTCTAGATTTACGTGGCTAAAACAGAAAGTGGCGACGATCAACGGGGACGGTGGTGAACGGCGACATGGCTCACGGTGGAGGGGTGATCGGCGTATGGCTGACGGCGGCGACTTGGGCGTGACTGGCAAAGCTCACGGCCACACGGGGAGGAGAGGAGAGGAGAGAGAGAGACGGATGGCGTGGGGGTCGGGGGCGGCGGATCGGTGACAGCGTGGCGGTGGATGGCGGGGCGGTGATGACTGGCGGTGATGGTTCGGCGGCCATCGGCAAAGAGAGAGAGAGAGAGTGCATGGTGGGGGTTGGTGTCGTGAGGGAGAGAGAGGAATGAGGAGAGAGAGTCTTGGTCTTGACTCAAATAGTCCATTTTGGACCAAAGTGGCAAATGACCAAAATACCCCTCTCTCACATTTTTGATCCAACGGTCCAAATTCGATCTTATCTTGAAACTAACAGCCCAGATCGAATCTTACCCAAAATATCCATTGGCAATCTTGTAATTTCTCAAAAAGTCCAAGGGCAAAATTGTCTTTTCCAAATTTTAGGGTAAAATGACCAAAATGGCCTTTATCCATAAAACTAACCCTTTAATATAGGGGTAAAATGGTCAATTTCTTCGTTTCTCGCCTGAATTGAATTTTTCTGAAGGATTCGAGCACATCCAAAATTGCACGTTCCATCTGCAACGTCGTCCTAACGTCCCGTTATGACTTCCAAATTTTCCCGGCATCCGATTTGGGCTAAATTAAATAATTAAATTTTATTAAATATAACTCGAGCGTTTCTTAAACTAACGGGCGGCTTGTTGGGGAAATTCGCATATTCGACCCGTGACTGACAATAATTCAGGTCACGTGCAAGTCTATTCAGGTCGTGACGACTTCGGTTGTCATTAAAATCACGAGGATCAATTACTAGATTCAAGGGGTACGATCGTTCGGTATAGGTTCAGGATCATTCGTCAATTCGTTTCGTGGTCCGACGGAATCATCCGCGATCCACTACTATGACAGTGGCGAACTGACCCCTGACTATCCTTGGATCGACCAACAGTGGCTCAAAATATTACCTCGGCGATTTCATGGTCGAAAATCAATTCACGATCGAATTTTCTCTTAGTTGTATGAATTTAATTCCCTAATTAGCTTTTCCCTAAAGGTTAGTACCGAGGAATGATCAGTTCTGGGTGAGAATTAACTGCAAGTATATTTATAAAACTCAGTATTTTATAAATCCCAAATGGACTGATTTTCAGGATGTCACATAAGTTAGTCATTTTAGTTAAATTTTGCTAAATTACTATGTTTTTACCAAAATTGATATTGAAATTAAGGTAATTTGGCCTAATTAGATTTTAATTGGGTTAATTTGACACAACTTATGAAGGATCGATTGGGGCCCTAAACTTGAGCTCGAACATTAGCGGACCTATTTCGAGCTCGACTCTTAAAATTTGCTTGCAATCTTGATTGGTTATAATCCTTAGATCAAATGTCAAGAAGGAATCAAATATAAAAAATGACCATAAATCAATCAATATTGGACTTTTTCTATCGAGGGTCAAAGTCATTGGTTTGATCGAAAAGTCAACTCTCGATCGTTCTTATTTGTAAAAAGTAAAAATTGAAAGTCCAAATATGCTTGCAAAAGATACAGTTGATGATTTTTTAAAATTGTTTTCAAAATTTTTAAAATGTTGATCAAGAGCTAACTTTAGTGTTTGACCAAAAAATCAACCTTGAATTATTGAGAAAAACGACACCTAAGTACAAATGAAATGGAATGGAATTTGAAGAGCATAGAAATGACTCTTTTTGATTGAGAAACAGATCATGTCATAATCAGGGACCCAAGTCTTAAGTTTTTATCTTTATCGGATTAGTTGGCTAAAAATAAAGTGTCAACATATACCATGTGAAGGCTGATCTTAGGTAATAATAAGGGAAATGACCTTAAGTTCCAATAATCAACATGAGATGTATCGCCACATTGCACAACGAAATGACTAACATGCTCTACCGTTGATTGATCACCTTCGCTAGAGAAAAGGTTAAAAGCGGTCATCTTAAAACGCCTTGGATAATGCACTATCTCCATCCACTCTAGATATGGCTTTCTATATACTAGTCCAATATTTCCTTGATCATATCCTAAAATTTGCATTGATTGGTCTAGTATTAGCTGGACCTTATGGGGGGTCTTGACCAGGTATCACTTGAGTGGGCTACCTTTCAGGTAAAGATGGTGGTCTAACTTGGTTGTTAACTATCACATTTGGTCATCGAGGAGCACACATTGGGTTGGGCATCACCATTACTTCCACAGCAAGTCTTTGGCCATCTTGCCCCCTAGGTGGAGACGGTGGCCTACCTTGGTTATTGATAATAGTATTAGGCATGCTTGGGGCTGGTGCTATGTTGAATAGAGTTACTATTCCAATCGGCCTTACATTGTTGACCAAAGGTGCTAGGCCAACTGGTTGTACGTTTTCCACATTTGGCAATGGCATATTTTGCTAAGTATTTTGATTTATGTTTTAATACCATGAAAAATCCCAAACTGGTACACATATAATAATTTTATCCCAAACTAATTTTTTGACCACAAAAAATCCAAATTGGTACACTTGTGACAAATTTATCCTTAGTTTGTTTCCGTTAAATTTTACTATCAAATTGATCTATTAAATGACATGCAACAATTGACGAATGTAACAATTTTTTGTTTTATCCTTTGTTTGTCACGGGCGTACAAGTTTATGATTTTTTGTGATATTAATTCAATTTAATGGAAACTAACAGAAGGTAAATTTGTCACAAATATATTAGTTCGGGATTTTTTACGATCAAAAAATTAGTTTTGGGTAAATTTGTCATATGTGTACTAGTTTGGGGTTTTTCATAGTAAAAAAAATTAATTTGGGATAAAATTGTCACACGTGTATCAGTCTGGCGTTTTTCGTGCTATTAACCCTTTTGATTTATCAGATTGCCATTATTACCATTTAAGTTCAATTGAATGGGATTAGGCAGATTACTTTCGTTAATGGGCACCGCTCCACTAGTTTGGGTCATACCAACGGTTTCAACCCTTTGTAAAATCCTAATTGGTGGTAGAGGTAGTACAATTTTTCATACAGTGCCAAAAGTAAATTGAACAATAGTAAATTAAGGAATGTGCATAGAAGGCATAGGGGAAAATTACCAAAAAAGTCCTAAACATACTGCAATTATGCCAATTCAGTCCTAAACCTTTTGCAATTATGCTAATTTAGTCCATTGGGGTACTTTTAGCCTGTCGGCACTGACGTGGATGCCAGCCGATGCTGACATGATAATTTTAAAATTTTTTTAAATTTTTTTTCTCTTTTTTTTCCTATCTGCTTCCCCGGTTGTCAATCCGGCGATTGGCAACCGGCCAGAGCCTGGCGAGATGGAACTTGCCGGCGAGGTCGAGCCTCGCCATGGCTGGGCAAGACCACCCAAATTTGGTAAGCCCTAGCCATCGTTGGGCAAGGTGTCACTAGATTCACCCTTGCCGTTGCTAGGTGAGGTTAAGCCTCACCATGGTCAGGTGAGCTTGACCTCGCCCACTGACAACGAGGTCTCGCCAAATCCACCCTCGTTGTCGCTGGGCGAGGTCGAGCCTTGTCTAGCCATGGCACTGCTCGACCTCACCCAGCAATGGCGAGACCGCCCAGATTTGGTGAGACCTTGCTGTTGCTGGGCGAGGCCAAGCTCGCCCGATGACATCGAGGCTCAACCTTGCCAATGTCAATGAGGGCTAGCCTCGCCCATGGCCAGTAAGTTTCACCTCACCGGCCTCATCCTCTAGCCGGTCGTCAAACTGGCGACCGGGGAAGAAGATAGGAAAAAAAAAAGAAAGAGAGAAAAAAAGTCCAAAAAAATTTGAAAAAAAAATAAAAATATTTATTTTAAAATTGCCATGTTAGCATTATCCGGACGGTCGGCATTGGCTGGTGTTCGCGTCAATGCCGGTCGGCCAAATGTGGCTAGATGGACTGAATTAGCATAATTGTAAAAGGTTTATGACTGAATTGGTAAAAAAAAAATTTAAGACTGAATTAACACAATTGCAATAGGTTTAAGATTTTTTTGGTAATTTTCCTGAATGCATAGGATTAGTAGGATTTGTCTACATATGAATTTAATGGCTCGACACTCTTGGCTTGTACTTGACTTCATAGAAGATGTTGACAATTATTGGCTTGACCACATCAACGAGGTATTTCATCATATGGTCAATCATTTCATTTAAGCGTGCTTCAAGAATTCTCCTTATAGTAGCTAACATCACAGCATTATGCTCCAATTGCCTCTTTTGCTCATCGGCGAGTTGTCTCAGGATATCAACATCTCCACCGTTCCGTTGTTTTGCCATTGTTAGTGCAATTAATGACTAAAAATATCATATGCTCTCATCGCTAGGTGGTGGTGACGGGTTGTACCATCATCATTGTCAGAATCGAGTTGATTTCTTTTTCTCACCAACGTATTTCCTTAAATTAGCCACACTGGTCCCATTGGAAATGCCAAAAAGACGCTTGTTGACATCTAATTTTTAGCTGATGCATTATCAAAAATAGAAAACTTGAGATTAGGGTTTTTGATCTCAAGGAAATCCGTTTCTTGAACAAAAAGTATTATTTTTTTAATTTTGTTTGTTGGTTTAGCTTCTATAGACGGTTTACCATTTATTTAATGCAAAAACCCCGAAAGTCAAATGGTTGACTCTTGGGTTAACTTTTTGGTCAATCCTTTGACCAAAAGTCAACCCTGAGTCAAATTGGGGCTTTTCGTATAAAAATATTCCTTTCAAGTTTAATTTCACTTTAGAAGTGGAAATTTTAGAAAAATTCAACGATTTGATCATAAAATCAAATTCCCAGTGAAAAACATTGGACAATATAAAAATCCCAAAATCATCGTATTTTACCTTCAATTTGAATTGGCATTTGAAATTTTGCAAAAATCGATTAAGATCCTATTTTTCCCCAATTTGCAGAAATAGGTTCGGAATTGGCCAAAAATAAAATTACTTTCATTGTGTTCATATTCTAGCTTAATTCCTTTTATGACATTTGATCCAGAAGTCATCATAAGATTACTCGTGCGGCCAATTTTGTAAATCGGCACTTTGAAATAGAAAACCCAATTTTAGCCCTAATTATGGGTTTGAATCAATTGTTCACGATTTGTGAATGGTTAGTATCATTTGACTCGTTTTTGTGAGATAAACACGAATCCGGGTCAATTTTGTTGAAATTCACTTGAGAACTCTCCAATTTTACACATTTAGCTCACTTGAAATTTGGGATTGGGGTTATTAATGTCCAATTGATGAAATTGAAGTTGACCCATTAAGGACTAAGGTTTAATTTGATCAAATTGAGGTTCAATTTCAGCATTGGCCTTCAATTTAATTTTGACATGAAGGTCATGCATCCATTTTAATGTTGATTTGAATGTAATAGGTCGCTATAAGTATGGGAAATTGGTTCAATTTCGCATGTCTAATTGAACTCAATTTCGATTAATTTGCAAATTTTGGAGCGAAATTGCATGAAATTGTCCGATTTAGCTTAAGAAAAATCCAATTCGGCACACCTATAGCATGAATCCAATATTTTTCATGACCAATCAACTAATTAAACCCATCAAAATTGTAGTTTTGGTTTAATTGGCCTAATTGGATCAAAATTGGACTATTTCTCTTCAAATTGGACTATTTTTTCCTCAAAATTGACGAATCTTTCCTTTCAAGGACTAAATTGCATAAATTTGGAACAATTGAGACTCAACCGCTCAAGGAGAAGACCGAACTGGTCGGACCAGTTCAACCAGTCACCCGCGGAGGAGGCCAATTCGGCCTTCCTTCGACCGGTTCTTGGTCGTCAGCAACCGGCAACCGGTGACCCATCCTTTGAACAATTCCCTCGTGCCCTCCAATTCTTAGATTTTGCAAAAAAGTCCCCAGATTTTGTGACATTACAAAAATGCCCCTAATTAGGTTTTTAATTGTAAAATTAATCAATACCGTTGATGAGATTAAATCATGGCCATTTTAAATTAACACATGTAAAATGAGGTTTTTGCTTAATCTCCAAGTAAAGGATAAGCACAAATCACGATCGTCAAATCAAACCGACAGCCGAGATTGAATCTTAAGGGGAGTATATAACCCATTTTCCCTCCAAAATTTGGGAGGGGGGCCACATTTTGCAACAAACTCAGACCTAAAGCAAAAACTTTCTTTCGAAAAAATCTCTCTCTCTCTCTCTCACTCTCTCTCTCTCCCTCGGCTCTCTCTTTCTCTCTCTCTCTCTCTCCCTCGGCTCTCTCTTTCTCTCGCGTGTGAATAGCTTCAAGTAGTTGGGTGATTTCTCGCCAGTGCCGGCAAGTTCCCGAGCGGTGTCATACCCCTTGGTGTTCCTCAACCTCTTCTCGACGTCATTGAAGTAGTAACAGCTCTTGCCGCCGCCTCTACCATCCCATCTAGCTCCCTCAGCCGATTGAGCTCAAGACCATCAAATCAAACTGGTTTGCTTGCTGCTGCTGATTGCTATCACATCCCGATTTTTGGGCCTGGGAAGCCGCAGGTAAATGGTAATGGATTGGACGAGTGATACAACCTGAGGGTCGATAATGGGATAGACGGTATGGTCGGAACGTGTGTACTGAGGGTTGATCACGGTTCAATCAAAAGATTGTTCATGATTTGGCCTAGGAATCGACAGTGGAATGACTCCCTGATGGTGCGCATCGATTAGAGTGATATGGCTATGGAAAGACCCTTTGACCATAAGGGCCGGTCCGGGGCGATCATGGATCAATGCCATGCCAGCATGTGTCGGTCGCGGGTGATACCGCACGATCATGTTTCGGTCACGAGTGACCACGAGTTGATCCTGGGTTACCGGACTTCGTAAGACTATATGACAACCGAGAATCGACGATGAGTCATTGATATTTGAACGTGGATCGATAGAGAATCGGCCACGGATCGTTACGTTAAGTCAAGTAGACTATAGATAGGCCATGTACTAGGCCACAAGCCTAATGGCTAGGCCACAGACCGGCCATTGTGCCAGCCGCATCGGCCAGGCCGTGTGCCCAGACATGATCGGCCCTTGTGCTAGTCAGCTAGGCCATGGATAGGCTATGTGCTCGGCCGTGTGCCGGCCATTGTGCCTAACTTTCGTGCCAAGTGTTGTGCCCGTAAGATCCGACTCTGACCAAGTCTCGTGTCCGAGAAACTTGACCATGAATCATGCCTTATGCCCATCCATGAGCTGCGGCATATGTTAAGCCCATGTCCAAACCCTCGCTCGTGTGGCCTAATGTGATGCTCGGCATGTTGCCCAT
This sequence comes from Syzygium syzygioides, assembly GCA_031216285.1. NCBI lineage: Eukaryota > Viridiplantae > Streptophyta > Magnoliopsida > Myrtales > Myrtaceae > Syzygium > Syzygium syzygioides. The sequence goes on along the minus strand of CM062247.1, from coordinate 19,439,504 downwards.
GTAGTCGGCATAGTGCCTGGCGCACCGCTCGTGCGGCTCGGCACAACTCTCGTGCGGCCCGGCATGACGGCCATGCGCTTGGCCACGCATCCGGCCATGTGCCCGACCGTGTGCCCGTGTGGCCCGGTAGCGTGCCAGGCCACGTGCCCGACTAGACCAGGCCACACGCCTAGTTAGCCGATTAGCTTAAGCTTATCCCATTCAACTTGAATCTTGTCTTAGTTATGTTTGGTGATATTCGAGGACGTTCTCGTGCCGAACCTCGGATTGAATGGGATTATTATGCTTGTTTTATCACGGAAAAGCCTCGAAAAATAGAGAAAACAAGTATGATACGATGTTCCGATTTTGGTATCGATTAGTCAATTTTATGCACCACGGTTGACCCGAGTTAATTGTAGGTGGAACCAGTATTTTCTGAGGACTTAGATCGGCTTCACGGTTTGGAAAATTGTAGAATGAACTAGAAGATAAGGTTGGACCTAGTCAAATCTTTCTCAAGAAGCCTCCATTATTGTTCTTGACTTAGGGAACCCTTTCATAATTACAAACATTAATGGGCTTAGACTTTGGAGGCCTTGTCATGATGGTCATGTATCTTCTTGAGCAAGTTGGAAAGCAACTTAGTGAGCAAGTTTGGCTTGCCTATAAATAGGCTTGGCCACCCTCAAGCTCTCTCATGCCATTCTCTCCTCATCCTCACGCCACCACCATCTTGGCTCTTGTTTTCTTGCTTCTTGGTTCACGCCAAAGAGAAAGAGTAGGAGAGGAATATTCACCCGAGATTTGCCAAGATCCGTTTGCTCACGTGTTCAAGCCTGAAGATCACCCAAGCACCCTCGTCTCTAACTTGTTCTCTAATTTTGTTAGTCGTTGGGTAAGTGAATTCCCTAATACCGGGAAAGGATGTTGAGATGCATTGTGACGTGATTTGCTTAGACCGTTTCTTGGTCGTTTGGTTGATCGTAGTTGGTCCATTTTCTTGATTTAATCATGTTTCATGTTTGACGTTTGTTTTGGAGACTTGAATGGCAAGGTGGACATGATATAGCCATGCGTGATGTTCTCTTATGAACTTTGCTATTGATCTGCCATTGATGTAGGTGTGGTAAGGGCTGACTTATGTTAACGGCGATTGATGTATCCTCGCTTGATATTAGTGTTTTCACTTGCTGAGTCTTCCCGACTCATCCCCCGTTATCTTCCTTTTTCAGGTCCGTAGGATGGCATCTCCTCCAGCTAGCGTTGGCAATCCTGTGGAGATGAGAGCTGAAGTGCTCACCGTGATAGATGTCAAAGAAGGCCGCGCCTACCGCCGGATCACGACGCTTGTGACGTTCGATGAGGGCCTGACGGACTTGGTGCTTTATCCATACGTGGCGTGGTATCACTACGCGAACGGAGAATGGGTTGATCCCTATGTGGGTTTAACAGTGCTTTGGCGGTGCAGGCGGGCCGGCTTAGGGACAAGGCCATGGGTGTAATGTGAGATGGCCAGGCGGACAGGACCGGGGTGGAGATGAAGAAGTGAGGAGCGAGAAGTCATAGTGGGTATAGGATAACCCAAGTCAAGTTTTGCTATCCTTTGTTCGCATGTACTTAATATGTTCGCATGTATTGTAAATATAAGGTTTGCTCATGATGCTTCTTGTCTTATTTTTGCTATTGTTCTAAATGTGAGTGTCCCGAAATTATGCTTCCGCTTGTATGTAAAGAAAGATAACAATGAAAGGAACGTCACATTAATGACCCCGAGATAGGGGCATTACAATTGCGGTTGGTCCAGGTGTTTCGATCACTTTGCCGATCCTCTGTAGCTTCTTCTCGATCCCCTGGTGGTCTGCATCTCGTCGGATAGTCCTCAGAGTTATCTATTTTTGTCGATCCTCGCCTTAACAACAAAGCAGAGTCGGTCGAGCATCCAGTCGAGAATCGAACCAAAACTAGCGGTGACTGGTGGTCCTGAGGCGGTCCAACCACCGTTGATCTCTCCTCTAGCATGTCCCCACTCTCGCTATGGTCAATGCTTCATTAGAAAGCCACCGGAGAAGCTGTGGTGGCTCATTTTCACTCGGTGATTCAGATCTGTCCAACCGGACCGATCCAATCCCTCTTCTTTGTTGGCACTGCTCTGACTCCAATTCGACATTGCCGGACCCTCCCTAGTGTTCTCTAGTGGTTGACGTTCGTCCTTGGTGAGCTGAGATCCCTAGGAGTGCCTTGTACATCAATTGACACAAATCGATTGATCGTGGTTTTGCGCAATAACATAAGGTAATCTCTCGGTCCCATTTCCGATGAGGCAAGCTTGGAATAGCCAATCGGGGCTAGGATTCACCCAAGGGATTTCTATGGACTCTGTATTGATGATTTATGGTTGCTGATTACATGTTTAATGATTTGATGATGATGTTCTTAAGTTATAAGATGATTTGCAATTACGAGTTTCTAGACCTGTTTTCTATTTTGATGATTTTTACCTAGTAAATATCGTTTCTGGATCTTGACATCTTATGGACTCTCGTAATACGCTTCAAGAGCTTCAATTTGATATCTTACGGCGTTTGATTTGGTATAGTTTGCTATTTGAAAACATATTCTAAAGTTTGCATCAGAATGATTAATTTTGTTGTTCTATTTCTTCAGGTTTTTTCATGATTTGAGCAATTTTGCTAATTTTTGCTGATTTTTCTGTTTGGATCTGGACGTTGTGGTTTTCATGAAAGTTGATGAGAATCATCTTAACTACAACATGTTTTTTTTTATATTTTTCTGATGAGTCTAGATGAATGAAATCCTCTGTGAATCGACTTAGGGTCTGAAATGGCTTTTTGCACTGATTACTAAGAATTAGGGTTTTTGGCTTATTGATTTTTTGCTGCCTTGTGTGTTGAGATTCAATAGGAGTTGTCTTCATGAAAAATGATCTAAATCAAGTTGGTTATAACAAAGATTTTCCTCGAAATTTTTGGAATATGCTTAAGTGTGGAAATCTCATGAAATTTGACTTCTGCATATGCTGATTTTGCCCGACCTGCACTATTGTCGATTTTTTGTTTTTGATTTTTCTGCTAAGATCTAAACTTAGGTCTCTTCACGAAAAATATTCATCATATTGTATACTATTCACATTTATTTCACATTTTTTCCATGTCATGAGGATAGTAAATGGCGTGCATCTTATAGGCTTATCTGATGTAATTGATTGCTGACATGCATCATTATAGAAATCCTTTCAATTGATCATGAAATTGATGTTAATCGAATTCAATGCCTTCTAGGAGATCTTAAAGCATGTCTTGAGCTTTCCAATGATGCCAAGATTGCATCATTTGCATGTCAATAGACTCTATTTCGATTTTTGCCAAGTTTGCCTTAGAATCAGGAGAATTGAAAATTTGGAATACATATAAGCTTGATTCTGTGTTTGCACTTTGCTGATTTTTTGTGAATTTTTCAGTAAAGATTTTGATAATAAGTTCCCCATGGACTTTGATTGTCATTCCTAGACACAGGTCGTGATAAAATTTGAGAATTTTTGGACATCATTAACATGCCCAAATTTCCATGAGGTTGCTATGAAAATTTGCTCCTATGTTCTGTTCTAATGCATTTCCTCATGTTCTGTAATTTTTGTAAATTCATGTGTAGCTTATCTTAGGAAGTTTTCTTCACAAAAAATGTTCGTTGTTATGTACTTGATGTACCATAAATTTTCCAAAACTCTTTAACCATGGGTCCTTTTCCAATTAAATGCATCTTGAATCCCCTGTTTTGCTGTTTTTTGTTTTTCCTTTATGAATTGTCTTTTGTTTTAGGATTTTGAGAAAATAATGCATGTTGAACCGGTTTTTAACGTCTTCACGACTTTTAATCCTCATTTCATGAACTTCATTAATTTTTCAGAAAATAAAAAGGGGTTGTGTAGCGATCCCCTAAATTTTGTTTGAATGCCAATTTTAATAGAATTGATACTAATTCGATGATTCATGGAACTTGATTAGTGTGCTTGAGAACTTCTCACCCGGATTCTGGATTTATATCCTAAGAATGTCGACTCAAATTCTTATTAAAATTATCATTGCACTCACTTGCAAAATTTCATTTTTTTTTAATAATAATCGATTTTCTAGTGCATGTGCTTGTGATTGGCGTGTGATGAATTGAATGAAGTGACCTAATGTCGGTTTACTAATTTGAGTGATTGGATGAGAATCAAGGTCTTTCGACCTACCTGCATGTTTAATTCATCGCTTTGCATGTGATTTTTAGATATATGCCTAGGGACGGTGCATGATCTTGGGTCTAAATTTGGATTACACAAAGAACCTGACTTAAGGATTCACGGCATTAGTTGCTATTGGTGAACACCAATGGTAGTTAATAAACATGAATTGTATCTAAAATAAACATGGGTAAATAAGAAGAGGTATCCATTCAAGTTTGAACAAAGGCCAACCCCGAGGCCATCTTTGAAATTCTTTGTGACTTGTTTGTTATCTTTGATTGACTTGTGATGCTGTGTACTTTGTGATTGTATATTGTTTGTTGTTTTTTCTTTAGTTTCAGCTTTAGATTAGGGTTAGAATAGGTTCAAGAAGACAACAGTCTTGAAGATGGCGAAGGTCAATGTCCATTTCGACTCTATTCTTTGTATACAGTGATGGTCGATGTCCATTCCGATCTATTTTCTTGTACAAATTCATTTATTACCCGACGTATGTCTCAGGTTTCTTATTCGTGTTGTATAAACACCTGATGAGTTGCGGGTATTTCTTTCTTACACTTATAATTAGCTAGTTCTTTCAATACCTTGGCTGTTTACTTTGCGCAATGCTTTTCAATACAATTATTTGTTTCTTTCTTTTCTAGACTAAGATAGAATTAATTTAGAATCTTAAATGAAAACAAAAAAAACAAGATGCATGATCACTTAGTGGACTAAAGCTTTGGCATGAAAATGGTAAAAATAAATGCATGACAACTTAAATAACAACCATGATAAGTTTAGCAGTACCGAAATGGCGTTAATAGAAATATTAACGTAAGCTAGTCCTAAAATCCATGATCTCTGGTTCTCGTAAAAACCAATACGAAATTCTCACGTATTGGTTGGGTATTCTAACCGACCCCCGACCTAGGCTAGTGGCGACTTCTAAAAAAGATAAAATTGATTCGCTGTCATGCGAGGCATGGATTAGAGAAAATCTACATTCATGATTAATGGACCATACGGATGACTAAAAGATTGACACTTCGGTAACCCATCTTTTATGATGTGCTGTATGAACCATTCACGAACACTTACCTCTAAACTCACTTTATTGAGTTTGGCACTCGTGAGGTAGGTCATGACAACGTTTAGTCGGAATTTATCCCGTGACGAAATATCTTTCATTGAAAGTCATTTTTTTTATTTTTAATTAAAGGAGACAGGTTTTATGGCGACTTGGATAGGAGATATCATATATAAATAAGGGAACTGACAACTTTACTTCAAACAAGACTATACAATTATAAACCATCCCAAAATTAATTGATGATAAAGCTTGAAAACACAAGATGTTAACACTGAAATTTAAATCAACGACACAACATCTATAATAGAAATACACGCCGGAATTTTATTGACGACACAGATCTGGAAATTACAGCTAAGAAATATGCTGGAATTGCTCGACGACACAAGTACGGAAACTAAAAGTACAGTGCAAGAAAGTAAAAATAATTAAAAGAATGAATTTTTGTTTGAGTTGTGTCCGGAGGGGGGGTGTTCTCCGGTAGATGATTGGTGGTATTTATAGGATTATGTCGTAACCGTCTTTGAGCATTTCTCTAGTGGTTGTAGCCATGTTCCTTCATCTTCGAAAGTTTTGTATCCATATTGTCATGATGCCACGATCCAACTTTCAAGTAGTTATTCCTTAAAAATCGCATTCTAATTGCTCTACGACCTCCATTGCTTGATTCTCCAGTGATTTAAGATCCGTAATTGCTCTTCGATGCCCTTCATGCATACAACTCTCTCTCTCTCTTAATGCTTTAACCGGTGATATGTTGCCCTTGTTATTCTTGTTTACTATTGTTAACCATTTGTCATTGTATATCGACAACTATTCAACAATGGTCATCAATGTACGACAACGATTCCTACAGTTAGGGTGTCAATGGTGGGTTGGGTTTCCATGACATCCGACCCGACCTGAAACACTATAGGAATGTGCTTGACTTGACCCAAACCGACCCGGGGCTTGAACGGTATTTAACCCAAAATATCGGGTTGGGTTTCCGGTATCTTTTTTCCCTAATCGTCTCTTCACCTCCCCTCTCTTTCCCAGGCTCACAAAAAATTATAAAAACGAAACATTAGTAGTTCAATCAAACTTTAGTTGCATTCAACTAGTGAGGGAGATGAAGAAGCATAAGCACAACAAAATGATCAGGAAGCAACTTTACTCCCTTTACTTAATTAGCCACAATTTCCTCCACCTCCGCGTCACCACACTCCTCAATGACCACCACATAAGCCCTGCTGGACACTCACCATCCTCTCCATCTCCACCGCGACCCGCGATATAAACTGAGCCTCCTCCAAATGCCCACTAAGCGCCAAATTGAAAACACCATCGAAGGAGGGCCTTCGAAGAAGGGCAAATTGTGCGGATCAACGTAGCTTACCAGACGGGGCGAGTAGATCAATTCGACCTTGGAGACGTCGGTGACTCCCGGCTTGGATAGTGCCATGACTTCATGGCCAGCTCCGGCGGAGACTCAGTGGACTTTGGAGTGGTTGCGGTGGAGGCCCAGATCGCGGATCGAGTCGAATAAGTGCCGTTGGGAGAGAACTTGACTGCGGAAGGCGTGGGAGGACCAGAGGCACTTGTTCTTTCTCGTCGGGGGGGGGGGGGGGGGGAGATGAACTCGTGGCGGCCAGAGTCGCAGGAGAATTTGGGGAAGCGGCGACAAGTGGCAGCAGTGGGGGGTTCGGAGGAAGGTGTAGGTGGCGACGACAAAGGAGAGCTTGTTGAGGAACATCTAAATGTTGAAGTCGGAGAGGACGAGAAAGGAGATGGAGCTAGGGGATGAGGGAGGCAGGGGAGCGTTTAGGGTTTCTTTCATGTTGATATTTAATATATTTCAAGTCATTATGAGTATCCGAAGATATTCGACCTAACCCAAATCGTTGAGGTATCATTTTTTCTCTCACTAACCGAACCGGAATGAGACCTGAACCGAAAATAACCTGAATTTTTAGTCACAGCCGGTTTGGGTTGGGTCAGGTCGAAAACACCCCTACTTGTAGTCGTTGATAGTGGGTCATATGCTCAATGGTATTTACGCTCTAATCACATGCATATCCATATCGACGACTTGCTCATTTTTGGTGCAAACAATTTATTTCAAGGGCATAATGGCCTAGAATGTCACATTAGAATGACGAAAAAATCGTAGTAGGATGCGCAGGAACAAAGTTCATCCCTTGGAGACCTCGGAGCTTTGTCCCTATGTTGCCGAAAACTCTTCAAAGTCTTCAAGGCATGCCTTTCTAATCTTAAAAACTATATGCTCGAGTCTATGAATCAAGTGTTGACATGGCGAATTAAAACTATGAAAAAATATTATGTATCATAACAAGGAGATTTGAAAGATTTCTCGATTCGATCATCTCTAAATGTGGTTTTGGGTAGCTGGACCTTGTTCAAAGTATTAGGAAAGTTTGACCGACATTAGACAGGCGAATAACTTCCTCGTACAATGTGCAATCAACCAAAATTTTCTTGCATTGAAACACTCGAGACTTCTAGTTTCATGATGTGTTTTTGAAATCAGAACATTACAAACTTCTTGATGCTACGAAAATTAGGTGATTGGTCTCGAACGATTGAAAGCCAATCGTTGGATTTGGGTAATTATGTAAGAGGTGGTAATATGGGTAACAAACTCATTTTTTAACTCAGATTTAATGGGCCTAGGTTGAATATGAGTTATTTAAAATTTTAAAATGGGTCAAAATGGGTTTTAAACACTAATGACTAAGTTTATATGGGTTTATATGGGTTTGAAACAAACCCATATTCAACCCATTTAGGACCAATTTAACTTATTAATTCTTTTTTGTACAAATATAATTTATTAACTTAAACTGCGAATCACTGGGGTTTGCCCCATTGGCCACCCTTCCTATTTAGAAAAGAGGAGGTGGGAAGTTCGATTCTCTACTTTCTCAAAGGGTTAGAGATGGGAATGTTTAGTTTCAGGTGTGGGTTTCGACTCCTACATTCTGTAAAGAAGCATGACAAAAGTCTAAAAGGTAAGTTGAGAGTTAGAATAAGACAAATAGAAAAAATAAAAACTTAAACTGCCAATCACTGTCACCGGTCTCAATGGCCCTGACTGGATTTAGAAGAAAAATAAGAAATATATATGGAAAACAAAAATAAAATTCAAAAAATCAATAAAAAATTATAAAAATTGTCAAAAAGTGTTTTAATAATACATTTTTAAAAAAAAAATCATATGAAACAAGTTTTTCAATATTTGGTTAAATATAAAAGTGTTTTAGTAATATGGGTCGGATTGGGTATGGATTGAGTCGCGTATAGGTCGTGAAATTTGCATTACATTAAATGGGGTATAAACGGGTTAAATTGGTCAATTTGGATTGAACTATTTATGACTCGACTCGATTCACTCATTTGATAGATTTATTTATTTATTTTTATCGAATGATAGGTCTAATTATATAGGTGTTAAAAGACTAGTTTTTCACGGGCATGACCCATTTTTTATGGTAAAAGATTGTTTTTCACTCAACCCCAAATTAGCTGATTAAATTTTTTTAAAAATTTTAAGAAAAAATTTGAAGTTTCAACCCTTACAGAGCAAATACGGCATTTTGGGTGTTCCCTTTGCACATTGTACATAGTTCGAACGATTGTCCACGAAATAAGATTTATGCCACTTTATGTTCAATGTGACATCATATTTCATATCGAATTGATTCTACTTAAACTAACTATATATAATTTCATAGTCACACATTGAATCAGATTATAAGAACAAATTCGAAGAACATCTAATGATAACCACACCCCCCAACAAAAAAGGAGAAAATTCTCAAAAAGAAAATGTCAGTCTACATATTCTCAACTTCGGTAAAATGAACAGAAGCCAGCATAATGAAATTCTAGGCTCACATGAATGAACATCATAATGTCCACAATTATCGCAGATAATCCCTTTATTTAATCAAAACCCATGTATAATTAAAACATGTAAAAGCATATGGGCAGATGGCAACATGTCTCCCACGCTAAATGACCTTAATCATCATACTTTCATCCCCTCAAAATCGCTCCTTTTCAGGCCTAAGAAGGGATTGTAATTTAGTTCAGAACATAAACAAACCCAAAAAGAAAATGAAATAAAAAAAAATGAAATCCCGATCCCTGACAGATGGGCCCACATTTCCTTTCATCCAACTCAAAAGTCAAAGATGCTTGCCGGTCAAACATCATCGGACGTCGGTGCGAGCAGTGGCTGAGCAAGGGACGGCGTGATGTGGCAGGCCGTCCTGTTGTTCCCGTGGTCCTGAGTGGACTGGATCGCTACCTTTTGTTTTGCGAATTTGCTCTCTGCGCTTTTACCCCACAGGACCAGGTAGAGACCTGCTATGATAAGCACCGCACCGATAATCCTGCGGAAGCCAGAACTAACAAGTTAGTGTATTTTCTTCCTTCCATTGCCAAAAAGAACCTTAGATTCTCAGAACTTCTCCATTGAACATGTTTCGAGACACGTAAATAGTTATAGGATGATCATATCTTCATGTTTATAACTTGAAGGGGAGTCACTAAACAGTGTTGGTCCTATCTAACACTCGTTGGGCGATTGTCCTCCGAAGTTGGTTTGGGAAAGTTAATACTAAGTTTCGATGAGCAAAACGTCGATCTTTCGATCCTAGGATTAAAGATGATGGCGCCTGCTGGCCCCAGCGGTGCATGATTGAGAAGAAAGATGGATGGGAGAGGGAGAGACTAATTAATACCCTCCCAAGTAGAACTCCTCCCCTAAAGCGACTGAGGCCATGATGGCGACAACAAGCGTCTGCACAGGTTGGTACACGGCGACGAACACTGGCCCGCCTTTGTCAATGCACCATATCTGCACTGCGAAAGCTATCCCTGATGCCACCACTCCCTGCACATTTTTTATTTTTCATCAAGAAAAACTTGATCGTGTCAGTGCATGTAATTTCAAAGCTTGAAGATGATTTTTCGCCATTGAACTCGCAATTTCGTAGGATATACTGTGGACCCTACTACAAATTAATGGAGTGCGTAAATAGGACGCATGGTAACTTACATAATTTTCGTTTAAATTTTGTCGATTAACTGTGTATGAACCAGTGGTTTTTTTTTGGGGGGGGGGGGGGGCGGTTTCTATACTAGTGGTTGACAAAGAAATTTAGATCTGCCTTGTATAAGCTGGGAAATGCGCAACACAAAACTATCACTAAGTACTTTTCGGTATGAGCAGGAAAAATTGTTTTGTCACTAACAAAATTATAATTCTTGGCTTTTGAATTATAATTGCATTTCCTCATATGCTTTCTCCAAACTATTCAAAATGAACTGCCAACCTACTAAACAAATGCTGAGGTTGCTCAAAGTCATTGGGATTGCTGATGTGCTCAAAAAAGGAAGAAATTGTTTCTAAAAGGAAATTTCCTGTAAGCCATGATATGTTGCCCCAAAATCATGCATCCATGTATGAACTCACCGCGTAGAAGACACTGAAGAGCTCTCCACCGCTGTGAATGAGCCACGCATGCGGGTCTCTCTCCGTGAAAGCAGCTATGATCAAGAACTGTAGGAGCCCGAAGAAGCAAGTGTACGATGTGACCGAGAGCCGAGCTGGGTATTTCTTGAGGACTGGGGCCTGCAGCACGAGCCAACCAGACCAGGAGAGGCAGTGTCCGATCAAGAAGACGCAGCCCAAGGTCCAGTTCTTGCCTTCTGCGTTGCCTATGGAGAGGAACATGCTTGCGTATTTTGTGGGTTCGGGGAGAGGCGACGCCGGAGTGAATATGGCTGGTCCCTTGTAGAGGGTGATGACTGATGCTCCGGCGACGCAGAAGATGGTTCCGACGACCTTCGCGATGCCATCTTTCCGGTCGAGCCGAACTTGCTCTATTCTGAACGTCACATTGGTTTTTTTGCCAAAGAAAATGTTAGCTAAGTCAACTATGTGATTTTTCTTTATTTCATGGATATTCCGGATGGTAAATATCAAGCCAATTGAACTCAAATGATGTTGATGAGAATCGAGACTTTTATTTCCTATAAGCTTTATCAACAATTATGTACTTTTGCCCTTCTTTTTCACATTCTTTTTGTAGTTCCTTTTGAAGGACATGGTCCCTTTCCTTTCACTCTCTTTCTTTCCTTCTCATTTCTTTTCGGTTTTGGATTCAGGCTGAATCCATTTTCATTAGCTGCTGGAATTCCTTGCTGCAGAGAATTTTTCAGTCTCATTCGACCAATGATTTTTCTCCAACCAAAAAGTAATCCACCAAAGGGCCTAAAAGAAAACCTCTAAGATGTACAATGTGAGCTGTCTGCCTAATATGTTGATTTTCCTAACCTTGAGACTATAGAAGGAAATTATATCATATAAAGGGAATGAATTGAAGAATTTTGAGCCAGTGGTTAGTTAAGCAGGCTTCCACAGAAAGAACTTCATGTATGGGACATGTAAGCTAAATGATAATCACCTGAGTAGGGCAGCCATGAGGAATGTAATGGCTGGGACAGAGTTCTGGATTGCTGAAGCAAAGGTGGGTGAAGTGTTGTCCAAACCCAAGAAGTAGAATCCTTGGTTTGCGGTTATCCTGTTTCGATATATTGACCACACAAAAATAAAATGAAATCGTCCCTTATAAACTATAGACAGTAATTTTATATGCCAAAAGAAAAGGAAAAAAGAAATCTACTGAGAATGTTAAAATTGCTAGCAATCACAAAATTGGGAGAGAAAAGAAATAGGTCGTACCCGACTAGGGCAAGGAGAAAGAACTGCACCAAGAATTTAAGAGTGATCCCAGGCCTCTCTTTCCTGGACACCAAATAAAATGCGATAAGCATGTGAATGAGTCCTAAGTACGTTTAAAGAAGGTGTAAAAATGGGGGATTTGTCATGAGCGCATCCCAAAAACTGAACTGATAGAGAAAAAGGGTGTTTGTTGAAATGCTTTTACGAGAATCACAAGAAAGGAGGAGAGGAAATTCAAGAAGAGAGGCCTTCAAATGACACGAGCACGTACTTTTCAAGAAAATAAGCAAAAGGGAGGAGGAGGAGCAAGGCGATGATGTTCCTGTAAACAATGAAGACGATCTTGCTGATGCCCATATTGAGGGCGGCTCTGGACACCACATGGAACCCGGCGTAGCCGAATTGCAAGGCCAACATGGCCAAGTGCAGCTGGAGCCGCTCTGGCACCGAACACCACATTCTTCTAGAGCCACCGGGCACCATGTCGGCCATCAAATCTGAGGGGCTTAACAAGCTCAATTGAGAAGGGTCAAGTGAGAGAATGGGGTGATGAAGAGCAGAAGCAAGGTAAGATATAAATACTGCGGTGCATATAAGAGAGAAAGAAAAGAGCAAGTCTTTTTTTAAAGTACTGGTCCCACCCACGCATGGGGCCTAAAGAGGGATATTGTGGTTAAGTCCTAGTAGTTTCCAACTAAGAAATGATTAAATGGGCAGGGCATACACATTTCCTATATGACTACCATTTTTGGTCCTTAATCATTCACATCTAATTTCGACCAAACAACATTATCCACGTGAAACTTAATACGGTAAGTCCCATATTTAATTACATTCTCCTTTTTTTGGTTCTTTTAATTTTACGTAGGATTTAGTTTCCATGATTAAGAATATTGTATGTTTTCCTTTTGCTCATTTTTAAGTGGGTACTGTGTAATTAAAGGTACTATTTGGGCCCTTTTTTTTCCATTTTTATAGCATTTCTTTGTACAAATGAAGAGAGAAATTTCCAACAAACCTAGTTCTCTTTCACACTGTCAAGTAAATTCATGGATTGACAAGTAGAATCTGAAATTTTTTGACATAAACAACTTTTTAACAGAGTTATATGTTTATAATCTTTGTTTTCCTTATGTATATTACTATCAAACTCTTTTTTATCACTTGCCTTTTATATATGTATAATGGGACGATGGGATGAAAAAAAAAAAAACATTTTAAATATTTTCCAAAACAAAATCGCAATTGCAATCCCCGATATGAATATTTAAAAGATGAAAATTAATTTAATCAAAACTTTGTATAAAATGTAAAAAAAATTCCAATTAAATTTTATTGATTTTGGATTGACAAACACTGACATCATCTATGGTGCGTTTAGGAAAAAAACTCAAGGAGCTTTAATATGCTTAACTTTTCTACGTCATATTTTTAGTGTACTTCTACATAAACCTATGACGTCCTACATGCGTTTGTGTGCATGTGTCTCTCTAATATTATGAAAAAACACCAACTTTTCCGATATATAAAATGAAGAGATTTGATTTTTTTGTAAATGACATAAATAAAAGATAACAAATTCACCTTTACCCAAAAAAAAAAAAAGATAACAAATTCACCGTGAAAGTGAGCTTTTGAGGTAGAAGTGATGAAGAACGGATAAGTTGTTATAAGTGCAATAATAAAGAAGAGATTTGTTTTTTTTTCCTAAATCCCAATAAGTTTAAATTCGAAGGAAAACCATAATAGGAAAATAACTAAATTGAAGAAAACTGTGCAAATATGGAAACAATTAAATGAAACTTTGTTTATCTAATAAAAATGAGCAAATTTAGTCATATAGAAGATGGAAATAGCTCCACCCTTAATTAATGTACCTCATATGTCAAGAAATAATGAGATTCACCTAAGGTCTTACGTCAAAAACAAGGGTTTCCACATAGTTTTGGACTATAATTGGCTCCATTAGATCTAAGGTTATCGGTTTCAAGGTGGCTAAATTCCAAACCTAAAACCTCTTGTTTTTGAAACCGGGAACCAACCCTAGTGACCTTGAAGCCGGCCCCAGTCTAGAATAGAACCGTTTGGTTCCAATTGATGGCTTCTAGGGTCAACTGGGGAATAAATGTGTAAAGATTGTAAATAGTCAAATAAGGGGTATATTTTTCCACCATCTTTTAATTGGAGAAATTTTCTAGTTAAAGATTGTAACTATGCATCACTCATAATTGTTGAGTTAAGTTTGCATCCATATTTCAAACGCACGAATACGAGGCCCAATTCCTCAAATCGGGAATGAAGAAACATAAAATTCCTTAACAATTGCATCAAATACTAACGAACTATATCAAATTTGTATTGCATTTTCAGTTTGGCGAATTCTTTTGTGATCTTTTAAAAGTTTGTGTGGAGATATTTGAACTCTTACTAGGAAACACACTTGCTTTATCATATAACTGCAAATGCATTGAGGCGTGTGTGGAGGTGCTCCTTCGATCCCACCTCCGAGTGTCAGGGTTCAAAATCCTCCGCACGTAGTCAATTTCGACTTACCCAGTGTAGGGGAGGGACTCTACCGGCACCTCATGGGGGGTTTACTCGTCGTAATCGGTGTAAGGACGATACTTATTTCCCTCACTATCATTAAGAAGAACAATCTATAATTATTAAAGAGAGGAAACTCTCGTGATATTATCACAATTCAACTCTCCACAATATCATTTCAATCTTACTGAACCAGTAATATATATTGAGAATTTTCAAGTTGAGCAGCTTTTCAAAAGAAATTTACCAGAAAAACTTTTTCAACACGTTGTTCAGGGCACGAACTGTGGCCCAACGAGTGCGAGATATTCGCATCATCTTAGCCATTTCCCCCTTCTGGTTCTTTCGGCCAAGAACATTATTGCACATGCATGCGCATTACCCTCTATTTGCAAATTAATAAATGGAAAATTAGCAAAAATACATCAATTTTCTCTCATATACCACGTACATGTCTCTATTTTCAAAAATACATCCAAACTAAACCTAAAAATGGAAAGACCAAACTACCCTCTTTTTGGAAATTCCTCAGGCAGCCCTAAATGAGAAATTATTAAGTGATAGTCATTAATCCATGTGAGATTAATACAGTGTTCTGGACCACAAAAAAAACATAACAAACAATTATAAATTGTTATGGGATCCATTGTTTTAAAGATTTATGATTCACAATATACTGTTATTCTCATAGTGATCTAAAGACTGTTATACTAACAAAATCCTCCAAATTCCACATATATCGTCATCAAACCTCCATCACCCAACACCAACAGCTGTCACGTCCACCGAACTCAGCCGATTTCCCCGTTGTCTAAGCTTGGTGCTGCCAGTACGTCACCTCTATATCAGTCCGCCACTGATCACTACACCCCTCCCTCTTCTCTATCTGCCCTCCCCTTCCACATCTTCTTCCTCTCATTCTATACAGTACATGATGCTTGTAGAGTGTTTCATGAGCCTCTAAATGGTGGAATTTATGCATTTATGCCCCTAAAATCATAAAATATATATAAGATAAAATTAAAGTGTCCATGAGCATCAGATAAAGATGGGCTTACGACATAAAGCAACAACAATACACCATTGTTCATTTGGTTCTTTGTAGTTTACATCGGGGATGCAGATTTTCTTTACAGAAGCGATATTCAATTTCAGATGTGTGCATATAAGAGATAATTTGACGTATATATGGACGGGCATATCAAACTTTAAGTCACTTGTGTAAGAAACGAAAAAGTTTCACCGCCAAATATTCCACGGAGTAATCTGTTCTTTTTTCACAATTGGATTGACTGCTACAACCGGAATTCCACTTTCTTTCATTACATTAGACATTTGAGGAATATAAATTTAAATTAGGTTGCATTATAATATATAGAAAGGACAAGATTTTAAATTAGGAGGTCCCTTCTATTACAGGGGGCAGATATCCATGTACCATATAGTAATCTCACCGTGTGATTTTAATTTTTGGCCAAAACTTTTAGACAAAAAAGTAATTTTCTACTCTTTAGTAACCATATTGAGTTATTTTGGGATAATGACAGCACAAGTGCCATAATTTTGTATGGCGCTCATTCGAATGGCATAACTTTTTTTTTCGACTACTTAAGTGCCATAACTTTTAAAAAAAAATCAACTTAAGTGCCATAACTTTCAATTAATCACTTAAGTGTCATAATTTTTTTAAAAAAAATTCATCCAAGTGTCGGGAATTTGATGTGGTATGGTACTTGTGGTGAACATTTTAAGAAATTTATAGCACTCAAGTAATCGATTGAAAAGTTATATGGTAGTATGGCGCTCAAGTTTGCATCATACAAAATTTATGACACTTGTTTAATGTGGTTCCTGAACTTTATAAAAATATTCAATGTAGTCCTTTCATTAATTCAAGTTCATGAACTATATTGTACATTTTTATATAGTTCAGGAACTAAATTGAATATGTACTAAAAGTTCAGGGACCACATTAAATATTAGACTAAAGTTAAGGGATTACATTGAACAAATTAAAAATTTAATGACCAAATTGCACATTGAATAAAAGTTCAGAGACTGTTTGTATCATTATCTCAAGATCAAATGAGTATACAAAGTGAGAAGTGTATACAAGCATATTTAATTTTCTTTTCATCAGAACAAGAATTTTGAATTGACTAGTCCTCGTAAGAACACAAATTATCTTCTCAACGTTGCCAATTAAAACTCTACTTGCAAGATGATTAGAGTGGCTCTTAAGATCAAACTAAGTAGGAGATGCTGTGATTTGAGTATAGTAAATTTTATCCATGTCAAGTGTTTAATAGTCAAACTCACCTTGACCAATTATAAGACGCTCTTCCATTTATGAATATGATTATTATACAAATA
This sequence comes from Syzygium syzygioides, assembly GCA_031216285.1. Lineage (NCBI taxonomy): Eukaryota > Viridiplantae > Streptophyta > Magnoliopsida > Myrtales > Myrtaceae > Syzygium > Syzygium syzygioides. Next base: position 19,422,533 of record CM062247.1, on the reverse strand, counting down.
TACACCTTATGGATTCAATAATTCATCTAATTTCTTATGGAATAGATCTTAATAATGAGGTACAACGTCGACCATGATTTCAACAGAAGCATATCTGAAGGAATATATATCCTTAGCACGGGAGAATCTTGAAAAGTCCAGGCTTTAAATTTTCTGTCCGAAAAATTCGATAAATACAATGATTGGAAGTTTGAGTTGACCCCTTTTGAGCCATGAAGTAGGAGTCCCCTCAAATAAAAACTTTGTCAGATGTTAATAATGACCATGCACCGAATCTTGTATTAATAAAAGTGTTTCAAAAAGAGATGAACATGCATGAGTTCTCTTTTTCCATTAGTATTATTTCTGTCTGCTAGCCAATCTAAGAGAGGTCCTCAGGCATCAACGTGGTAGGGCAAAAGAAGACTACTATAGTGGACTTCTATTTCCAATTTTATCGGTCTCTATTTATAAAGAGAAAAGAATAAAGCATACCACATGAGCATCTACATGGTAAAGGTTAAGGGACGGTTGTCTAAAAAATCCTAAACTTTTTATATAGTGACAAATTCAATTTTAAACATTTTAATTATGTCAATTTAGTCCTAAATATTTTAACGATTTATCAATGTAATCATTTTAACTAATTTTGATTGAAAATCGCTGATATGAACGTCGATTACCTTATGTGGCACACGCAGAGTAGCCGGCATCCACTTCAGCGTTATCTTGCTACGAGAGTAGCCAGTATCCACGTTAGTGCTGTCCTACCACATAGGGAGATCAACATTTACATTAGCAAATTCTAGTTAAAATTGATCGGAAGAGCTAAATTGGTAAATCGTCTAAAGGTTTAAGGTTAAATTGGCACAATTGAAAGCTTAAGACTAAATTAACTGTTGTATAATATGTTTAGCACTTTTTGGACAAATTTCCCTAAATGTTTTATATTGTTTTCTTTCTTTTCTAGAGAATAATATTACATGGTCGATAGGATACATCACATGGACCTATATTATTTTAGTCATTAATTATTTATCCGGGTCCTATTGATGGGACTCATATGATCAACGGATAAAACATTTTTGAGGTCTCATTTTTTTATTAGTAAAAATGGTTCTTCGCACAGTGTGAGAACTTGTATCGCCATTGCTCGATTTGGTGGCTCGTCCATTTATCCATATGACTAAGGGTAGTTGTGAAATATACGATCAATCTATTGACGGTTGAAATTTGTTAAGATACCAATATAGACACCAAGTAGAATGGACAATACTTGTTGGCTTCGAACCGTTTGTGGCGCATCTATCTTCATTAAGCGTTAACAACCTCGTACTTAAAATAGAATTTCTCTTCCCATTGATAAAGCAAGGCATAGAGATTTGTTTTTCCTTACTCTTCTTAAGTTCTATTCAGACTTGTAAAATTGAACGGACTAAATGGATGTGTAATTATGATGCTTCCACTCTTTTTTATGTAACCTTTATGATAAAGACGGATGATTATGTTGCTCGTGCTTTAGCATGTTTGATATTCTTGCTAAACACACTAATTTCACTTTCCTCTTACCCGTTAAGATAGTTATGAACTCTTCTTTTTCAATGGGCACGTCTCTCTCTCTCTCTCTCTCTCTCTCTCTCTCTCTCTCTCTCTCTCTCTCTCTCTCTCTCTCTCTCTCTCTTCTTATTAACGTGGGCATTGCATTATTGCATGTTGCTTATGATGAGACCCCTTCATGCTTATTGCTTAAAGAGCTTTGTACGAGACTTACAGGTTATTATATTAAACAGGGTCAATCAGCCGTGTCATTTTCTGTTTCAGTCTATCTGCTTTGAGCCAAAACCACGAACAATGAGTTGGTCGATTGCTGGATTGCAACTTTTACAGAAGGTGCACAACTCAACTCATGGGGAAAATTGCATCATCTTTGTTTTGATAGGCAAATATCGAGTACAAGAAATATCTCACTCACCCCACTTAAATTTTTTTTGTAACAAGATAGGTATAGTCCTCGATCTAATTATTGATACGAATATAATCGTCACTTTGGAATTATCATGTTTTACGTGAAAATCGAGCGTAGATGGAAAGATACACTAATATAGATGTTAAAAAGTGAGTTTATTAAATGAAGGATGAATTTTCAAAATGATATTTAAACAAATGAGATCTTGTATATAAAAGAAAATCAACTACTTATCTGATCACTTAGATTTTGAAAATGAATAAATGTTGGCTCACTATCAATCTCGATCATTGCACTCTGTTTCGCTTTCACTTCGCAAGTTTTATCTTGTCCTTAAAAAGAAAAATGCACGCACAATGATGAATCAACAAGGCATGTTACACCTGGTAATTTTGTGCTGGAGTTAGGTGATCATGACTTATCATGAATGATTCTGTCATGTTTGATTCTCCCGGGACTACTCATCTCTTGTATCACAAAACTCGTGCATATCCATACCATCTGATAGTGGCATCCGAACAGAATCAGTAGGCCATACAAACAGATTGCCACCCGCATAGACCCCGGTAGCAACACAGCATCACACATTGAGTGGAGGAGTAAGTTTGACGTGATACTTAAAGTGAATGAACCACCTTCGAATTAGAGGCCTCCACTTAAATATTCTTTCTTGAGAACTTCGATCAAATGAGACGGGTCAGATAGTATTAGAGTACAGCCCTCTTCAATAAATGTGTCGTTCCAAGTGTGTTTCTTGACAAACTTCTAGGATATGATGACAGAGGTAGAAATGAACCGGGTCGGATAGAACACGGTGCTTCTGACACCCCCAAAATGCAATGTTTTTCCTTAAATCAAGATTTATTCTAAATTTTAACCATTAGATTATTCATGGGATAATTATCCTCAACCTGTTGTATAGCTGCTAATTCAGTCATAAACCATGTAATTGTGTCAATTTAATCATAAATATTTTAATAATTTATCAATTTAGTGCTAAATTTTTTGATGATTTGCTAATGTAGTAATTCGAGCCAAATATTCAAATAATAGGTTTAAAATTGAATTGACAAATTTTCGAAAGGTTTAGGATTAATTTGACAAAATTGAAATGGTTAGAACTAAATTGACAAATTGTCAAAAGATTCAGCACTAAATTGATATAATTGAACTCGCTATGTGTGCATATGTCCGTCTCTTGGTAGATGCTTCGACGGACTCTTAAGATTGGATCGTGCATCAACACACACATTAGGAGCATCAAATAGGATAAGGTAGCTAGGTTTGGCCATTTTTCATCGAGCCTCCTCCTTTCCCCAACCAATTACAGGAATTGCGTTATCATCCTTTCTTCCGCAAACATCACTAGCTTTTCAAGAGATAACAACAGTGAGAGCAATCAGGATCCTATACTCCCATATGATTGTTGATGAATGAAGGTGGGTTTTGTAAATACCCTCCTTGCATTACCTGAGTTGGCTCTGTTCAAGGTTTGGGTTGGTACTAGGTAAGCGCACTAGCAACTTACTTTTCTCTCTTCGCTTTTGATCGCTTCTCTTTTTGATTTTCTAAAGTGATTCCACTCCCCGCAAACGCCAGTGCACGTTTGAACAGTCAAGATAGTGAGATATTTCGTGATATTCATTCAATAGTTTCATGGTTGCTTTTTTTCAAGCCCTAGATATCAGCAAAATGAGATAGGCTCGACTCATGTAGTCCACATTGCTTTTTTATCAGCTGATGTCGAGTGAGGAGTCACCGATCAGTCACTTTCCATTCCCTATTGGTGATCGCTTTTTGACTAGAGAAACAGTTTCTGGATGATTTTGATCGGTACATGCGCATGGTTCAGTTTGCTTCTCTCGCCTCTATGCTAAAATTTTACTTTCTTAATTCAGAAGAAAGTTGATTTTCCGACTCAATGCTTTGGCATTCTTGCACATTAATGTCCAAACAGGAGTTGTACAATTAGGACAACCATCGTGTGAATTGTTTGCGAAAGATTTACATCATAACTACAGGATGAAATGTTCTTAGTGATTAAAGAACAGATGTGTAAATAAAGCAAGCACCACGGGATTTGTCCCCTTGTCATCAAGTGCAAATAATCACATGTTTTGACTTCGCCCAATGGTGTATGGACTCGTATATACCACCAGGTTCACGGATGATTTGGACATTTCTTGAGTTCAAGATACAAGTGCCTATTTAAGCGAGCTTACTTTTTGGTTTTACTCTGCGGCCACTTTCCAATATGAAAAAGTTAATTTCTCTATGGCAATGATGAAGATACGACTATGTATGCGTTTGAAGTATTTTAGAACTTTTAACTTGAAGTGCATTTATGACATAGCACTCTACAACATGAATGTTGGACTGATAGTGACAATGAGTGATGCATGAGAGATGACATTCCCCACACCCTAATGTCGGATACTTACAAAATGCCTAGAACAGCCAGGACAAGCACGCGGTCATTCATTGTATGTGCACATTTTATTAAAGTGGTTAACATTAGAATATTATAATTATATTTTGCTTGCTATCAATAAATTCGTAATAAACTAGAGAGTGTATTTTCCATTTTTGATCAATGAACTTGCATGGGCTTCAGAGTAATTCAAGAGGCTCACGTGTTACATCCGCTTCATTAAATGGGTGAATTTCCTAAAAAAAACCCCCAACTTTAGATCAAGTCCAAAATTTGCTTCAAACTTTTTTTGTTTAAGAAAAAACCCCAAACTTTAGTTCAAATCCCAAATCTGCCCTAAACTTTTTTTTCTCAGAAAAAAACCCAAAATTTTAAGTTCAGTCCTAAATCTATCTTGAATTTTATTTTGTGTAAAAAAAAATCAGCAAATTTCAATTTTTTTTTCAAAAATATATCCCCGTGATCTAGTCTCAACTTGACGTGACACTTTCACGACGATAACAAATCCACATCAGCAAAGTAATGGGACAATAGGTATAGACTTACGTCGTACTTTCACTTCGATAACAAATCAAACCCAATTAAAATTGTTGAAATTCTCCAAAATAAAACCATTCTAGAATATGAAAATTATGGATGATAACAAATCCACACCAAAAAACTTTTTTTAATTTAAAAAAAACTCAATTTTTAGGTTCAATCCAAATTTGCCCCAAACTTTTCTTTGTCTAAAAAGAAGCCTCATTATTTTATTGATGTGGATTTGTTATCAATGTGGAAGTGCCACGTCAAGTTGGACCTAGATCACGGGAGTATATTTTTGAAAATAAAATGAATTTTGATGATTTTTTTTACTCAAAACAAAATTTGGGGCAAATTTGGGACTAGACTTAAAATTTGGAGTTTTTTCTGAGACAAAAAAAAGTTTATGGCAGATATGGGACTAAATTTAAAGTTTGGAATTTTTTTTTGAGACAAAAAAATGTTTGAGGTAAATTTGGGACTTGACCTAAAGTTGGGGTTTTTTTAGGGAATTAGGCCTTCATTAAATTGATAGGTCAATCTAACTTTTTAACTCCGACCAAAAGAAAAAACTTTTACAATGGGTTCAATATTGTTCATTTAGATATGATGTCGACATAATCACTTGATGAATTCAATATGACAAGCACCTACATATATATAGACATATTTAAAATGTATATAGTAGGTCTTGTTGGCCGCAAATATGGCATCCTGATATCTCCATAGCTAGATTCTAGAATACATTAATGAGTAAAAGAGATTTGTGCACTTGATTTATAATCCATCATTCTCTATGGGGAATAGCAACGATCCTTCTATGGGGAATAGCAACGATCCTTAGTGCAAGTTCTTCTCTTCTATTATTCTCTGTATTATTAGCTCAATGAAACTGCCCCTCACAATAACAACAACTGCTCCTTATGTAAGGTTATTTGTGTATCAGAATTAGAGGAAAGACTTAAGGACTATTTATAGAATTTTAAGCCAAAGGCCTTCTCATCACAGATCGATATTTACTCCAGCCACACTAGCCAGTCCCACATTAGGCTAATTAATAATCTTTAAATTTTACTTTATTAGACCAATCCCTTGAAATGGTAAATTACAATCTAAATTAATTTAACCCACGTCAGAGTAACTGTTATAGGTTTATTAATAGGCATAATTAAGGGAAAATCTTAATATTAATCAGAGGTCATTCAGAATATTTAGGCACCTTTTGAAAATGAAGATGAGAACATGTCCAACATTGAATAAATTCTAAGGAAGCTGCAAAGGCACTTGCGTTATTGCCAATGTAAGTTCAGATTATCTCATTTTTTACACTACAAAAGAAAAATTAAGCTAAGGGGACGATATAGATCCAGTTTTGTCGCCTTAGGCAAAAGTTCGCCTTTGCCTGTTTTGTCGCCTTCCATTTTTGGCGCTTGCTTCGTCACCTTTGGTACCGAAGGCGACAAACAATATTGGTTCAAAACCAAAGGCGACAAAATTAGATGGCCTTGCTCAAAGCGATAACCTTTTTTTGTTTTTTTGGTAAGGCGATAACCTCTTTTTTTGTCACCATAAACTGGTAAAAAACCCAACAAAAACTTGTCGCGTTTGTTGAGTATATGGCGATAAAAAATACGTTGCCTTAGGTCAAATGTCAGGCTAAATTGGCACCAAAGGCGCTCGTAAGTTTGTTACCTTTTGGTAAATTTTCTATCGCATTAGGTTTTTTTTTGGACTAGGCATGCAGATGAATATTCACTTAAAAAACCTTTTTGTCACGACCAAAGATCTTGATCGCAAAGAGCTAGAAATTGGTCGCCAGGGGTTGTCGAAATAGAAATCCAGAACAACTTATTCACAATCATAACAAATCCAACAAATCATCATAAAAGAAAAAAAAAGTCATTTCGATCCTACATGCATTGTCAGTCTTGCCAAAGGGACGGACGTCCACTTCTGGAAAATTATCTGCTTCCAAACAAAATATGTCTTGTCCATTATAAGAATGTCAATGATTTAACATATCAAATAACGAACATACAATTATACAATCACTTACAAATCCACAGTGTGATCTTCTTCACCGTTTCTCTTGACGTCCCGGGTCGGATCCAATGGATATCGCTGCTTCTCCTTCCTCTCCATTGTCGGGGAACAGATCCATTTTTGTGTTAGTCATCAGCTCGTCCAACTTATCTTGATTGCTGCATGAGCCCGTCGGCCTGAGGACATAGAACTCCTCGACTTCTCCAGTGGCTGTGTACCAGAACTCGCCCCTCCATCATATTCTCCAGGATGACCACATCATCCATATCTTCCGCCTCGTGTTTTGGTATGGACCACCAACTCTTTCATCTGCTCCTACATAAATATTACCACCACCCAATCAATTTATGTAGCATAATTATGTGTTTGCACCAAAAATTAGTAAGGTCCTCGGCATAAGTAAGCATGTGACTAGAAGTTATCAATACCAAAAAAGTGGGCCATTGTCCATAACTATGAGAATTTTATCGATATCAATATACATCAATGATCATGAATTATGTTGTCGTCACACAATAGCGCATGGTTGACAATTATCACGGCACAGTTGGTTGATAAGGATACCAATTAAAAGGGGTTCAGAAGATTATCAATCGAGACATAAAGTGAAGAGTCAATGTCTAGAAGATGCCAAAACTCAGTTACGATATTCAAATTTAAAATCATTGGTAGATGAAGCAATGGAATCTAGCATATTGTGGAAGATGTAATGGAGTTAACTCGACAACAAAGTGCAAGAGATTGAGGCGTGGTTTTTGGGGAACAAACACCTAGAGGTGAGATCATGGCGACGTGAGAAGATGGAACCAAGATTTTCGAAGACATGGAAGCATGGCTAAAACTGCAGAAAAAACTACTCGTAGTTGTTTACATTGTGAACACTATAAATACGGTTGTTAATCCACTGGAGGCCCCCTCGGTGCATAAACAAACATATTATTCTTCAATTATCTTTCAATCCTTGTATTATAGTTATAGTTTCCATATTAAAGCCGTAAATTAAATTTCAACGTACGTATTTCGTAGCTTTAGTTTCCATATCTGTGTTATCGACTAAATTCCATCGCATATCTTTGATGAAGTTCCTGGGTGTCTCGTCGTCGAGTAAATTCCAACATTACATCTTTACAACTCAAGCTTTGTCCTCGATTAAATTCTGATAGAGTTTGTGTAATTTTTGTTCCATTTGAAGTTATTGATTCCCATGTCTATTTGTGATATTTCTTGTCTAGAATTGCCATAGAACCTATTTCTTCTAATAAAAATTGAAGAACAACTTTCAGTAAAAGGTATTTCATCGCAAAGTCGAATTCCGGCGAAATAGTATGACAATCGAGATATGTAAAGCATATTGTTTTACGTAGTTATGTTCCTTTTACTGATAACTCTCCCTCACGTCAGCCTTTCTTATCACCCCCAATCAAACTAAGCCCCTACAAATAAACCATGAATTACGTAATTGACATTTGAAATTGAATTACCATCACTTCACTAGTTTGTGCGAACGATTGGCTCCCCTATGCAGAACATCTAGGGAAAATTGTCCAAAAAGTCCTAAACATATTGCGGACCCAGCAATAGGTCGCCTCTGCATTAAATAACAAATTTACTCAATAATAATTCCTTAATACATCAATACCTCATAAGCTTAGGAAGCTCCATGTCGCAACCCTTCTAAGGTGAACCCTAATGGAGTTTAACGGATTGTTAAACTGGCACGAGTAACCCTCTTTCGAGATGGCGCTTAGGTTTCACATGGATTTCCTCAAGCCTTGACGACTGCAAGTTAGTTTCTCATTTATTGTTCTTTAGATTTTAACTAGAGTCCTCACTAATAAATCCTTGACCAGTTAGAAGCCAAGTAAGATGTGGCAGCCCACCTTACTTCCGCAAACCAAAGGTTTTATATTCGAAGACTTGATTACGTTGATCATGTTTTGGTCTTTATCAGAATTTATTCATTGTTTAATATGTTTCCTCATTCACTTGAAAGATAGCATTTAAAACTACTTAAAAGGAAAATTATAGTGTCAAGTTCAAGCTCATCTCGACTCACTTACTCAGTATTGGAAACTCGACTTGCGCTCAATGAAATATTGAAAAATTTCTACTTGATCTTAATTCCTTTTAACATTTTTCTCCTATCTTTGAATGTGAATGATCGATTTTTTATTAAATTTATTCTCACAAAAGATTTATTTTAAATACAAATGAATAATAATTTTCTTTTCACATTTTAAGTTTGGTTATTGGTATCTTTGAAATATTTATAATTTTAACACTAGGATGTATTGTTGTTTTTGTATAGATATACTCCTTAACAAATTTTTATATGTTATAATTAATTCATGGATTTTCATCTAATGTAGGTTGAATGGATATTTTTAATTAAATAATTACTGTCCTTCTATTCTATATCATTTTTTTATTTTTTTCTTTCTCTTATTTTGGCAATTTCAAAACATGGTGGCTTGAAGTTCTCGTTGGAACATAGCGTGTCATGTTCTTATTGGACTAATATCACACTTGCAGTTTAATATGGTTACAAATGGCCAAACTGAATTAAACTCTCTCATGCCTCTCTCTTACTACATTTCTATAGATAGATTCTCTTTCAAAATTCAATATTTAATCTTCTTTTTAACTAGTAGACCAAAAAATTCTTCTTTTTAACTCGATAACACGTTTTGTCCAATCAAGATGTTTCAACCTAGAATTGAGGGTTACAGTTTTGACTATCTGAGTTCTACCGTTTGTGTTATTTGTAAGTCTTCTTTATTTTGGTGCAGTCGAGTCCTCCGTTATTTATTTAGTTAATCGGACCTCCTGCTGAATTGGTAACATGGCATCACCCATGTTGCACGTAATGGATGTGAGACATTGATATGATGCCCAATAAGCACCACATCAGCAAACACCAATGAAAAAATTAAAAAAAGAAAAAAATAAGGGAAAACCCTAGGGGGAGAGAGAGAGAGAGAGAGAGAGAGAGAGAGTATGTGACACGAGGTGTCATCGCCGGGTGCAACTATTGACAAAATTATCGGCGAGGGTCGCTGCCAATAGTCAAGACAATTGACGAAAGACCTGATTGAATAAAACCAAGGACATAAAAGACTCGATTATACAAAAGTAAGCTTAGAGAATCAATTCGCACAAGCAATAAAATTTAGAGGATCAAAACCGTACTTAATCTTAGAAAAGTTAAAATAAGATAAATTAATGGCTGTCATGGGTATTGCTTAATGAGATTTAAATAGGACAATACAAGAATAAAGGGGTTTAATTGAATTAAACAAATAAAAATTTATCGACTTATGCCAAACCCAATACGAACTCGATCCACCCTTTTGCGACCACTAATCAACACATACTACATAATTATGAGACCTCCACTATAATTTCCCCTTAGGTATATGCTCCAGTGAGGAGGAAGGGCCCCTTAAGATTGGGTCACCCCTACCTCCTCATATTATGTCTAGAGCCAGGTTGGTGAGTGGACTTCAGTTGGATCCTACTTGCCTTCTTTTTCTCTCTCAAGAGATGGTATCGGAATCTTGGAGCAAACATCTTCTCAAAATGACAAACACGATTCCTACTCGGTCACTCTCAACATCCTCATCCTCGACCCCCGTGCTCAAGACAAGTTCAATCACAGGCCTTTCATGTCTCCAGTTTTGATTTCCACGTTGACAAGTTCAAAGATCGAATCAATGAGCCTTGAAACGTAAACGCCTACAAGATGGTTTTGATTATCGACCTAACAAGGACGTACGTAGTTTTCATCCTCCATAGGTGTATCGATATTCATTGCGCTAGTGGCCAAGAAGCACGATGCTGGAATGTAATTCACGACTGTGGCATCGGATTCAGCGTCAACATGCCCAAATCAATGAATTTTTTTTTGGTCAGACAAATCAAAACATGCCAAGAAAGTGGCGCTTCTAATTTCAGGTTCCATTTTGGAATAAAAAGTCATCCAGTGGTCAGCAACACCCTAGTACATATACCAAAAGATAGTTGAGGAGCAGATTATGTTTGATCATATTAACAAAGCAGTCCAAGATTTTGAGAGACGAATACTCAATGCCTTAAAGTTTTAATTGGTATAGATTTCCCGTAACTCTTACAAGAATAAAAAAACATATTACACTTTGCATAAGTTGTTCCATAAACTCCTCCACAACTACCATGCCATTGCAAATACCGCAAGGCAAATGCAGCAGGCCAGCGGCTAGCAGTTTCTAGAATTTTAACTCATAGTTTCAAGGTGTTATAACTTTAAAATAAAAACATATTATGAAACATCCAAGTATTGATACTTCATAGCACAATCACAACGCAGCACAACTATAGAACCAGAACTATACCAAACTAACATTTAGTTAGAATAGCTATAAATGTTGTGAATTCGTGTTCATATGTCATAACCTTATTAAGTTGTATCATTGAAGGATACTATATTTTATTGATTATGCTATAGAACTTCTGTACATTAACATTCATGTCAGCTTGTGTTACCTTCTAGTTTGCCACATAAATGTGTTAATTCATGTTAGAAATTGTCAGCAATGCCACGAGCTAGAGACAATAGTTGTAATGCCCTGCTTCGTCCACACCTAGTCTTATGTGTGTATCCTTTTCTGGGGTACATTTCAAACCTGTGTAACGATGCTCTTAGCGCTGCATTCTCAACAAGGCCAACTGAAAAATGCATGACCTGGTATCTCAGTGATGCTGGGATTACAACAGCATCTTTACATGCCTCTAATGGCTGTCATGGTCCTGTATCACAAATGAAGTCAGGAAAAAGAAAATGGGGTGCCATCATACACATGCTTGAATATGCTCAAGGGCAGTTTACTATAGTTAGCATTCATTGACAGCACCCATCCTCTTGAAATCACCTCATTTTTTTTCACTCTCCCCCGGCGATTGTACAACAAGATCGAATGGCTTATTCCGCACCTGTATCTTCAACGGATTTCTTATATTCTGGCTTAAGCTCATATGTACCCTGGTTTGCTCCCCTTTTGTTGTAAACACAAAGCTCATTCAGTATCTCTTTCAAGAATTGCTGCAATAAAACAGGAGAAAAATCAAAGTGGAGTCTGTCACACAAGCTGCCCAGCTAAACTGGAGCATGACTTGCATCAATACAAGTAATACAAGGGAAAAGACATTTCACCAAGATAGAAATCCATTTAAAATGCTAACGATATAAGATAATTAGATCATTGTCTTACTTTGTCCGCAACATAAGATAATTGATCCATTGTTTTACTTTGTCCGCATGCAGGCAATGACATTATAAAACAATATCCAAAAAAAATGAGCATACCGCAGGTTGATCAGTCTCCTGCACAAGTTGCTTTAGTGCCCAATTGGGTTGCCTTTCAAACAGCTTGAACATTATATCCTCCAACTCCCCTCTATCTCTTCGGGTTCTTTTCATGTCTGACTGCTTCACTGGTTGCGTTTTCTTCTTATCCTAGTAGATAATCCAAAAGGTTAAGCATTTGTATCAGGACCGCCAATATTACACATTAGGATATAGAACATTGCTGCTCATTTATTCACTGTGATATTAGTGCTCTCCTCAAGCTGTGCTACGAGGTCTGTCTACATGAGTACACCCATATCTTCATATTTTTAATTCAGTCCAATGAAAGACAGTAACTAAAACAATAGCAGGAACTTGAATACCTTGGATGCAGATGAGACCAACCCTATGATACCAGGCAAAGGCCTCATGTGCGCTCCACGATCATTGTTAATCACCTTCACATAAAATCAGTGTGAATGTAGCATAAAGTACTTCCTTAACAACCCAATATCATAGCGATTGCCACTGAAATAACTATATACAGGCAAATTCCACCTGTATTTGCCGATTTCTTATCATGGACTTGTTTGTCCTTTCACGGCATAACTTTCCGTACTCCTCAATGCTATCACTATTCGGTTTCATGTCAAATTTATGTTCCACTTTCCCTTCCACTGCGACCTTGCCTACAATATGCATTCAAGATCTTCAGAAAAAGCCAAACTTTTAATGGCTGAATAATGAAAAGAAGTACAGCCCTTGAAAGCTCCAAAGCAGATTATACTCTTGAGTACATCAAGAGCATCAAGAAACTTTAATCAGTTTGCAACACCGCCCACTGCACAGAACACAGCAATATACAATGCCAAAATATGATTGTGAATGTCTGAGCAAGCACGATAAAGTCACACAAACCTCGTGAAAAAAATTGTACATTCTTTCAGCTCAACCTAAGGATTACCCTCACCTCACAACTGTATGCAAAAGTAAAAAACTTCGCTACTGATGACGTGCTAAATCTAGATATTTAACATTTCCACATATTTAATTGAAAGAAATTGGGATGAAGATTCATAATCCAAGTTGTGTGATAAGAGAACTAGCTCATGAGCGTACAGGGTCACCATTTCAAAGTGATAATTGAGTTAAACATGCTAATTCAACAAACCATATGGCTCATAAGGTGCCAAGAAAATCATCGCCAAAGTCATTAAAAACTAATAACAGGACGGACAGGGACTGAATCGGCCTACTTCAGATCTTTAATTACTAGCGAGAGAAAATGCTACAAGTTTGGAATCACACTTCGAGTAGCCACTTAGATCTGTTGTTGCTTGCAACCCAACAACTTAGGGTACTCAAGGGGATGGCGACCTAATAAATCAGCATGGAGCAAGTACATGATCTTTCTTCCCTCTTACAAGTACCTAAGGGAACCCCCACTATAGACAAAAGTACCACAATAGCCATTCAGCGATGATAGATATTAAATACTCAATAAAACCATTCTTGACAAATTTGCAGCGACTCTAATCTACTAAAATTCAAACTCCATTATCCCAACATCAAGTACAAGGGCAATCAGCCATTAGAATACATAAGCAAACATAAGGCACATGGAACAACAAGAGATGAAAAACTCGCATGTGTTATTTTACAAAAACATACAAAACATGACAAATGACAGTGAGATTCATGGTGCTCACCATGACTTGTTTCTGAGAACACAGACATTGGGACAATATCTTTAGACATATTCAAAGAATAACTTTTTGGAATATTCCCAGGCTCGGTGCTCGCCATCTCCATAGTGAACTGATTCACAATACAAGAAGATAATATCAGAAATGCAAAGCAACAAAACATTAGCAGCAGATGTCATACACAAAAGCTACACGATAGTGTCCGGGAATTAAGAACTTAGGTTAATATCACGAAAAACCTCAAACTGGTACATCAGTGACAAATTTACCATAAACTAATTTTTTTCCCATAAAAAACCCCAAATTGGGATACCCGTGACAAATTTACTCAAAACTAATTTTTTGACTACCAAAATCCCAAATTGATACGTTTATGACAAATTTACCCTCTATTAAATTGGATTAATATTACTAAAAAATCACAAACCGGTATATTTATAACAAACATAGGGTAAAACCCGAAATTGGTACACTCGTCAACTGCAATATGTGTCTAACTCAGCAATTTAACCGTAAAATTTACTAAAACAGAGGGTAAATTTGTCACGGGTGTACCAATTTGAGATTTATGGTGGTCAAAAAATTAGTTTGGAGTACCAGTTTGAGGTTTTTCGTAATATTAACCCTAAGAACTTGACGAGGGGGTCACTCACAACATAAAACAATGTAGAACCTATGTGGCTACGAGTTAAGCTACGAGCAAGTAAACTCTCTTGAGATGGTCGTCAAACAGAAGGACATCTAAGAACAAAAGGAATTGTGCGAAATCAGACAATTATCCTCGTACAAAACTCTAGTTCGGACAACCAAGGAAGAACAGGCCACCCACTTGCGCCCGAACTCCACAGATCAACTGGCCTTTTCAACCACACCCAATTAACATCTGAGCCTATAGCACTCGCCACTCTCCGAATCATTAAACTCCCCACTGCTCGAGATCAGAACAAGTTCCAAGCAAGTATTCGCAATTCGTATCGCCGGCGTCACTTCAAAACGCTCGAATCACCAGTGGAATTATAATCAAACATATGGAGAGGGAGAGAGAGAGTACCTGGAGGGAAGAAGGGTCTTCGGGGGGTCGAAGAGGATCGAGAGAGAGAACGACCTTGGCGAGAGGGTCGGAGGGAGGGTGAGCTTGCCACGACTTCGCCACCACCACCGGGCACTTCATCAGCCACACCGATCTCTCCGCCTTCGCCGTCTCCACCTTGCTGCTCCCCTCGTCTTCCTCCATCACCCTCGCCTCTCTCTCTCTCTCTCTCTCTCGCTCGCTCTCTCTCCCTTTCGGACTTGGTCTTCTTATTTTCCCTTCGGTTCCACTGTTGTGGCGAGGCGGTGTCCGAACTGAGTTAAAAGACTGCAAAAGGCTGGACTGGGCTTGGGCCTTCCAAGGGGGGTACGTCCTTTTCAAGAAGACATTTCTTCTTTCTTCTTATTGGAAAACTCTCGTCACCGTGACCTGAACTTCTATCGGTTCTGCAATGGAGAAAGTCACTTCTTTTTTTTATTCAATCATCACCATATTTTTAAAATTTGACTTGACATGAGTCCTCTGTTACTTAAATTGCCTTGTTGGTCCGTCTCTTAGGACGTCGTGCCTCGCTTACTTTGCAAAAGTTAAACACAATTGTCGACGTGACTTGCCTATTCATATAACATTTATGGTGTCTCTATTTAGGTGGTGGATGATGAGGAGCAAGAGAGAGTGCTAACTTGTGCGATATTGGTAGTCTGGTATGTCTCTAGTGACGTGACGTCATCGCAGGAAGCCGCATTAAATGTCAATGTGGACGGTTTAGGACTATTTAATAGTATTAGCACTCATGCTATTAATTTCTATCCATGATTAATGGAGACCTCATATTGAATCAAGTTTGAAAAGTTGAGGTACATAATTGAACTAGGAAAAAGTTCATTAACTCGATTGTAAAACAAGTAAAAGTTCATATACTTGCATTGTCATTATCCCTTTCTTTTTAGAGGTTTTTTTATTACGGATTCTTTACATTGTTGTATAATGGAAAAAATGCTACTTTCCATCCTTATCTTGTCAGGTTGCGTTTAGTAATTTGGATTTCTAGTCAAGATAGGATTGGATAGGATAAGATATGAAATTCAGATTTGTTATATCCTATTTACTGTTCGGTGAATCGCAGTATTAAATATGCATATTTTTATATTTTATTATGTCCATTATTTACTATGAACGTCATATCGGTTTAAATATACCTAAAAATTGCACAAATAGAGATGCTAAAAATCTCTCACGGCACTCTTACTTACTTCATTTTTATTTGCTTATTTTTTATTATTTTTCCCTCTCTTTTTAATTCTTTTCTTTCTTTATTTCTTTTTTCCTCTTCCATCATTCTCTAATAAAATTTTATTAAATAGTAAACTATACTAATATATCTAAAATATGTAATAAATATAAATACTAAATGTATTTATTTGTATATATGAAATTTAGATTATAGGATAGAAAGAAATTAGAATATATAAATAAACATAAGCATAAATAAAAATGAAATTATTGTTATTTTTTGTAATTTTGAATTTTTATATTAAAATAAAAATATTATTTATATTAAAATATTATTTTAATTTTATTAATTTAACAAGTTTGTTATTCGAAAAAAATAGCTTTTATATTATGGACATTAAAAATCATGTCTACCTTTATCCCACCTTCTCTATGGGATAATTTTATCAGAGTTATATCCCTCTTATATTCAACTTTATCCTGTCTTAGATAGGTACCAAACATGGGATATGATAAAATCTATCCTATCCCAAATTTCATCCTGAACATAACCTCATTGTTTACCTAATTAAGTCACCATACTTTTAATTTTTCTAATTAATTTTTCTATTTATATAAAGGGTCACATTTTTTCCACTCCTCTTTTGACTTAAACACTCCCATTTTTTGTGTTTTGACCATACTATCTATTGTGGAGCCCACTATTTTTGGTACATCTCTACAAAAGTGATCTTTTTTTTTATTTATTATTTGATCAAAATTTTTTATTTTGTATCTTTTTTTTTCCATGTGGGTCCCACTTTCTTTCTTTTTCTTTCTTTCTAGACCTTTGAATTCTTAGTTCTTTGCTCTTGCAAATCGTCTTGCGTCTCCATTGTCACCAAAAAAAAATATAGATTACCTAAATTCCCCCAGAGATCAAACAACCAAATTAAGCATATCCTGCATCATTATTCCTAATAAGTCAATTACTGAGAAACAATGACAAAATCACAAGATTGATGATGAAGAACTTATGAAAATGATAATAAGAAACTAAACCTTGAGGAAACAAAGTCTATAGGACACAAGTATGCTACAGACTACAAAGCAACTGCACAATTAATTCACAAACACTATTTTGATGTACGCTACGCTCTAAATGCAAGATTGAAACACAAGATCAAGCATTTTTATGACCCAAAACTCAAATTTACTTTTAAGAAAATATATCAAGAAATACTCAATAGCAACTGGAATGAGCATTATTCGAGACCAAGAAAATTAAAAAGGAAAAAAAGACAAGCTTTTGCCAACGGTACCGCCAATAGCAATGATGAGGGCGTGAATATGAAGTAAGCCATTCTTTTGGGTATTGCAGATGCAAAATAGATTTGTGGAAGGAGAAGAAGAAGGAGTGGGAGGCGTTGTAGAAAGAAGAGAATGGCTTACCAAAAAGAAAATATAAAGACGATTTGCAAGAGCGGAGAACTAAGACGTCGAAGGCGTGAAAAAAAGAAGAAGAAGAAGGAAAGTGGACCTGCAAGGGAAAAAAAGACAAAATAATTAAATGATCACTATTTTAGAGTTGTAACAGAAGTGATGGGCCCCACAAGGGATAGTATAGTCAAAATACAAAAAAAACTGGACTGTTTAAGCCAAATCAAGAGTGGGAAAAATGCGACCATATATAAAATGACTAATTAAATCCATCTAGCACAAAAGCCGGCAAAATCCAGCTAAAGTAACCATTGGTAGATGCTAGAGTGTAACGTGAATTCAATATTGTCAATGTAAACCATCTCATGTGCAAAGTGAACTCGTGAGAGTTAAAAAAAAATACAAATTATTAAAATTTAAGCTATTCATTATCCACAACCCATAGTGGGTGTCCTCATAGCAATATTTAATGCCTGTCACACTTGAACATCCTTCAATGACCATGATAGTTGGATTTGGCCGAATTTTTTACCGGATGTGTTTGATTAGACATTTTGTTAAGTAGAATTACTCGATAAAAAAATTGAAAATATAAGAAGTTGATTAGAAAAGTGGTGAAAGTATAGGGATAAAATGTAAAATTGTAGTTGAGAAATTGTATGACTTGTATTTTTGTATTTATTTTCATTTTTCCTTATTTACGATTCAAAACAAATAAAAGGCATGATCATAAAATTAAACTTTCTTCATATCAAACAAATTAGTGTGAACAACATTTTCTACAACTTTTTGAAAAATTGTTTCTAATCTTTTATAATAGATTATGAGAAAAGTGCATCAGTCCTAAAACTTGTTATTAAAATACAATCGAGTTCTCAAATTTTTAAAAAATGTAATCAAGTTCCGAAACTCATTAAATTAATGTAATTAAGTACATTCGTTAATTCATCTAATTTGGCTAACTCAAAATGGCGATGTACCATTTTTTACTACTTTCTTTGAACACATGGTGCCTCTGTGGCATTTGTTGACTAGGTCCACTTTATGTGGGGTCCAACTAGCTTAAAAAAAAAGAAAAGAGAAAAGTCAAAATATTAGAAAGAAAAAGAAAAGTGCTTTTTACCCCCTGTTTCGGTCTTATAGTTCCATTTGTATCTGACTAGCCCCTTTCTCATGTTGTTTAGATCTTGCGGAACTTTCTTTGACCTTGTCTGGACATTTCCATGTCCTAACTGGGTCAGAGATTGGTTTTGGCTCTAGTTTGTATATGGTGTTTGAAAAGTAATACATTTATTTACCTTTACCAAAAAAAAAAAAGAAAAGTGCTTTTGTGCATGAGTGTTGTTGAGACCTGATTTTTAACCAACATGTCCTAAAAGTAAAATCTTGAGATTAGGGCTTTTGATCATGACAAGAACCCAATCCTCAACTAAAAGGAATCATTTAGCATTTAAATTAGCATTAGTCATTCATTTTCTAGCTTTTTGCATTTCAATTTTAAAAAGTCAAAGAGTTGACTTTCGAGTTGACTTTTGAGTTAAACTTTGACCCAAAGTCGACCCAAAGTCAAATTTTAGTTTTTTGCATAAAAAAATCCCAAAATAGTGTCAATTTCACTTTTGCACAATCAATTTTCAAAAAATTCAAAGTTTGACCCATTAATTGACATTTTAGTACATAAGTACTAAACTATTGACTTTTGGTTAAAATTTTTTCCAAAAAAATTATAAAATTTCAAAACCCCTAAATCAACTTACTTTCAGCTTAATTTCACTTTGGCATCATCAATTTTATAAAAATTGATTTAGAATCAACTTTTTCCCAATTTGCAAAATTTGGTTCTAATTGACCAAAAATAAAATTATTTCATTTCTAATCATTTTTTAGGATGATTTCCTTCATGACATTTGATCTAGAGGTCGTATTACATTCAATTTTTAAGTCAATTTTAGAATTTAAAGCTAAGAATGAAAATCTCCAATTTAGGCCCTAATTAGTGATTCCGGTTGGTTATTCATGATTTGCACAATTGAGACATGAACGAGCCTAATTTCTTATATGAAATTTAAATTCGAAATCAATTTTGGATGATTCATGAATTTGAGCCAATTCGATCAATTTAATGATCTAATGATTGAAAAATCTAAGAGTAATTGATCCAATTAGTATAATTCAATTTGACCCATTCTAGACTAGCATCCAATTTAATGAATTGAAGCTCAATTTGGCCAATTGTAATTCAATTAAATCCATTAAAGAACAATTGGGTCAAACAAGTTAAATTGGATCAATTTGTGCTTGAATTTAAAATTGGTTCAATCTAATTTAATCGAATTCAATATTAATCGGGTCAATTAAACATAACAGAGATTAAATTGTACAAAATTGAAACAAATTGGTTCGAGAATTGAACCGGTTCAACTCGGTCAAAATCGAGTTAAACTGGTTCAACCCAGTTGGATCGGAATTGAACCGGTCCGATCGAACTAGCCATTTTCCAATCAAAAATCCGGTGGCCAGTTCATTTTGACCAACTGAGGCTAGCCACATCCCTTTGTGCCCAAGATGACAAAAATACCCTTAAATGGAAATTACAAAAATGCCCCAAAAGCAAAATTACCAAAATACCCTTATTTAAGGATTAAGCAAATTACTTAGGGGTTAAGCAAATCAATCATGGCCATCCATAATGCCATGTCACCTATCTTTAGCCATTAAGGAATATTTTTAATTATTAAGGATGTATTCTAGGTCATTAGATTGATCAAGGGCTAGGATTCAAAATTGGGGAGGGGGGCGGGGGCGGTATATAACCTTTTTCCTTCCAAAATTAGAGAAAAAATTCTCGTTTTTCATATATGTTTTCTTTCTCTTCTCTCTCCCTCTCTCTCTCTCGATCTCACGTTCTCTCCCTCTTTAACTCTTGGCCGTGAGCTCTCCTTGCTCACGTCGGCCATTTGCCGATCGATTTCCAGTGCCCCGTCGCTACTTTGGCAACCCTCGGATGTCCTAGAACCAATTGCAAGGTCAGCTGCCATCTCTAGTGGCTGAAGCTTCCTCACTGGCTTCGGCCACGTTTTCATCTCGACACAATCACCAGTGCTACTACCGGTGATCTGTCTAGTCGGTGATCTGTTCGGATAGTGATTTCGGCTATTCTGACATCCTAGCATCCTTCCTAGGCGATTTGAGACTCGCAATCAGCATCCTCAACTTCATTTCGAAGCTATAGTGGCCAGCTTCCACTGGAAAAGCCACAGGAGTTCCATTCTAAGCTTGATTTTACTTCTTTTTCTTTGGATCACAATCTTATGTCAATTTTCTTACCTTGTGACTTAGATATCGGAAGCTATATTTGATGCCATTTCGAAGTTCATTGGTGGTCAAAATAGCTCGTTTGAGCTCAGAAACATCATCGAACAAGGTGGTACTCTTGGATTTTATCCAATAAAATTGTGTACAGAGAGATATGCATACTTGAAATATTGATTTCAGCTAGTAAATGTCAAAATCTTGCGAAGTGATGAACTAGAGAGTCGTAAAATACATCTCGACCTTCGATTTGATATGCTGTATGCCTTGAACGGATATCGTTTGCTAGGTTAAAACTCCTTGAATGAGAATGTTGTATTCTGTTCTTTAATGATACTTAATGACCTTACTCAGTTTGATAATTTTTTTTGATTTTCTAAGTTCGTTATTTAAGAAAAATTCCTTCATAAAAGTTGTCAAGTACATTCAGATCTATCCATTGTAAAAATTTCATAAAATTACAAACATGTTAGATTTGGACAATTAGCAACATCATCTAGCCTTAGATCTTGTGATAGATGAGTTTCTAACTGACCTTCATGAGTTTTTCGATTTTTATAAATTCGTGTATTCAAAATCTAAAAAAGTGTTCTTCATGAAAGTTTATAGTGAGATCCAAAAATTTCACTTGACATCAATTTCATCAAAATTGGAGTTCATTTTGCTTTCCAAACTAATTTTTATGATTTAGTCAGTATTTGTATTCAGATCTGAGTTTCCTTTCTCTAAAATCTAAAATAATGTTTCTCTGAATTTGATAAAGTTAAAGTCTTCTTTTGCTAAAACTCAAAACTACAAAATTGTTCATTAGGGTCTTATTATGTAGACCAGAAATTTTGGGCATCCAACAGAAATTTTTAGTGAGCCAATTTTCTAAAAGTCTCAGATAAGATTCTCCAGGACTAAATTCCGATTTGCAAATGAGTCCTCGATGAAAACCAAATTTTATAAAAATTTGGAGAGCTTTTTAGCAAAAATTCAAAACATGAAAATTGTCACACAGAGAATCTTAACTGTCAAATTTTTTGGCAGGGTTTTGATGACGGTCACTATTTTTTCCACAATTTTTTTGAATTCAAATTCAAATTGGGTCCAAACTGTCCCTGAGGGTAAGTTTGTCATTTTCGTGAAAATTAGTGAAGAATTAGAACAAGTGGTCTTCTTGACTTTTAATCCTCATGACATAAGATTTCTAATGATACACGAATCACTTCATTTGCACATCATTAGGTTGATTAATCACATCTGAATAGTTGTGGTCCGAATTTGATAACAACAACCGAATAAGTGGTCCTCTTATGAGGCCCACTTTCCATTGCTTGATTGGTTGAGAAACAAGACCCATGGGCCTAAGTGTATGCATTATCCATTGTCTTGTATGTGTTTGATAGATGTATATTAGACTTGATGCATGTTCGGTGGGTAGCCCATGGTGATCACTTAGAACCTGGCTTTAGGGGTTAACCGATACAAGTTACCATTTTGTAAATGCAAATGGTAGCTCATTATTACTAACCGTTAATCAAACAATGTTAGATGATCAAGTGGGCTGGTAAATCGAAATGTATGCAAAGCAAAAGGCCGATCCTGAGGCTCGTGTTTGATTAGTGAATTACTTGCATCATTGCCTTGCTTTGTTGTTCTTTTGTGCATTATTTATCGTGAATGTATCATATGGATGTAAACACCGACACCCTAGAGGCAGTCCATGGAGGGGATAGTCCAAAATTATAAAAGACCAAGGTGATAGATCGATGTCCAATCTGGTTTAAATTTGTATTCAATTGACGTAGGCGATAGACCGATGTCCGATCTGGCCTCAATTTGTATTCAATTCATTTATTCCCAATCATGTCTCGGGTTTTCAATTCTTGTTGTAATAAACACCAACAAGTTGCGGGTTTTAATTTCTTGCACTTAGAATTAGCTCGTCTTTTCCGTGCCTTGGTTGTTTACTTTACACAATGCCTTTCAATACGATTGATTGTTTCTTTCTTTTCTAGACTAAGATAAGGTTAGTTTAGAATCTTAAAAGAACACATAAAAACAAGATGCATGATCACCTAGTAAACTAAGACTTTGCATGAAAAATGGAAAAAAAATAAATGCATGACAACTTAGATAATAACCATGATATGTTTAGTGGTACCGAAAGGATGTTAATAGAAATATTAACGTAAGTTAGTCCCCGAACCCATAATCTCTGATTTTCATAGAAACTGAAACGAAACTTCCGTGTTTTAATTGGGTATTTTGGCTGACTCTCGACCTAGGCTAGTGACGACTCTTAAAAAAGATAAAATTGATCTATTGTCACTCAAGGTATGGATTTAGGGAAAATCCACATTCATGATTAATGGACCATATGGATGACCAAAAGATTGACGCTTTGGTAAGCCGTCTTTTATGATGTGTTATACGGATTGTTTTATGAATACTTACCTCTAAACCTGCTTCATCGAGTTCGGCCCTCATGAGGTAGGTCGCGACAAGTGTGCCTAAGGAAGGATAGAGAAAAAAAGAAGAAGAGTGAGTTTTCCACCCGGAGTGCAGGGGAGAAAGACGGAAGGAAGGGGTTGAACTTTATGGTCCCGATTCGAAGGCCAAACATTGTCGAAATTGGCTTTTAATTGTAGTATGTTGTTTATGAGACTGAGGGCTACGAGTTAATCGGCTTGGTTTGTGGAGAACCTCCTCTGAAATCTCCAATTATGGTTAGGGTTTTTTCCTCCGTTTATGTAAATCCACCTTTTTGGTGATAGAAATGTTGTTGCATTGTTGATGTTGTACCTCTAGTATGTGACTAGAGAAGAACTTTGTGTATTCTACTATTCTTGGTAATTAGTGGAAGTTTTGAAGAATCTTGGTGTTGTTATTGCATTTGTTTCTTTATAATTGTGAGGTTGTATTACTGGAATATTGTTGGTTGTTGCTAGGCTAAATCGATTTCGGTCGGTTTAGTTTTGAAGAAGATATTGGTCTTGGATTGGTTTAGTTCTTGGTGAACTGTTGCCTCGGCTTCTCCCTAACAAAGTGGTATCCAAGCTAGCATTGAGATTATATTATTGAATGGAGGAAACTAGCAACACCATGTTTAAGTTAAATGCCTCGAATTACAATATTTGGAAGTCTCGGATGGAAGACATATTATATTGCAAAGATTTGTTTGATCTCGTTGAGGGTGATGAGGCTAAAGGAGATAAGGAAGATAAAGAATGGGAGCGAATGAATCAGAAAACAGTTGGGTTTATTCAACAATGGAATGATGATAGTGTGTTTCATCATGTGGCTCAAGAAATGAAAGCGAATACTTTGTGGAAGAAATTACAAAATCTTTATAAAAGGAGAATCCCACAAAATAAAGCCTTTCTAGTTAAAAGACTTATGAATTTGAGATACAAGAAGGGAAGTAGCATGTCAGAACACTTGAGTGAATTTCAAGATGCTGTAAATCAATTGACAAATCTTGAGATTGACTTAAGTGATGAATTGCAATCATGTCTATTGCTTGGTACTCTTTCTCGATAGTTGGGACACCTTGGTTGTGGTATTAAACAATTTGGCTCCTTTCAATGTGCTCTCTATGAGCATGGTCAAAGAAAGCATATTCATTGAAGAAACAATGAGAAAAGGCTTGAATTATGCTTCTAAAACGGAGGCTCCTGTCATAGAAAATAGGGCAAGAACTCAATCAGGAAATTTTCAGAATAATGACACAGGGGCAAGTCAAGAGGAAGATCGAAATCAAAGCCGACGAGGAGTGTGAAGTGCTACAATTGTGGCAAGATGGGACATTATGCCAAAGAGTGTTTGTTGACAAAGAGAGACAAATGTCATGATAAAAATAGTGATCAAAAGAAAGAAGAGAAACAGGTGACAACAGCAGTTGCATCCGATGGCCATATTATGTTTATATGTGACGATAGTTATGTGAACCTTACATACTAAGACTCTAGCTGGGTTGTTGATTCCAGAACTTCATTTTATGTCACCTCACGACGTGACCATTTTACTTCCTATCACAACGGTGATTTTGGTTGTATTTGAATTGGAAACAGTGGTGTTTCCAAGGTTATCGGCATGGGAGATGTTCGTTTGGAAACCGAAGTTGGATGTAGTTTGCTTCTAAAAAATGTAAGACATGTTTCGGATATTTAACTTCACTTGATTTTCACAAGTACCTTAAATGATGATGGTTACTGCAATACCTTCAGTGACGGAAAATGGAAATTGACTAAGGGTTCCATGATAGTGTCTAAGGTTAAGAAGACATGTACTTTCTACACCATGCAAGCTAAGTTAGTTAAGGAAGATGTGAATGTAGTGGAGGACTCCTTAGTTGACTTATGGCATGTGAAACTCGGTCATCTGAGCGAGAAGAGGCTTGAAACTCTTGCGAGAAAGAATCTCCTACCATTGAAGGAGAGAAATCTGAAGGAATATACTCATTGCCTTACAGCTAAGCAACATAGATTCTCATTTTATAAATCCTCTCCACATATGAAATCAAATGTACTTGATTTAGTTCACATTGATATTTGTTGCATGGATGCTAGAACACTTGGTGGTGCATTATGCTTTGTGACATTTATTGATGATTTCTTTAGGAAAGTGTGGACCGTTGCTTTGAAATCTAAAGACTAGGTGCTTGTTGCTTTCAAACAATTTCATGTTAACATGAAAAGAGAAACTGGGAAGAAGTTGAAATATGTTCAAACTGATAATGGTGGTGAATATAGAGGCCCGTTTGAACATTATTGTAGGAACTATGGTCTCAAGCTTGAGAAGGCTGTTTTGAAAACACCACAACAAAATGGAGTGGTGGTGAGAATGAACTGGACAATCGATGATCAGATTCGATGTATTATCTCTCAGCGAAGTTGCCCAAGTCATTTTGGGGTGAAGCAATGAGAATAGTAGTGGACTTGATAAATCTTTCTCCATTAGTTCCTCTTAAGAGGGATGTTCTACAAAGAGTTTAGATTGGGAAAGATGTTTCGTATAATTACCTGAAAGTGTTTGGTTGCCGGGCATTTGTGCATGTTCCAAGAGATGAAAGGTAAAAGCTTGATGATAAATCTAAATAGTATATCTTCTTGGGTTATGGACATGAAGAGTTTAGCCATAGGTTATGGGATCCAATTGCAAAGAAAGTCATTAAAAGTCGAGATATGGTATTTTTTTATTATCAAACCATTGAAGACATTGATAAACTAGGGAGGCCAAAGAATGTAGCTCAATATTATGTTAGTTTCAGTCCAAGTCCCCCTACCGTATTGGGTGGAAATCATGGGGGAAAAGTACGTGGAAATCATGAAGATGGTGAATCCTCACAAAATGTTGATTCTTCAGTTGAGACAGGTGAAGCAGTTGAGCAAGAATAGCCAGTGGAGCTAGTTGAGCAAGAATAACTGTTCTTACCTTAGGTTAGAAGATCTGAAAGAGAACATAGACTTTCATAGAAATATCAACCGCATGAGTAGGTGTTACTCACTTATGTAGGAGAGCCAGAAACTTATGAGAGGCTATATCATGTGATCAAAAGAATAAGTGGTCTGAAGCCATACAAGAGGAGCTCAAATCCTTGCATGAGAACTACACATTTGAATTGGTGAAGTTGCCTAAAGGCAATAGAACACTCACAAATAAGTGGGTGTATAAGTTGAAGATGAAAGAAAGTAGTTTGCAACCACGATATAAGACTAGGCTTACTATGAAGAGCTTTTGTAAAAAAAAAAAGGAATTGATTTTGAAAAGATATTTTCACTAGTTGTAAAAATGCTTTCTATTCGAGTTGTCGAGTTGTTCTTGAGTTGACCGCCACCTTGAATTTAGAAATTGAACAACTTGATGTAAAGACTGCTTTTAATCATCGAGCCTTAGAAGAACATGGAGCAACCAGAGGATTTTATAGCTGAAGCAAGGAACATCTTATATGTAGGTTGATGAAAAGTTTGTACGGTCTCAAGTAAGCGCCAAGATCACAGGTTGAACAAGAAACTTTGGCTTTTTCAAGAGAAGTACATTGATAAGGTATTGGAAAGATTCAACATGAGCACACATAAGTACTCCACTTGTTAATCATTTTAAGTTGAGTAGTGATGAGTGTCCTACAAGTGAGAAAGAGAAAGAAGAGATGATGAAAATTCCTTATGCATTAGCCGTGGGTAGTTTGATGTATACCATGATTTGTACAAGACTAGATATTGCTAATGTAGTTGGTGTTGTGAGTAGATTTCTCTCAAAACATTGGGCTGCTATGAAATGGATTTTGAGATATCTTAGAGGCACTTCCAGATTTTTCTTGTGTTATGGAAATGGAAAGCCTGAGTTGAGTTGGCCATTCAGATGCGGACTATACTAATGATGTTGACTCTTGAAAGTCCATATCGGGTTAAATGATGATTTTTGCAGGGAGAGCATTTTCATGGCAATCAAGACTGCAAAAATGCGTTACTTTGTCTATGACTGAAGCAGAGTACATCGCTATTGCCAAAGGAGGTAAAGAACTCTTGTGGATGTAGAAATTCCTACAAGAGGTGGGCTTGAAGCAAAAGAAATCCGTTCTATATTGTGATAGCATGAGTGCTATCTATCTTAGCAAAAATCCGGTGTTGCATTCAAGATTGAAGCATATTGATGTGAAGTATCATTGGGTCCGAGAGAAATTAGAAGAGAAGCTCTTTTTACTTGAGAAAGTCCATACTGATGACAATGGATCCGACATGATGACCAAAGTCTTGCCCATGACGAAACTTGACTCGTGTAGAAACAAAGCGGGCAAGATGGAACTTCCCACATGAGATAAACGGGGAGATTTGTTGACTTGGTCCACCTTATATGGGGCCTAGCTAGCTAAAAAAAAAGAGAAAAGTGAAAAAATTAGAAAGAAAGAGAAAAGTGATTCGTGCATGAGTGTGTCGAAGGAAGGAGAGAGAAAAACAAAGAAGAGTGAGTTTTCCATTGAGAGTGACCGAAGGTAAGGGTGTCAATCGGTCGGGTCAAGCTTTTATGATACTCGACCTAACCTGACTCGAAATCTACAGGGTCATGCTTGACTCGCCTAGACTCACCCTGAGTCCCTGTTCAGCGTACACCCCAAGGCCTAAGGTGGAACACCCCGAATTTCGACTTAATTCCGGAATCAATAGAACGAGTATTATTTCTCATTTCACTTTAGTAAGTCTTACCCAGAGCTGATCACTCTCAGGATACTGACCAAATGGGAATGGCTAATTATGAAATATGATACGTGGACTAGGGACCCAATTGCCAGTTTGGCACAAATTTCGAGAAACGATGGGGAAATATTTTGGGCTAATGTGGGCCGATCCTAGGAAGGTGATGGATGTGGTTTGGCCAAAGCCAACGACATATGAATGGATAGCAGGCGATTCTATAAGACCAAAAGTACGCGTGGCCAACCGATCCTGAACTTGAACCGAATGATCGAGACCTTAGGAACTAGCGATAATTCCTTTCGTTCTCCCGAGGATCGAGGCCGCGACGACTCGAATAATCTAAGTAGATATGCGTAACCCCTAAACAGCCGCTCGTTAGTGAAAGACACGGAAAGTTGAAATCGAGCAAGTTTTGATCGTGTAATTGGGCCCAGATTTCGATATTGATTTTCGAGAACTTAAGAGGCTATTTTTGCGGAACCAACGTCATATTATGCTAGCCACTCATATTTTGGATTGATACGGTTGAAAAATGGAATTTCAACCTGAGACCGAAAAATGACCGTTTTGCCCTTGGACCCTGTGCTGGGTATTCCGAATTTTGGGGCTTAATTAGGGAAATTATTTTAATAATGGGATCAGCTCATTATTGGACAATTGACCAAAATACCCTTACATTATTGGATAAGATCAAATGTGGACTTTTGGATCAAGGGCATTTTGGGTATTTTCTTGGATTGGCGACACTTGTCCACTTTTAGCCCTCTATATTTGATTGGTTTGACTCTCTCTCTCCTCACTTTTCCCTCCTTTCTCTCCCGGTCAGCCTCCCACAATCAGCCCTCCTCCTCCACCGTTTATGAGCCAAGCCGTCGGAGTCAGTCGCCGCTCGCTGGAGCCGCGCGCCGTCGTACCAGCCATCGTCCATGCTGACCGACCGTCACCCTCATCGCCACCAGCCACTCCATCCCATCCCATCTCTCTCTCCTCCGTTCTCTCTCTCTCTCGGCCAAAGGACCGCCGAGAAACCGTACGCCGCCGGTGCCGTCGCCGCCCTCAAACTGCCACCCAAGCTCACTGAACCACTTTCCCTCTGCCGTCTCGCCTTCACCGTCTTCGCCGCCATACGGTCCCACCAAGGACGTCGGTCGTACCGTCGCGCCACCATGAGCCGTAGCTGTCGCCGCCGTTGGAACGCCGTCTCCGATTTCGCCGTTCATCGGTAATTGGCCGCCTGTTCTTCGTCGTCTAAGTTAGATCAAGGGTGAGTATGACTTTCTAAACCCGGTCTAGGACAGTGTACATTTTTAGATGGGTCCAGTTTAGATTATACTGGTACAATTGAGGAGATTTTGGTACCATTGGCTCGAAGTTGTTGTGATAAATTTGGTGGATTATTGGGCTGAGTTGAATAAGAAACTGAGACCGGGAATAGGCCGAGTAATGGCTATCCATATAGTGGGTTGTTGGTTTAAAATGGACCAGTTGAATATTATGTGCCCGAATTGCCGGATATGCCCGGGTTGACTGATTAATAGTTGTTTGTGCTCAATTTTGGCAAAGTGGAGAATACTATGTCGTGTGATCGTGTGGCCGACTAATGCGAGGTGTGATTGGTCAAGTGATGACTTGAATTGTTTTCCCGACTGTTGAATTACACATTGGCCCATACGGTATTAAATAGGCTAATTAAGCACGTTGTTATGACATCGACTGATTGAATACCTGAGTATAGTGTGTAATGCTCATATGGCATCGTATTGCATTGCATGGCCACACAATGTGTATGCTGAGAATGAGCCATGATACGAGAATTGTGCAAGAATGCGTCCCTGACTTGAGCATGTGATCACTTAATCGCCCCGATGCATGTTACGCAGGATTCAAATAATAACTGGCTGTGTGTATTTGTGATCACATTTCGCCCTGATGTGTATTACGCGGAGTATGCCGTCCTCATGCACTTTGAAGCAGGATGATGCTTGGTACGTCCAGAAGACGACCAGCGTCATGCACTTTGAAACAGGCTTTGGTTCGTAAGGAGATTAGTGTTGCGCTTCATGCACTTTGAAGCAGGCTAGAGACATTGGGCCGAGATCAGTGTTGCGCCTCATGTACTTTGAAGCGGGCTAGACACACTGGGCCAAAATTGGTGTTATGACTCATACACTTTGAAGCAGGTTATAGACACCAGGCTGGGGCCGTTTTTACGCTGGCCAATAAGTGTGGTGATTAAGAAAGAGACCTAATGCGTTTTACGCGGGTCGTATTAATAAAAAAAACTGAGCATCGAGCCAATGTGCAGTGTGAGCCAAAATGATCGTGGCATGTTGATAACATTTGCATGTATAAGAATGCATGGGATAGTGCGCGAGTGTGCATGACTCGGTGAAAGGCATGCGAGATGAACACTATTGAGCATGAGCATGTGTTTGGCGTACGTGTGACTATGTATGCTACGTATGTACCGTGATTATTATATATTGAAATGCCTAACTTGCAGGGTCAGTGATGTGAGTGATGATTATTATGATTTGGTTTTTGAGTGTTTTATTGCCTGTCAGGAGAATGTATGTTAGCCTAGCCTAGGTTTAGGGGGTTTTACTCATTGAGACGCGTTCTCATTGTTGTATAACCCAAACTTTTTAGACCCTCGTCCCTGATTATGCCAAAGTTAAATACACTTTTTGGGATTTCGGCACAAATTCAACAGTTGACCAGTGTATTTCCCTTTGGGAATGGAGAAGCGTATTTAAGGTATCAATCCGTGATTTTTGTTGATGTTGGAGAGTCCTTTTATCAGACCCAGAAGTACATCGCTTGGTGTCTACAAGATATTGATGGGAATATAGGCCGGCCTCTCAAGACTTTCGACGCCCCACTTGACGGAAATAGCTTGATGGAGCCTACAGTAGCGGATGGTGAGGTGATAAATCCTCAAGATGATCAGGGATTCGGATGTCCAGGATGAGGTAATGGATGGGGAACCACAGGTGATAGTAGAAGACCCAGATCAATTCGAGGACGAAGAGGATGAACCGAAGGCCATGGAATTAGATGAGGACGAGGATGGGGAAATTGTAGAGCAAGGCTCGGATGAAGAGATAGGACTATATCTTGATCCGGAGTTAGAACCGGACTTAGAGGATGAGAGGGTTGCATTAGAAGACATGGATTCTAAGGAATATAAGTTTCAAGAGAGCTCTTAAGAGGAGTCCTCGGACTAGGAAGCTCGTACCTTTTTTACTGTGACCTTCCTTATAGTTGGCCTAATCTTCTCCAAGCCAGTCATCCCTTTTGGTGTGGTGGTTGCTGTAGCTATATATTGGTTTTGTCCTTCTCTTTTTGTTTGTGTAAATAGGTCTTGTAAAGAGGTTTCCCAACAGAAAAAAAAATGTATATTTGTAATTATATTTCTGTTCGGTTTATCGTTCTATCTTTGGTCTCATATGTTTTTATTATACGAGTGTTTATTTATTGCTTTCGCATGTGCCTTATCTCTGTTTGGGTGTTGGGTCGGCGACGCATCCTGAGAGCGTTGCATCACAAATCGATCAAAGTAGGGATGTTACGTGCCATAGGGTTCGAGGCGTGACATCCTCGTTTGATTTGGTATCAAAGCAAGGTCAGCTCGGTCCATTTCGGTTGAACTTGGAGTGATAAGGAGCGATGAGACCATGGGTAGTCCATAGGGTGACCTTGTGTGCTAAGTACATCTCTTGACAGTTTGTGCTTTGAGTGATTGATTGTGTGACCCGTAATAATGCAGGTGCGGTAGGACCCGAGGTAAGTGTGCTAATCTCCTTGGGTGAAGTTTTGTGTTAGTTATGTTGGAACGCATGCTGAGTGCTAGCTTGTTGTGCTAGATACTTGCTTAGGAACCAATCTAAGTTAGATGGGTTTAAGTCTTTAATTCCTTAGTGGAATTATAGCAGGTAGTTGAGTAGCCGAGTTCGTAAGGATGAATAGGAGAAAAGGAAAAGAGCCCCAAGGTCAGTCTAGTGAGGGAGTCCGTGAGGTTAGAGATCTAAGGTTCGACGATATGATGGATACCTTGCGGGAAATAGGGCATATAATGGGTATGCAGGCGCAGGAAAGGGCCGCAGCTTATGTGCAGGCTGTTGAGGCCGCACCAATTGTTGGTAATGAAGGTAATCAAGCCCAGCAAGGGCAAGCCCAACCTGCAGTAGTCAGGCATATGCCCCAGTTGGTGGAGCAATTTTTAAAGATGAAGCCGCCAAAGTTTAATGGCAAGGGTGACCCCGAAGTTGCCCCAGATTGGATAGATGAATTAGAGAAAGTATTTGAAGTGTTGGGGTGCACTGATATAGAGAAAGTGACATTGGTGGCATATCAATTGCAGAACGGTGCGAATGATTGGTAGAAAGCCACTAGGGGTAGAGTATTTACGGAAGGTACAGAGTTAAATTGGGTGATATTTGTTGAAAGTTTTTATGGAAAATACTTTTCGGAAGTTGCCTAGGAGAGCAAGTTAATGGAGTTTATGCGATTACGCCAAGGTCAGATGACCGTTGATCAGTACGAAGCAAAATTTGCAAGATTGACCAAGTTCGCGCCAACCATGGTAGAGAACCTGCGGGACAAAGCTCAGAGATTCCGAGACGGTTTAAAGCTGGATCTCCGAAGCCAAATTTTGTCGCACAACCTCAAAGATTTTGGAGAAATGTATAAGCGAGCACAGATTATAGAGCGAGATCAACAAGAAAGAGCAGTCGCTTTTGCATCACGGTTTTCCCAGAGCAGAGACAACCGCCGTATGGAGAAGAGACCTATGATAGAAAATAGTCGGTTTGTCCCACCGGCTAGACAGAATATAAGGAAGCCAAGCCCCCAGCCGAGTAGATTTGGGACATGTTTCAAATGTGGGAGTCTGGAACACAAAATTAAGAATTGCCCACGGCTGTATCCCTTGGGATCGCCGAGGTTGCCGCCGTTGAGTTGGAAATCAAGTCAGACTTCCCCCACTGGCTAATTAAGGACGACTACCGGTGCAAGGAAGAGTTTATGTCATAGCACACAAAGAAGCTGAGAATGCGCCGGGTGTGATCACAGGCATGATTTCCTTATGTGATCATACCGCTTATGCATTGTTTGATCCGAGGGCGACCCATTCTTTCATTTCAAAGCAATTTGTTAAGCTAGTCGGTTTGGAATCGGTGTTGCTTGAGACTATGCTTTGTGTGTCGACACCTATGAATGATAAAATGTTAGTCTCTTTTGGTTGTCCTAACTATAAGATTGTGAATGGGGGTAGAGAAGAAAGTATCGACTTGGCACCACCCGCCTGGGTGGCGCTGCTGGAGCGCGCACTCTTCCTCTCGCAAAAGGTTGAGTGTTCGAATCCCGGGCGCCGCAGGGTGACTTAACTGGTGGCACGTGTGTGGTGGCTAGCACGTGTCGCCCCCAGGGTTTACTTCCCGGCTGTCGGCCGTGCGGGGGTTCCCTGGGTTATCAAAAAAAAAAAAAAAAGTATCGACTTGGCAGTGTTGGCGATGTTCGATTTCGATGTGATAGTTAGGATGGATTGGCTTATGAGCCAGAAGGCCGTCATGGATTGCGATAGTAGGACGATTCAATTTAATCCAATTGGATGTCCTAGATTTGAATTTTAGAGAAACCGAGAAGGAACCTCGATCCCTTAGATTTCTTTGCTTGAAGTCACGAAATTGTTGGATGATGGATGTGAAGGATACTTAGTGAATGTTGTGGATCTAACAGTGGCAAAACCAAAGTTGGAAGAGATTCCCGTAGTATGTAATTTCCCCGAGGTCTTTCCTAAGGAATTGCTTGGTTTACCGCCTGAGCGAGAGGTGGAGTTTGTGATAGAATTGATACCAGGAACATAGCTGATTTCGAAGGCACCATATCAAATATCCTTATCGGAATTGAAGGAACAAAAAGTGCAAATACAGGAATTACTGGACAAAGGTTTCATTTGTCCTAGTGTATCTCCATGGGGAGCGTTAGTCCTATTTGTAAGAAAGAAAGATGGAACTCTGAGGCTGTGCATAGATTACCGGTAGTTGAATGAGGTAACCGTAAAGAACAAGTATCCACTACCGAGGATTGATGATCTATTTGATTAGTTGCAAAGAGCATCCATGTTTTCTAAGATTGATTTGCGGACCGGATACCACTAGTTGAGAATTCGAAAGGAGGACATTTCTAAGACTGTTTTTAGGATGTGGTATGGTCACTACGAGTTTACTGTGATGACCTTTGGTTTGACCAATGTCCCTACTGCTCTCATAGACCTAATGAACAGAGTGTTCAAGGAATTTCTGGACAGATTCGTCATAGTGTTTATTGACGACATTTTGGTGTATTCGAAAAGCCCGGAGGAGCATGAGGTACATTTGACTGAGGTATTACGGACTTTGAGAGAATATGCGCTTTTCGCCAAGTTCAGTAAGTGTGAGTTTTGGCTAAGTAGAGTGGTGTTTCTTGGTCACATAGTCTCAGGGGATGGAATCTCTATAGACCCGATGAAGATTGAAGCAGTAATGAAGTGGCCAAAACCGACCTTCGTAATCAAGATCAGAAGTTTCTTGGGATTGGCTGGCTATTATCAACGTTTTGTAAAAGGATTCTCGTCAATGGCCATGTCATTGACACGATTACTGAAAAAGGAATCTAAGTTCGTATGGGATGATAAATGTGAAAAGAGTTTTCAGGAGTTGAAGTATAAGTTAACAACTGCTCCAGTGTTGACCATTTCGTTCGGTCCAGGAGGATTTGAAGTCTATAGCGATGCGTCAGTAAGAGAACTTGGTTGTGTTTTGATGCAGCATGGAAGAGTAGTTACGTATGCGTCTTGTCATTTAAGGTCACATGAAATGAACTATCCGACGCACAATTTAGAGTTGGCAGCGATCGTCTTTGCCCTTAAGATCTAGAGGCACTACTTGTGCGGAGAAAAGTTCCAAATTTATATGGATCATCAAAGCCTCAAGTACTTGTTTTCACGGAAGGAATTGAATATGAGGCAACGCCGGTGGATGGAACTTTTAAAGGACTATGATCGCGATATCATGTATCACCCAGAGAAGGCAAATCGAGTAGCGGATACGCTAAGTCATAAGTCAAGCATGGTGCATATGATGGTCAAAGAATGGATCTTGCTGGAAAGACTCAAGGACTCGGAGTTCAAGTTTGAGGTGAGTCAGGTGTCTAGTCTGATGGCTGCATTAAGAATTGAACCGGAAATCCAGACAAGGATTAAGGCACTCCAATTTATGGACCAAGAGATACAAAAGATTGTCGGAATGGACGCCGCTGCAAGAAAGTCGGAATTTCAAGTGAGTGAGGATGGAATTTTGAAGTTCCAAGGGCGACTGTGTGTGCCTGATGAGTTTGAGCTTAAGGAGGAAATTTTAAGTGAGGCACATATCAGCAATTATAGTATCCACCCAGGTAGTACAAAGATATACCATAATTTGAGACAATATTATTGGTGGAATGGACTGAATAAAGATATGGCCAAGCATGTGGTCAAATGGTTGACCTGTCAACAAGTGAAGGCACATCACTATAAGCTTGGAGGACTGTGAGACCATTGGAAATTCTCGAGTGGAAATAGGAACATATCACGATGGACTTCTTATTAGGATTGTCACGAAGCCAGAGAGGACATGATTCGATATGGGTAATAGTAGATCGACTGACTAAGTCAGCACATTTCCTGGCAGTTCGAAAGGATTTTGAGCTAGAAAGGTATGCAAAATTGTATGTGCGACAGATAGTCCGACTTCATGGAGTACCAGTGACGATCACATCGGATTGTGATCCGAGGTTTACTACGAGTTTTTGCAAAAGTCTACAAGTGGCCATGGGAACAAAGTTACAATTCAGTACAGCCTATCATCTGCAGACAGATGGTCAGTTTGAAAGGACAATTCAGACCCTAGAGGACATGCTAAGAGCTTATGTACCGGATTTTCAAGACAAATGGGAAGAACAATTACATTTGATAAAATTTGCCTACAATAATAGCTATCAGCAAAGTATCCAGATGGCATCGTTCGAAGCCTTATATGGCAAGGCGTGTAGGACTCCTTTGTGCTGGGACGAAGTTGGTGAGTGAAGTATCACAGGGCCATAATTGGTTCAGCAGTAGGTTGAAGTAGTAGAAATTATCAGGGATAGACTTAAGATAGCTCAAAGTCGCCAGAAAAGTTATGCCGATCGGAGACGACGATCCTTGGAGTTTCAAGTGAGAGATCACGTATTTCTCAATGTATCACCTATGAAAGGATTGTCCCAATTCGATAAGAAAGGAAAGCTCAGTCCAAGGTACGTCGGCCCATTTGAGATTTTAGAGAAGATTGGTGATATGGCTTATACATTTGCATTACCGCCTAACTTGTCCCAGTGCACAATGTTTTCCACGTGTCGATATTGAGAAGGTACGAACCAGACCCGACCCACGTTCTGAAGTATGAGGAGATAGACATGGACGACAGAGTATCGTACGTGGAAAGACTAGTTAGGATCGAAGATAGAAAAGACCGTGTGCTAAGGAATAAAACGATCTTAATGGTCAAGATTATCTGGGAGCACTATGGTATTAAAGGTGCCATTTGGGAAAGCGAAGAAGCCATGAGAC
Source organism: Syzygium syzygioides (assembly GCA_031216285.1). Classification (NCBI taxonomy): domain Eukaryota; kingdom Viridiplantae; phylum Streptophyta; class Magnoliopsida; order Myrtales; family Myrtaceae; genus Syzygium; species Syzygium syzygioides. The sequence continues at coordinate 19,385,762 of CM062247.1, read as the reverse complement.
ATCAGCACCCCCATTTATTTGAGTAATTAAGTGAGTTTGCAAATTTCGAGGACGAAATTTTTTGTAAGGAGGAAAGAATTGTAACACCCCAAATTTCGACTCAATTCCGGAACTAATAGAATGAGTATTATTTCTCATTTCACTTTAGAAAGTCCCGCCCAGAGCTAATCACTCTGGGGATACTGACCAAATAGGAATGGCTAATTAGGAAATACGATACGTGGCCTAGGGACCCAATCGCTAGCTTGGGCCAATGTGAGCCGATCCTAGGAAGGTGACGGATGTGGTTTGGCCAAGGCCAATGACGTATGATCAGATAGTAGGCGATTCTGCAAAATCGAAAGTACGCGTGGCCAACCGATCCTGAACTTGAACTGAATGACCAAGACCTCAGAAACTAGCGATAATTCCTCTCGTTCTCTCGATGATCGAGGCCGTGACAACTCGGATAATCTAAGTAGATAAGCGTAACCCCTAAACAGCTGCTCATTAGTGAGAGACACAGAAAGTTGAAATCAAGCAAGTTTTGATCGCGTAATTGGGCCCGGATTTCGATGTCCATTTTCGAGGGCTTAAGAGGCTATTTTTGGGGAATCGATATCATATTATGCTGGCCACACATATTTTGGGTTGGTACGATTGAAAAATGGAATTTCGTCTCAGGACCGAAAAATAATCGTTTTACCCCTGGACCCTGTGCTGGGTATTTCGAATTTTAGAGCTTAATTAGGAAAATTATTTTAATAATGGGATCAGCTCAATTATTAGACAATTGACCAAAATACCCTTACATTATTGGATAAGATTAAATGTGGACTTTTGGATTGAGGGCATTTTGGGTATTTTCTTGGATTGGCGACACTTGTCCACTTTTAGCCCCCTATATTTGACTGGTTTGACTTTCTCTCTCCTCACTTTTCCCTCATCTCTCTCCTAGCCAGCCTCCCACGATTAGACCTCCTCCTCCGCTGGTCATCCTCCTCCCTCGTTCATGAGCCAAGCCACCGGAGTGAGCCACCGCTCACCGGAGCGGCGCGTCGTCGCACCAGCCACCATCCACGCTGACCGACCGTCACCCTCACCGCCACCAGCCACTCCATCCTATCCCATCTCTCCCTTCTCCGTTCTCTCTCTCTCTCTTGGCCAAAGGATTGCCGGGAAGCTGTACGCCGTCGGTGCTGTCGCAACCGTCCTCGCCACCCTCAAACCGCCACCCAAGCTCACTGAACCACTTTCCCTCCGCCATCTCGCCTTCACCGTCTTTGCCGCCGTACAGTCCCGCCAAGGATGCCGTCCATACCGCCGTGAGCCGTAGCCGTTGCCGTCGTTGGAATGCCGCCGCCGATTTCGCCGTTCATCGACAATTGGCCTCCCGTTCTTCGTCGTCTAAGTTAGTTCAAGGGTGAGTATGACTTTCTAAACCCAGTCTAGGACAGTGCACATTTTTAGTCGGGTCTGGTTTGGATTATACTGGTACGATTGAGGAGATTTTGGTACCATTAGCCCGAAGTTGTTGTTGTGATAAATTTGGTGGACTATTGGGCTAAGTTGAATAAGAAACTGAGACCGGGAATAGGCTGAGTAATGGCTGTCCATATAGTGGGTTGTTGGGTTAAAATGGACCAGTTGAATATTATGTGCCTGAGTTGTTGGGTATGCCTGGGTTAACTGATTAATAGTTGTTTGTGCTCAATTTTGGCAAATTGGAGAATACTATGTGGTGTGATCATGTGGCTGACTAATGCGAGGTGTGATTGGTCAAATGATGACTTGAATTATTTTCGTGACTGTTGAATTACGCATTGGGCCATACGGTATTAAACAGGCCAATTGAGCACGTTGTTGTGACAGTGATTGATTGAATACTTGAGTATGGTGTGTAATGCTTATATGGCATCGTATTGCATTGCATGGCCACACATTGTGTATGCCAAAAATGAGGCATGATATGAGAATTGTGTGAGAATACGTGCTTGACATGTGCATGTGATCACCTAATTGCCCTGATGCGTGTTACGCGGGTTTCAAATAATAACTGGTTGTGTGTATGTATGATCACATTTCACCCTAATGTGTGTTACACGGAGTGTGCCATCCTCATACACTTTGAAGCAGGATGATGCCCGGTATGTCCGGAAGACAACCAGCCTCATGCACTTTAAAGCAGGCTTTGGTTCGTGAGGAGATTAGTATTGCGCCTCATGCACTTTGAAGCAGGCTAGAGACACTGGGCCAAGATCAGTATTACGCCTTATGCACTTAGGAGCGAGCTAGACACACTGGGCCAAAATTGGTGTTACGCCTTATGCACTTTGAAGCAAGCTATAGACACCAGGCCGGGGGCATTTTTACGCTGGCCAATAAGTGTGGTGATTAAGAAAGAGACCTAATGCGTTTTACGCGGGTCGTATTATTAAAAAAAAAAATTGAGCATCGAGCCAATATGCAGTGTGAGCCATAATGATCATGGCATGTTGATAACATTTGCATGCATAAGAATGAATGGGCTAGTGTGCGAGTGTGCAAGACTCGATGAAAGGTATGCGAGATGAACACTATTGAGCATGAGCATGTGTTTGGCATACGTGTGACTATGTGTGTCACGTATGTACCATGATTATTATATATTGAAATGACTAACCTGCAGGGTCAGTGATGTGAGTAATGATTATTGTGATTTGAGTGTTTTATTGCTTGTCAGGAGAATGTATGTTAGCCTAGCCTAGGTTTAGGGGGTTTTACTCACTAAGACGTGTTCTCATTGTTGCATAACCTAAACTTTTCAGACCCTCGTCCCTGATTATACCGAAGTTAAATACGCTTTTTAGGATTTCGACACAAATTCAGCAGTCGATCATCGTATTTCCCTTTGGGAATGGAGAAGCATATATAAGGTATCGATCTGTGGTTTTTGTTGATGTTGGAGAGTACTTTTATCAGACCCAGGAGTACATCGCTTGGTGTCTACGAGATATTGATAGGAATATAGGCCGGCCTCTCAAGACTTTCGATGCCCCACTTGACGGAAATGGCTTGATGGAGCCTATAGTAGCGGATGGTGAGGTGATAAATCCTCAAGATGATCAGGACTAGGATGTCCAGGATGAGGTAATGGATGGGGAACCACAGGTGATAGTAGAAGACCCAGATCAGTTCGAGGACGAAGAGAATGAACCGGAGGCCATGGACTTTGATGAGGATGAGGATGGGGAAATTGCAGAGCGAGGCTCGGATGAAGAGATAGGACTATATCTTGATTCGGAGTTAAAATCGGACTCAGACGATGAGAGGGCTGCAGCAGAAGACATGGATTCTGAGGAATCTGAGTCTCAGGAGAGCTCTTCAAAGGAGTCCTCGGAGTCTAATCCGAACTAGGAGCCTTAATTTAGATCTTAGCCTTAGTAGGGAAGCTCGTACCTTTTTGACTGTGACCTTCCTTGTAGTTAGCCTAACTTTCTCCCAGCCAGTTGTCCCTTTTGATGTGGTGGTTGCTGTAGCTGTATGTTGGTTTTGTCCTTCTCTTTTTGTTTGTGTAAATAGGTCTTGTAAAGAGGTTTCCCAACAAAAATAAAAATGTATATTTGTAATTATATTTCTATTCGGTTTATCGTTCTATCTTTGGTCTCATATGTTTTTATTGTACGGGTGTTTATTTATTGCTTCCGCATGTGCCTTATCTCTGTTTGAGTGTTGGGTCGGTGATGCGTCCTAGGAGCGTTGCACCATAAATTGACCAAGGTAGGGATGTTATATGCCGTGGGGTTCAAGGCGTGACATAAGGCTCGAGTTGGGTCGGGTCGGGTTCGGTTTTTGTTGTTTTTTTGCAGATAGAATCGAATTGACTAGCATTTTGTTTGTTAACCTGACAATAACTTATTTAAACATAATATATATTTTTTGACAAAACAAATTGTCGACAATAATATATATGTTTTCATTTTTTCATTTTGATCAGTAAACTTGAAAGAGAACCCACCGAGGTAGCTTATAATGGTCAAGTTTTCCAATTTTCATTTCGGCAATAAGCTAATGTTGAGCCTATCGTCAATTAACATCCAAGCATCGTTACCTAGACACAGAACGAAATCATCATATGACTAACCGGGTTAGGTTGGTTTTGTTCTCTTTTTTTTTCCTTTCATATGCACAAGATAGAAAAATGATAATAGAGACGATTTCCAACACGTTGCATTTAGCAGAATTATATGCACTATGCCAGAATCTCTTTTCTTCCCACTCTCGCTACATGAGTACCATTGTAGAACAAGTTCTATAGTACAAAGAAACTAAAAAAAAAAAGAAAGAAACTAAAACAACATTAACAGACAACAATGATTGGAATTTTCACTCCTAAGCAAAACTTGCTTGCTTCCAATTACTACATCATCATGGGTTGACATTCCAGAGATAAAGCAAGTGCAAAAGGGTTTGACTCAGAATTTTTTTCCACGTTGCCGTAGTGTCGTCTGAAAGTGGATAGACGCAGCGCATTAGTATGACAGGCTTGATCAATTCAAAGTGTGAGAGACAATTCTCATTACGCAGAGAGAGAAATTGTCGAAAAATCACTTACCACTAACGAGAAGTCAAGGACAGTGCTCATTAAACCCAACAATTGGCATGGACTGTGAATACCAAGATCGAGCAAAGGCATAAAAACAAGCAAGAGCCTGATTCAATATTCCTGACATAAGAAGAGATCAAATTCAGGATAGGGTACCTTACCAAAAAAAAAAAATTCAAGATAGGGTATAATCATAAGATTAGCTGTGTAATGGATTACATAGGGCTTGTAGGGTTTAGAAAAGTTAGATTTTTCAGGCAAGGCTTCATGCAAAGCAAACAGGAAGAGCGTCGGAGGAAATCTAGTAATGTATTTAATTATATTACCACTTGTGCAAGTAGATGGCAAATAGAAACCCAAAGTTCAGTTCATCGACATATAAATATGCAAACAAAATACTAACAGAAGAGTGACATGGATCATAAAGCTTTTAGAGCACGAGTCTTCCCCTCACCATGGTCATCAATAGAAGGAAATGCTGTATAATAATTTCCGCTTATTCTGCTTTTCAAAATTAAAACAATTTCATCAATGGATTCCTCCCAAGACTCAGTTGCTTTTATTTGTGGACCAAAAATAACAGTAAGCAATTTCTCAGCATATAAATATTGAGCATGCTGTCATTCATAGATAAAGCATAGCTAGTCAAAGACCTCTCGACAAAGATCTAAAGCAAGCTGAGCTCCAGTTGCTGCATCCCAAACAGTGGCTTCTAAAGACAACTGGCAACACTTTATGTGCACGGGTACAAATACACAGTACTGTTCATATGTTAAATTGAAAAAATGAGGACACTGAAACTGACAAGTTACCTTAACTAGTAATTTGTCAGAACATCAACAAGATGTTAAAATTCCAGAGTACATCAAGCAAAGAGATAGCATTCATTGGTAAGCTTAACAGAAAACAATGAGACAAACTATGAGTTTGTGAAACAACTTATCCTTGAGGACAGTATCTACACGCCTCATATGTTTTTCTTCTCTACATTTTCTCTTTGCTATTCTCAAAATATTCTCAAGATACTACCACATTGTCTTAGCCAATTAGTGAACGTATACTAGAATAACGTGTGAGACAAAATGGTCTTACCCCTTTTCTATCCATATGCATTTTGAATGAAGGACATCACTATGATGTCAACTCACCATTGAACCATCTATCTAATTTTAGGAATTGAACCCAAGAGGCATTACTTCAACTTGTGCTCTAGTGAAATCCGCCAGAATTAGGTAATGTCGGATGTATGAAGCAAAGCCATCACGTTGAATGTTCACTACCCACTCGTTACCACCTCCCCACCCAAAAAAAAAAAAAAGAAACCAAAGGCATCCTAGTGAGCAGCCAAGGAAAAGGAACTTGAGCTCATAAAATGCTGAGAAATCTAAAGAGATCGGGGAAAAACTCACAATCGGTTCAAGTTGGCATGTTCGATCCCGATGTAATGCTCGAGCTGGGAATTGCCATAATTTCAAGATTACAAAGGGTATATAGGACTTTCGGCCCTCTGCTACAAGGAGCAAGAAGTGCAGATGCGATGGCTTCATGGCAGAGAGAGATCACTGACCAGCTTGTTCGGCTGCTTAGGCTTGTAGAAGAAACTTGAAATTTGATTGTTGTCGCGAAATGACAAAGGGAAGCGAATGGCAATGGAGGCGATCGGTTTTGTCGCCGATCAGCTGGCTTAGATCTAGTGTTTGGTCATGCTCTGTGAGCAAAGAGGGGAGAGAGAGACTGGGAGAGGGAGATGGGTGGGTGATCCTGGCCTAGGGTGTCAATAGGTCGGCCCAACCTTATCTCAACCTTAATAATCCCCATACCTAAAATTCATACTCGAAGAAGACTAAGGCCTGACCCCAAAATACCTCAAATTTTTGGGCCAAGTTGGGCCGGTGCAGTTCGCGTAAGGTCAGTGCGGGTTTTGTTGACACCCCTAACCGAGAGTGTGGGGGAGAAAGAAGGAAGGAAGGGGTTGAGCTTTGTGGTCTCGATTCGAAGGCCAAACATTATTGGAATTGGCTTAAATTTTAGTATGTTGTTCGTGAGACCGAGGGCTACGAGTTGATCGGTTTTGTTCATTGAGAACCTCCTCCAAATTCTCCAATTGTGTTTAGGGTTTTCTCCTCCATTTATGTAAATTCACTTTTGTGGTGATAGAGATGTTGTTGCTGTTGATGTTGTACCTCTAGTGTGTGATTAGAGAAGAACTTTGTATATTCTACTATTTTTGGTGATTAGTGAAAGTTTTTGGGCAGTCCGTGGTTTTTCTTGCATTGGATTTTCTACGTTAAATCTTGTTGTCGTTGTTGCATTTATCTCCTTATAATTATGAGGTTGTATTGCTGGAATATTGTTGGTTGTTGCTAGGCTAAGTCGATTTCGTTCAGTTTAGTTTTGGGGAAGCTATTGATCCTAGATTGGTTTAGTTCTTGGTGAACCATTGCTCTGCTTTCTCCCCAATGGCACTTTTATTATTTTTTAAAGAAAAATGTGCCAATGAAGAATTCTTCTTCATTGGTCCAGCATCTTCTTCTTCCTTTGAGCTCAAGCTTCTCCATGGTTCTGAGCTTCGAGCTCAAGAAAATTTGGTGGCGGCTTGCTTCAAGTTTGAGCTTGGATGATAGCATACAGCCAGGCAAAGTTCTCATACATCTCTCTTTCGTGCTTGTCGTTCCATGGCTCGACCTCCTTAATGATTTCTCGGAGATACAGTGTGTGTGAGAATTGGGTGTTCGAGTAAATTATGGATTTGGAGTAGTGTGGAGGATTGGAGAATAGAACGGGACATGCGCAAAGAGTAGAAACCTTCTTCACTGAACAGCCATTATGACAAAATAAGCTAATTCAAGCTTTGAGCTTGACCCCACATTTGCATAAACAGCACAAATACAGTAACACTCGCAGGAAAAAACAAAAAAACCTGTGCTGATCACAAAGACCCAAGAATTGAATCATCATACTGAGTTGATCCAGTAACGGGAAACTATATCATCAAAAAAGTTCCCTTGATTAGCGGATACTTGGTATTCTGTTCAGATCTAGTGATCGTCCTGAATGGCTCCAATGAGCCATGGAAGCTGAAAACATGCTTTGCACTCGCCTGGAAATGAAGCAGGAAAGAGAACATGGCAAATTTTCTTCTTGTGCTTTTGTAGGATGAATGAAACACCCTCCCTCCCTCCCTCTCTCTCTTCGCTTCTATTTTCTGCTATCCATTTTTTGGGGATTTACCCGAGATCGATCCAGAGGTCGGAGATGGTTTAGAAATTGACCAAGACGAGAGAGATTCTGAACATTCAAATCTGAGATCAAGCACCTGAGTGCAATCAAAACTGAATAAGCCATGAAAATATAGTTAATAGTACCATGAGATAAAGGACTGTCATTTTATAGTCTGCCATGGCTGGTCCGCTCGAGCTCAAAGCTAGCGGTCCCATGTTTGCTCGAGCTTGAGCTCCAGCTTGAAGCTCGCTATCGTGGCTATTTGAGCTGGAAGCATATGCCCACCATGGCGAGATTGCTTTGAAGCTTGCTGCTGCCACAGCTATTGAAATAGTTTGACATCATAAAAGAGGTGACTCTTGGCTAAGAAAATATGTGACTCTTGGTTATGAAAAGATGTGACTTTTGGTCCTAAAAAGAGGTTATATGTGGTTATGAAAGGAAGTTATTCTTAACATAAAAAGTGATGATTAGGGATAAGATATCTATTCCCAAGAGATGTGTTTATTGGTTGTTTGTGAATAGAGACAAAATCACACATTATTAATTATAACCACAACTGTTCATAGCTATAACTTTTTCAGAATTCTCTTTTTATTCCTTTCATACACACAACTTTAACAACAAATTTAAGCTAAAATTTCAAGAGAGAAGTTGAGTAATTGCTGAATTCGTTTATCTGCGGCTTTGATGTATATCCTTGAGGTATATTTGTTATAAACTCAGCAATAACAATAGTGGGGACAAATAATACCTAGATTGTCATCATGCATCAAAGCATCGATTGTCTATTACTACTTCTCTATCTTCATCAGCAATCAAATTTCCCCAACAATAGCCACTCGAACTCAAAACTTGCGACTATAGCCGTTTGAGCACAAAGAAGCTCGCAACAATGACCATTTGAGGATCATATCCCAATATTTATATGAGCCCATAGCTAGAAACATACTTTCTTACAAATGCAAGGGTTTTTCGAATACCATTTTTCAGTTTGTTGAAAATAAAGCTAGAAAAGTGAAAAATTTCTTAAGAGGTACAAGCCACCAATCCGAAGGGTCTTTAGAGTGGATCATACTGCAAGCTTGTTCAAGTGGTCATATGTTTTCCATGAGACCCACCAACTATATAGTGGGATTCACCTGAATATTTTTATCAGAAAGTGGTCTTGTTTATCAAGTTGGCGGCAATGCAAGTCTAATAAAGAATCTTCCAAGTTATTGGTTTCTCTGCTATTATTTCTTTTGCTGGAAAAGGCGAGCACTTCTACAATCGGATCTTTTCTTGGCGAACTTAATCGCGCTCTAAAAATAGCTATTGCATTTTTCATACGTCTTAGAGGGGGGACGATGGACGAGTAAAAGGAGCATAAATCTCTCCATTGGCTCCATCTCATCATTGGTTGGCTTCGTCTTCATGTTTAGTGTACTCATATTGTTGGCAAATGATTGTCAATGGTCCCTAGAATAGCTTTCATTCTGATACCCATGATGCATGTCCTCTCAGTCACATGTCATGACACTAGCTTCTCATGCAATTCGTCAAGCTACAAACCGCGAATTATATACTCTGGAGTTATCTTAACATATTGGTTGTCTTTCAGTTTGTTTTCTGAAGATTAGTTGGTAGTGTGATGGCATGGGCACATAATTGTGATAAAAAGGATATTTTATGTACCCCACATTGTGGTGGTGGCAATTGGCAGCAACCAAACCCCCCTCATCCTAAGAAATTGGTGCAACTGTAAAAAATGCATGCCATCTATGGACCTTGAAGCGTGCACTGGTCACTGTAATGACAGGTGGGGACAAAAGTGCAACATAAGTTACGCCCCCCCCAACCCTCTCTCTCTCTCTCTCTCTCTCTCTCTCTCTCTCTCTCTCTCTCTCTCTCTCTCGTGGTTTCTTAGAGATCTGGGATACTGTTGGGGGTGTTCTACCTGTCACCATTTCCCCTGCAACCCTTATATATGTATACAAGGATTTTGCACGTCCAGTGGATCTGCACACTTGGACTCACCAAAAAGGATGTTGACACTAGCCAAAATGTCCTACTCTCTGCTATTTTTTCTTGCCATTGCAATCGTTCATATCACAGCAACTGATGAAGCAGCACAAAACACCACTTCTTCAGCAATCACTCAACTCTCCGGGGGCAGTGGGCAAGTAGCTCATAGCAAGACATACAATGACGTTGTGGTAAAAAATAGGGCTTCAGCATATTACCGAGGTGGCACTGGTGGGGGAAGAGGAGGAGGAGGAGGTGGCGGCAGCGGCAGTGGAAATGGGGGTGGGGGTGGGGGTGGTGGCGGTGGAGGATTCACATGGGAGATGGGGGGGCGGCGGCGGCGGGGGCGGGGGCGGGGGCGGCGGAGGTGGAGGTGGAGGGGGCAGTGGATGGGGTTGGGGAGGAGGAGGCGGTGGTGGCAGTTGGTGGAAGTGGGGTTGCGGCAGGCAGCCAAAATCGAGCAGCCGCAGAAGTCACCGGAAATGGATGCACGACAAGGAAGAGTATGTGATGGGCGAGTTTGCTCAGTGCATGGTCAAAGGAAGGTGCAGAGGAATGAGATTGGATTGTCCTCTTCACTGTGGTGGACCTTGCTTGTATGACTGTAGGTATATGTGCAAAGCCCATTGCCGGCGTTGAGTATGACTTGGATTCATCATTAGGCACTCTTACATCTGTTTCTTTATAACACTACCATTTCAAAGATGTTAGAAAAGTGGGGTTGTTGAGGGGATGTTGTTGTCTCCTTGTTTGATCATTGAGGGTTGGGTTAATGTTTCTGAGATAGCTATATTCATTTAGTGAGATTGTTATGTTTGTATGACTGCTGGAATTTGTTCATTGATCTGTCCATCAAGTTCTTGCCGAGAAAGCTGTTGCGACTACGAACATGCTTGCTACTCGGCCGAAAAAGAAGGGAAGAACAACTTTGTGTCGGAGATATGTTTTGTGGGGACTAGAAAATGAAAGGGAGTAGTCATCTTAACGTGGTGGTTGAAAGTAACATTACTCCAAGTTTAAGTTCACGTGGTATTTCAATGAAGTTGAATCTAGGCAGGGACACAGAGCCAGGGCTTTCGGCTAGCGGGATCAATGTTGTAAAAGCATGATGTTGTCAAGTGCTCGAGTTAGCAAAACAAAAAATGCTATATTTGAACTCCAATAACCTCCAAAATTAGCAAGCTCGACACTTATTTAGTGCAAAAATCTAATTTTTCTGGATTGATATAGGTTGGAGAAGAATGGTTAATAAAGTAATCAAATTCAAGCTCAAGGACCTTTGCCCAAGTATTTGACACCCATGACAAACATGATTACTCAACTAAATTTGATTACAGCTCAATTCTCCTATTAGTATTGTCGAACTCCAGATTGGTTAGATACCTAGAATTTCTGCCGTTATGTCTCTCATTATTCACGGAGGCTTATAAAGGTGGTGTAAATTTTCGGAAGTGTACCATCGTTGTCACCTAATGCTCGTCTTCTACTCACCGGTAGAAGACTCCATCACAAATTTGGAAACGGGGACAACATAATTTCTTTGCTTTTGGCCTTTGTAAGGCTCCGTTTGTTTCGCGAAAAATATTTATCTCATTTTTTGGCATTTGAATCGCTTAGGAAAATGAGTGAACAGAAATTATTTTCCCAGTTAATGGAAAATCTATACTTAAATTAAGGAAAATGATTTCCCCTTTTTTTCAAAATATAATTAACTATTGACGTTTGGACTCGAAATTCTGCATTTGGGCATGGGAACCCCAACGCTTACTCCCAAGCCCTTAATAATGGATCAGGCCGAGGTTGGGCTTGATACACTAGCGCCCGGGCCCGGGCCTAAGACTCTTGTAGTATTGCTCAACTCCCTAGCGCCTTGACCAAGGTCTACATAGGCCGGGCTTGAGATGCTAATGCTCATGCCCTGACCACTAACACTCGGGCCCGGGTCCATCAAGGCTAGGCTCAAGTTCAAAGCGCTCGGGCTCAAGACCTCGTAGTTGGGACTGAGTCCACCAAGGCTGAACTATGACTCCGATGCTAGTGCCTATTAGGAGTGTACAAAATGGACCGCCCAAACCGGAAACTGTTTGAACTAAACCAAATTGATCGGTTGGGTCTAGTTCCAAGGAGTATTGATCTGGTTCCTAGTTTTTAAAAGTGAAACTAGTGTTCGAGTAGTTCGGCTCCTGATTCCAAGGGGGAACCGGATAGGAGCCGGATCGAATCAACTACATACACTTTTTTTTATTTTGTTATTTCTTCAAAAAAATTAGTAAAATGTGAACTAAGTCCTAAGTGAACTTCATTGACAAAAATTAGTAAAATATAAACTAAACATTAAATGATAAGCTCTATTAGACAAGACCGGGAACTGATCACCCCTAGTGGCCATGTCCATAGAGGTTGGGCCTGGGACATCGGTACTCGGGCTAAGGTTTTTCATGGCGGTTTGGGTCTCTGGCACCTAGGCGAGTGTCTATCAAGGCCAGACCTTGGACCTCGGTGCTCGTGTCTAGAACCCCGGTGACCTAGGCCGGGAGGGCATCCCCCCCAGAGTCCTTCCCACCCATGCTGGGTCCTCGATGCTTGGGGCTAGATCCTAGGTTGATCGAGGCTAGGTTTGGGACACCGGCGTACACTTGAGTCAATCAAGGCCATGCTCGAGACCTCGAGCCCCCACTTAGGTCCATTGAGACTGAGCTCGTATTCATTGAGATTAGGCTTGAGCCCGAGTCCATGACATTGTGCTCGGGTCCATTGAGGTTGTGATTGGGACCTCGGAGCCTGTGCTCGAGTCCATTGAGGCTAGGCCCAAGTCAGGGGCCATCAACGTTAGACCTAGGACCTTGGTGCCTGTATCATATTTGTACTCGCTTCCTTGGTTATCTATGCACAAGTCACTAGCCCCGAATAATGTATGTCTATTTTGGAAAATCAAATTAGATTTACCTTACCAAAAGACAAAATATATTTTCTGGTTCATTTTCGAGTTTCAGTCAAACACCAGAAAATATTGTCATTTTCTTGGAAAATAAATTCTTGGAAGACATTTTCAAAAATGTCACATTTCTTTGGGAAATATAAGAGTTCGTTTGATTTGCGGAAAACATTTTCCTCATTTATCGGCATTTGGTTATCTTAGGAAAATGAGTCAACATGCTTTTATAGTCAACAAAGTAGGTTTTCTACCAAAAAATTTAAATTCAAGAAAATTATTTCCTCTTTTAAAGAACCAAATTTTTTTTTCCAAAATATGACTAGTTATCAGCACTTGGACCCGAAATTCTACGCTTGGGCACATAAACCCTAACATTAGTTCTCGAGTCTCAATGTTCAGGACAAGGTCTCTGGTAGTTGGGCCCAAAGCCTTAGCGCCCACGCTCGGGTCCATTAAGGCCGAGCTTGAACCCTGGTGCCCGTACCCGATGCTATAGTACCTGAACTCGGGTCCACAAAGGCCTTGAACGAGTCCTCGGTTCTCGGACTCGAGTCCTTCGTTAATGAAACGTTTGTTCTTATAAAAATATATATTTTTAAAAATCGATTTTTAATTATACTTTTTTATTTTAAAAAAATCAATCTTTTTATTTTGGGTTAATACCACGAAAACCCTAAATTGATACACTTGTGACAGATTTACCCAAAACTATTTTTTTTACCACAAAAAACTCCAAACTGGTACAATTGCAACAATTTTACCCCAAACTATTTTTTTGACCATCAAAACCCCAAACTGATACACCTGCGACAATTTTATCCCGAAATAAGTTTTTAATATTATTTTTTCGAATTTTTTTATTTGTTTAGTTTTTCTTTTCTTTTTTTTTTCTTCATCTTCTTTATCTTTAACCTCTGGCAGGCGAGCCCCGAGCGAGGTTCGACCTCGCCAGTTATCGGCGAGGGGTTATCCTCGCCGTTGCTGGCAAGGCTCGGCCCCACTGGCAACTGGCAAGGTTGACCTCGACTAGAAGCGGCGAGATTGAGCCTTACAAGCAATGGCGAGGATGACCCCTCACCGGCAACTGGCAAGGTTGGCCTTGCCCCACCACTGGCGAGGGGTTGTCCTCGCCGTCGCTGGCGAGGTTTAATCTCGCTACTTCTGGGCGAGGCTGACCTCACCAATTGCCGGCGGGGTTGAGCCTCACTAGCAACGGCGAGGACAACCCCTCGCCGGCAACTGGCGAGGTCGAACCTCGCCCAAGGTGGGGCAAGGCCGACCTTGCCGGCCCCTGCCTTTGGCCGATCATTAGATCGGCGACCGGCCAGAGGTTGAAGATAAATAGATGAAGAAAAAAAAAGAATAGGAAAGGAAAGAGAAAAGAAAAGAAAAACAAAAAAAATTGAAAAAAATAATATTAAAATATTAGTTCAGGGTAAAATTATCATAAGTATACCAATTTAAGATTTTTGATGGTCAAAAAAATAGTTTGGGATAAAATTGTCACAGATGTACCAGTTTGAAATTTTTTATGGTCAAAAAAATAGTTTATGATAAATCTGTCACAGGTGTACCAGTTTAGAGTTTTTCGTGGTATTAACCCTTTTATTTTTAATCTTTTCTTTCCTTTTTTCTTTTCTTTGTTTTTTTTTTTTGATTTTCTTTGTCTTTCTTTTGGCTTCTTCCTCGTCTAGTCCCCGGCAAGCTCACAGCATCTAATGGCGAGCTTGCGGCCTATAGCAACGAGCTTGCGGCCTCTAGCGGCGAGGCTCGAGCCTTCCCAGATTGGAAGAGCTTGGGGCCTCTAGCGGCGAAGCTCAAGCTCGAGCCTTGCTAGATTGGGCGAGCTCATGGCCTTTGGTAGGGAGGCTCAACCTTACCCAAGGCTGGCAAGCTTGCAAACTTTGGCGGCAAGGCTTGAGCCTCGCCAGCCTTGGGCAAGGCTTGACCTCGCCTGTGGTTGGTCGCGAGCTCTGTTGCCGTGGTCAGCAACTGGCCAAGGAAGAAACACAAAGAAAAGAAAAGAAAAGAAAAGAAATACGAATTTTTTTTTATAATTTTCCACATCAAATGTTTTTTACTAAATGACGGAAAATAGTTTCCATGTCTTTTTTAGGTTTCGACCAAACATCGGACTGGAAAATATTTTCTAGAAATGATACAATTTTTGCAAAATAAATGGATCCTGAGGGTGTGTTGTTTATGGGAAAGTGTTTTCTGGGAATTCCTTTTTTGAACTTTCACCCGTTTGATTTGTCAAAAATAATTAGTCAATCGAAAATACTTTCCGATCAAGGAAAACATTCATGTATAAAATGAGAAAAGTACATTCTCCAATCTAAGAAGATAAAAACACTTTCCGAAATTGCTCATTTTGAATTTATTAGTATTTTATTATTTTATTATTTTTTCTTTTTTTTCTCTTCTTCCTCCCTCTGCCAGTTGCCACGAAACAAACGCATTTTGAAATCATTTTCCAAATGAAATCCAAACACGAGAAAATTTTTTCAATTGCATATCACCAAATAAAGGAAAACTAATTATTTTCCCGGAAAATGATTTCTCGGAAAATATTTTATGCGAAATGTTACGTTTTCTGTAAAACAAACGCACCCTAAGTCGAATAAGTTTGATCGCCTTATGTCAAATTCTTTTTGTTGCCACATTTGATAACACGATTTCTTTTCTCGTTGCTGCTTTTAAATTGGAAATTCATTGCATTTTTTATTACAAGTCGCTTACATACTTGAAGATTAAGTAATAAAGTTCGAAAAACTGTCTTGAAATTTCACTGTATCAAATATACATAAAATGTAACATAACATGGTCATGGGGAAAAGAAAACATCGTTCATCTTAAAAACACAGAAAACTAAACAGGCCTCATCACCATCCACAAGTCCGGGCTGCCCTCAAACGAAACTCAGCGAGCTCCAAGCGTAATGTCAACCGGGAGAAGCCACAAGACATGGCATATATGTCACAATTTATAAAAGGGTTAATATCACGAAAATTCCAAATTAGTACATCAATGACAAATTTACTTTTCATTTGTTTCCGTTAAATTTTACTATTAAATTGCGGAGTTGAATGACACGTGACAATTAACACGTATACTGGTTTGGGGTTTTACCCTCTGTTTATCATAGGTGTACTAGTTTGTGATATTTCGTGATATTAATCTAATTTAACGAAAATTAATAGGGACTAAATTTGTCACAAGTGTACCAATTTGAGGTTTTTGATGGTCAAAAAATTAGTTTGGAGTAAATTTATCACAGGTTTATTCAAACTATTTTTTTTTATAACCTAGGGAACCCCCGCACGGCCGACAGCCTGGGAGTAAACCCTAGGGGCGACACGTGCTAACCACCGCACACGTGCCACCGGTTAAGTCACCCTGCGGCGCCCGGGATTCGAACACTCAACCTTTTGCGAGAGAAAGAGTGGGCGCTCCAGCAGCGCCACCCAGGCGGGTGGTTATTTCAAACTAATTTTTTAACCATCAAAAACCCCAAATTTGTACAACTGTGACAAATTTACCCTTCGTTAATTTTTGTTAAATTTTATCATCAAATTACTGAGTTGGATGACATGCGACAGTTGACGGGTGTACGAATTTAGGGTTTTACCCCTCTGTTAGTCATAGATTTGCCAATTTAAGATTTTTTGTGGTATTAATCCAATTCAACGGAGGCTATATTTGTCAAAGATGTACCGGTTTAAGATTTTTTTGTGGTAAAAAAATTAGTTTGGGGTAAAATTTTCACAAGTGTACTAGTTTTAGGCTTTTGGTGTTCAAAAAATTAGTTTGAGATAAATTTGTGACATGTGTACTAATTTGAGATTTTTCATGATATTAATCCTTTTCTATTTTTCCCGAGTTGCTCTCTTTATTTTATGTTTTGCCCGAACTCCCCGCTTGTTCTCGGTGCAACTCTTATGTCCTTTTTTTCCTTTTTAGCTCTTCCCCTAAATTCCACCGAATATATCGTCCATTTTCAGCCCCTCTAAGTTTGACCGAATACATTTCTCTATTTTTTTCTGCAGAGACTATGTGTTTTGCTCAGAATTTTCAGCCTAGTCTCCTTTCTTCACCTTTAGCCCCGAATATATGCCAAAATTCCTCCCCTTTCTGCTGGTTTCCTGGTGCTGGCCAAATATTCCTTGCCTTGATTGGCACCTGCTGAAGTTTATTTCGATTTTCCTTCTTTCCTTGCTCGGCCAAGCAATTATTCCCTTGTCTAAGGCTGGCCAAGGTTGCTGTTGTTTGGTCGCTTTCCTTTTCGATGTTGTTTCCTAAGTGGAAACAGCACATGAAACTCACACGTAAGCTTCGGCCAGGTCAAAGGAGATCTGGCTGAGTGCATCGAAGGCGGCGGGGCTTATGTGGGCTTGGTCTCAAAAGTTTGAATTTGAGGCCCCCTTCCTCTAATTTCAACGTTGGGTTGACTATCGGGCCGATTTCAATGCAATTCACAAACTGGCCCAAGTTTTATTCGAGGCGAATATGTTATTCCTAAACATAAATGTATCTAGTATATAAGTGCATATAAATATAGTCAGAAATCCGAATGCAAGACTATGCAAAATCAATAATTTTCTTTAGGAATCAAATTATTTTGTTATCAACGAATTCGATCTCTAGTTCTTATGGAGTGAATGAGAAGCCTTTGGGCGAGAAGTTTAGGTGTCAACATATGGATAGTGCTTGGGAAAGTCTGCACGAAGCGTAAGTGCCACATCATGAGATGGTTATTTGCACTTGCATAACAATCTCTTGAGCTCCCCAGCGTTCATCTCGGGAGGGTCACAACAGCATGTGACTCCGTTGGAGATCGGAGGTATGTTGCTAACAGCTGTGTTAATTGGTTTTGTGAATGGAGTGGTAACTCAAAAGCGTATTTACTAACATTTGTTTTGCAGGGAGGTGTATGGATGGATGTTAATGGTGACAAAGAGAAGCGGTATATGCATGATATAACATGTTGCACATGCTTTGTCGCCTAAGCACTATACCTTTTTCACACACATCCCGCAATCCAAAACCTCGGGTCACATTTAAGAAACCACAATAGGAAGGGGAAGAGAAAGCCAAGGCTGTCTACAAGTTACAAGTAGTATTAGGCCGACTCAACCTTTAACTCGTGAGATGCGAGCTTTATGCCTAGATGGGACCAACCCCGGAGGTGTCAATCCTCGGACGGTTCATGCGCATGTCCGTGCTTATATCTCTAACTGGTGCTCTGGTCTTCGTCTTCACTGCATTTCAAATTTTGCAAAAAGATCCGTGGTTTATCAATGAAATGCCCGTAGTCTAAAGTACACAATTGGGAAGGTCTGATGTCAAAATCATTCCCGCACTCGATGGCATACTCTCATAATGATAAAGCATATTAGACCAGACCAACCGTAGCCACATCGAAAGCAAAATCGGAAAAGATCGTATTCCTGTTGCATGTTGAGGTCAATATCGGCCTAATCCAGGCAATCACTCATTTTTGGAACCTATTAACATACACGTTCTCTTTCGGTAAAAATGAATCGGTCCCGACCACAAAGGAATACGACGTCATCAACCTTGAAAGCTGACCACAGCATTTGGTATCATGTTTCTAATTGAACAATATGCGTATCCAACACAATGGTGCAAGCTTGAGTCTGCCAGAGCATTTAATGAAAAAGGGTATATTAATCATCGAACCAGTTTGTTTGTCTAATGACGGGCAATTTATTATGTATCAAAGTCTAAATATTTCATTGGTTCATAAGAGCAAGCCCTAAATTAATCAAAGACACCGCAAAAAAAAAGGCTATGTTGCTAGGATTAACTTTGTAAATCCATTGCAAGACATTAAATTAGGTTCTTCGATTTTGCTAACTTTCCACTCACCAACCACACCATGATTCCGTTGATTGTACATATAGAGTCGAGCAACCGTGTTGTTGTATGAACTTCACCAATATAATTGTGGCCCAAACATTTTTCTTCTTCTATCATTTAATAAAGGAATAAATACTTTAAAAGTCCTAAAACTTATCACGAAAGTACAATTAAATCCAAAAACTTATAAAAAAGTGTAATCAATGGAAGGATTCAATTGCACTTTCGTATTGCACTTTTTGATAATTTTTTGGACTTATTTACACTTTTTGAAAGTTTGAGCACTTAATTTTATTTTCATGACAAGTTTTAGAACTTTTAGTACACTTATCCCATTAAAAAAAAAACAAACATGGAGTCCACGTGCATGGGTCCAGCCTTGATGGACCCGAGCCCAGTTGTGGAAACCTGGTCTTGAATGATGGAACTTGGGAACCAACGTTGGGGTTTCCGTGCCTAAGCGCCGAGCTTTAGGTCCAAGCGCCAATAACTAGTCATCTTTCGGAAAAAGTTTTTCAGTTCTTTCAAAGTAGAAATCATTTTCATGAGTTTAAGTTTTGGTTGGGAAACATTTTCCATTAACTAATTTTCCTAAGCAAATCAAATGCTGAAAAATAAAAAAGGAATACTTAAAGGAATACGTGCAACTACTTACTTTAACCAAAAAGAAAAAGGAGTACGTGCAAAGACGGCGCAGTTTGGCAACACAAGTTGGTTCGACTCTAATAGATAAGGAGATGATAGACCAGTCCCTAAAAAGTAAAAACCTCACCTTCGGTTTCTATACTTCGATGGAGGGGTCTGGTAGCGACACTATCTTCGAGCTACTGTCAGTACGTGAGCGCATTGAAGATGGTATCTGCGATGGAAAGCTGGCCGAATTGCAATAGGTGAATCAGAGTTTGTCCGCATAAACGACAAGGGGCAGGGCACCGAAGTAAACGCAACTTATGTGAAGCCTACGCGAGCATCTTTCAGTCAGAACCAGAGAGTTCGTTTGTACCGGAACGATGGACAACGAGTTCATAATCAATTGCAGAGATCAAAACCACAACAGTTTTCAAATTTGCCAAGACCACTATCCCATCTTTTCCTCATGCTATAAGAGAACACGCCGGTTGCCAAGGAGTTGCATTGCCAATTGTTAGGAAAATATCCTATGGACTTTTGATTATTCCAAAACTATCATTAATTTAACATCTTCGTGATAAGTGCAAATGTTTGTCATGATGACGTGGTGATCATTTCGGGAAGACTGTGATATCAACAGTCTCCATGAGCCTAGTGAAGATGGATTACATGGATGAGAATCATGATAGAAGAAGAACAAGTCAAATACGACGAGATATTCGTGAGAACTTTTAAGTACCATGGTAGATCTGTCATCAACGTAAAGTCTTTGGAAGCTAACATACTTAGGAGGATCATTGAATGATTGATCGCAAGTTGTTCAAAATGGTTTAACCATGAGCAACATCAACAGATTGGTGATAAGGAGCACGTGCTAGTATCAGGTGATAAGGAACATTACATCATGCTGACATCAAGTCTTGAAAGGTGCTAGTCAACGAGTGCATCTGCAGATTACCGTTGGATGGATAGTATATAGCCCTTGACGAGCTTAGAACCAGTAGTAGGAGAATCGGAAATGAGTCAAAGCATCATTGATAGTTTTGTTCAAATAGTCAGAGGTACAATGATGTAATAACACCAGCAGAGACTCTTTTGGCAAACCATGGTATCGTTTAAAGGAAGAATTGTAAAGGCGATCTAACCTCGGCGATAGCTCCAATCAACTCCCAACTACTCTTAACTCCTCAAAAGTATGTCCAACGGGTAGTTTGAAGATATCTATATAAAGAGGATCAAAGTAGCTAAAAAGGATTAGACGGAAAATAGAGAAAACTTGTTTTGTTGTTATCATCTCTTTGTCTTGACAAAACTGTGCTAATGTCTATATGTAACTCTTTTTGTAGTGTTTTTGCCGCTGTGTAATCAATGATAAGAAGAAGTGTAAAGAATGATAGAAGTATTTGCATTCTAATAGTGTGATCAATCTTGTAATAGAAGTAGTATGTGCTGCTTGTAACTTCTCTTGAAGATTACTAGTGGATCACGACCTATGTTTAGGTTGTTATATGTGAGAATAGACGTAGGCTTGGTGATAGATCCGAACCATTATAAATTATTATGTGCAATTTTCAATGTGTTCATTATTGCCTATAACTATTTGATAGCAGCACCGACTCACTTGATACTTTTGATCTATTCTTGCTACTATCAAAGTACATCTTATTATCTTCCACGAGAAAATTAAGTTTTCAATCAATCTATTTGTCACGCCCCACACCCTGCGGTGCGCCACATCCCTCGCAAAGGTCGATTCAAGTGCAACGTCCTAGGACGCGTCGCTGACCCAACGTCTAACATAGAGATTAAAGCACATGCGGAAATAATATGACACCCGTACAATTTAAAGCCACATAATCAAGGATAGCCACACAACAACCGACATGAACAAATATACACTTGCATTACTACGGGGATGCATTTATAATATCCATTTATACCAAAATATACACCACCAATCATTAACGATTCAATGGCCGCTACTGACAAAAAAGGATACGCAGCTCAGCGGTCAAGCACTATATCTAGCTGGGGCTCCTCCCAAAACGTATCGGTACGTCTGCCATCCTCAAGGCTGGGGGTCTGAAAAAATTGGGTTTCAACAACAATGAGAATAAATCTCAGCGAGTAGGTTCCCTAAACCTAAGCTAGGCTAACATGCATCTCCTGACGAGTACTAAACAATCACACAAGTAGAAACACAATTGACTCAAGCCCTCAGGCCCAAATCCAGCACTTACCTGATCCTGCAGGTTAGGCATCACATAAATTCACAACAATAGCACAGGATTCAACCGCGGCGCATATATGAACATCACTCAACCACAACGCATGTCATGCATATGCTCGTGCTCGTGCTCGTGCTCATGCTCATGCTCAAGCCTCATCAATGCATTTCGCACGCTTGTAATCTTGCATACTTGCAATTACCAATTCTCCTCTGACCCCCGTTAAATGCATCAGGCCCGACCCGTGTAAAACGCATCAGGTCCATTACTTCGAGATCGATCTCTAGCCCGCGTAACACGCATCAGGCTCATGGCATAACACCCGCGTAAAACGCATCAGGTTTGGCCATCTTCCGATAGTCCGGGCATCGTCCTGCGTAACACGCCTCATGACAGGTTCAATACCCCGCGTAAAACGCATCAGGGTTTTATGTGATCACATATTCATATACACCAATTATTATCTGAACTCCACATAAAACGTATCATGGTATATTAGGTGATCACACGCTCATGTCATTCGTGCACACTTGTATATGCACATGTCATGCTAATGTTCGAGATGCACAACCATGGCCACCACGTTCATACTTGGGCATTTACGAATTTCACAATGAGCATTCAATTGCACAACACCACTTATTCAATTCGCAACACAATATGCCCAATCCATATTTCAATATGCCCAACTAACATATTAGCATGACCACGAAAACACTTCAAAGCACTCTTGCACAACACATAACTCACACATGTAAATCGCACAATTAGGTCAACATGAATCCGCGCATTCAAGGCCCGCTAAGCTACTCCATTCCTAGTCACACTAGGCACGTGACCCGGCACCACCAATGGATCACAGCCACAGACAAATCAGCCACAAAATCCGCCAATCTAAGCATTCTCGGTAATTACACAATTAAAACCCAAATTGATCGCTCTTAGTCTCATTCAATCCCGATATGGCTAGCCACCAAACAGATCATTCTAGGTCAATAAATATCCTCAATATACACCATTTGGCTCCCCAAAATATCACCCGAATCAACCACCATGAAGACCAAACTAGACGCGCACTATAATTCCCAATTGAACCTGAACTTACTCCAAACTTAGGCCGATTCAATCCAATATGTCTAGCCATCGCACAGCCCATTCTAAGCCTTTAAACCCCAATTAAAATTTATCGCGCTAAGCCGCGAAATAGCCACAAAAACAGCCACTATACGGTCCACAAGTTTCATCCGCCAAGTCCACAATTTCGCCCAAATCAAGACATCTATGCTTCGCCACATCATAACACTCTATAGTCCACTAAACCTCAATCAAACCATCACTCTCGGTCGCTAAATGCGCCACAAAATTAGCCCCTAACAGCCACCACAATTTAACCCATAAATTACCCTAATTAACCCCTAAAACTCATCT
This sequence comes from Syzygium syzygioides, assembly GCA_031216285.1. Classification (NCBI taxonomy): domain Eukaryota; kingdom Viridiplantae; phylum Streptophyta; class Magnoliopsida; order Myrtales; family Myrtaceae; genus Syzygium; species Syzygium syzygioides. The sequence continues at coordinate 19,362,865 of CM062247.1, read as the reverse complement.
AGAAACACACATTACCTGGTTTAGGGTTGTACTTACTTAGATTCCTAAGCTTTAAACAAGGCTGAACACGAGGTGAGGGTGGCTGAATAGTGGCGGGGCGAGCGGCGGCGATGGGCGGCCTTCTCGGCGGCGGCACCGGCGACGGCTCGTGGACGGCGATCCTAGGCGGGGGAGACTAATCACATGGCCAGGAAAGGAGAGAGAGAGAGAGAGAGAGAGAGAGAGAGAGAGAGAGAGAGAGAGAGAGAGAGAGCTGGTCGGGTTGGTGGCGAGGCAAGGCGGGGCGAGCGGCGGACGGTGCCGGTGGTGGCGGTTCGACGAGCGACGGCGGCGTGAGGCCGGGAGGGAGAGAGCTCGCGAGAGAGGGGGAGAGGAGAGCTGGCTAGCTGACTTGGGGAGGAGGAAATGAGAGGAGAGAGAGAGAGAGAGGCTAGAGGGATATACACATTTCTAGATAGTGGAGTGGTTGAACCACTTAGGCACAAAAGACCAAATTGCCCTTAATCCAAGGGTTATGATCAATTCCAATAAAATATCTAGGGGCATTATGGACTATAAATTTCAGCATTATTGGGCTGAAATATGCTATTATAAAACCCTAAAATATTCCCTAAATAATCCCAAAATTCGAAACCTTATAATTAGGCCTAGGGGTAAAACGGTAATTTTCCGGTCCTAGGTCAATTTTTCAATTTTTGACTCCACTGATCCCAAATATGATTGGCCACATAAAAATGATGTCGTCCTCGCAAAATAGTCGCGTACGCCCACGAAATTTGACACCGAAGTTCGGACTCAATTCCACGATCAATTTAGCTCAATTTGCAGTTTTAGCGTCTCTCACTAACGGGCGGCTGTTTAGGGGTTACGCGTATCGACCTAGGGCTACTCGAGTCACGATGGTCCCGATTTCCCAGAGAACATGAGGATTTATCGCTAGTATCAAGGGTTGCGGTCGTCCGGAATGAGTTTGAGATCGTTCGCCGCGCGTACTCTCGGTCGTGCGGAATCACCCACTATCCGATCGTACATCGTCGATCAAACCACATCCGTCACTCTCCTTGGACCGGCGCATGTCAGCACAAAATATTCTCTCGTCGCTTCTCGGAATTAGACTCGATTCATGTTCGAGTTCTTGGGTCTACGCATCGTTTTCCTAGTTAGCCATTCCCTAATGGTTAGTATCCCAAAAATGATCAGTTCCGGGTGAGACTCATTAAAACGAAATGAGAAATAATAATCTATTTCATTAATCCTGGAGGTGGATCGAATTCAGGGCATTACACTATTCACTCGTCTCTAGGTTATATTATTAGCCCCACCACTAACACCCTGGACATTATTGGGAAAATATGCCTATGGAATTTGGATGATTCCAAAACTATACTTGGTTTTAATTTCTTTGTGATATATGCAGATGTTCGTCGTAATGACGTGGTGGAGATTTCAGGAAGATTGTGATAATATCGATGGTCTCCATGAGTTCAGCAAAAACTGACTATAAGGATGATGATCTTAACAGAAGGAGAACAAGTCAGATATGACGAATTATTTATAAGAATTTGGAAGCACTATGGTCTATCTATCATCAATGTATAGTCTTTGGAAGCCGACACACTCAAGAGGATCATTAAAAGATCGATTGCAAGTCTTTCCACAGTGTTTGACAGTGGATAACACCAATAGATTGGTGATGAGGAGCAAGTGCTACTCTAAAGTGATTAGGAGTATTGGATTGTGCTAATATCAAGTCTTCGAAGGTACTGATAAAGAAGTGCATCTACGGATGACCATTGAATGGGTAGGATATACCTATTGATAGGTTGAGAGTTTGTAGCAAGAGAGTTGAAAATGAGTTAGAGCAAGTTTGACAGTTTTGGTCAAATAGTAAGAGGTATAGCAATGTAACAGTGGCACCAAACTCCATTTTGAGAAACCATGCTATTGTTTGAAGAATGGATCGTATGGATGATCTAGACCTTGGCGGAGGCACTAAGCAAATCCTAATGGCTCCTCTTTCCTTGAAAGCAACTCCAATGGGTGAGTTTAAGATGTTATATAAAGAGGATCAACGTAGGTAAAAAGGGTTGGACAGAAAATAGAGAAAACTTGTCCTTTTATTATCATCTCTTTGTTGATCAACGGTGCTCCTGTTTAATTGAATTTCTTTGTAGTGTTTTGTAATCAATGAAAAGAGGAAGTGTACAAGAGTGATAGTAGTACTTGCATTATGATAGTGTGATCTATTTTGTAATAGAAGCAATACATACTTATTGTAACTTCTCTTGAAGATTACTAGTAGATTCTAGCCCATGTTGAGGCTGTTACATAGGAGAATAGATGTATGCTTGGAAATAAAGCTGAACCACTATAAATTGTCAAGTGTTATTTTCTATATGTTCATTATCATATATAACTGTTTGATAGTTGCATCAGCTTGCTTGATACTTGCAACTCAATTTTTTTGCTATTGTTTGACCAAAAAAAAAAAATTCTGCTATTGTCAACGTACATCTTGTTTTCTTCCGCGAGAAAATTGCTTGCGTTTGCAAACAACCTATGCAATCCCTTCTCTAGACTGTATTATTAGCCCAAACAATTGGCATCATAAGTCGATTGCTTGCTTGTTTTTTACAAGCAAGCCACCATTCTTTGATGGAACCAATTATGACTACTGGAAACAAAGAATGAAAGCATATCTTCATGGAGCTGAACTTTTTATGTAGGAAGTGATCGAGAATGGGCCAACAGTTCCTTCGCCTGTGAGACCCTTGGTTCCACTAGCTAAATAAGAAATCTTACTAGCTCCACATGCTCCAAATCGTGACGCAATTGAAAGAAGGCTTGCACTAAATGCAAAAGCTGTTCACATACTATATTGTGCATTGGCTCCTGAATTCAATAGAATTTCTTCTTGCACTACAAAGAAAAAAAATCTAGGATCTACTCCTAGTCACATTTGAAGGAATAGACCGAGCAAGGAAGACAAAGATGAATATACTTCTAGCAAACTACAAAATATTTAAGATGAAATTTGATGAGACCGTGACTCAAATATTCACAAGATTCACTCAAATTGTGAATGGTCTCGCCAATCAAGGAAAGATAATCACCGATGCCGATAAAGTGAAAAACTCTTAAGGGCGCTGCCTAAAGAGTGGATTCATGTGAAGACCTCTATGCGTGAAACCATGAGAATTCAACCCATATCCACAAATGAGTTGTTGGGAACGCTAATGTCTGACTAGGCTGAGCTCATGAATGAAGAAAACAAAAGCAAAGGTAAGAAAGTTATGGTTTTCAAAGCTGATAATAACGATGCAAGTGATCAAATATCATCAGAAGATGAAGATGATGAGGAAACGATGCTACTACTGAGGAAATTCAAGAACATTAGGAGGAAATGAAGAAACTTCATAGGCAAGAAGCCAATGAGATTTGCTAAAGATAATAAGTTCTCCAAATTGAAGGATTAGAACAAAGATAAGTATATTATTATTTGCTATTAATAGGGGAAACCTAGTTACATCAAACCCGAATGTCCCTAGCAAGAAGAAAAAGAGCAAGTTTGAAAAGAGCACTAAAAGCTGAAACCTAGAGCGACACTGAGTACGAATCAAGCGAATCCATGCCTGATGGCCAACTCTGAAGCTGATAAACAAAATGAGGTAGATATTTATGGACCGTCTTATAAAGAGATGCATGAGTTTTTAAAAGAAATTTTGAGGAACATCGAAAGGCTTCCAAAATAATTTATAATTTGAAAAGGGAAGTTAAAAAACTCACGAGACAAGATCTTCTGCAAAAGCAAGAACTCAACAATCTGATAAAGGAACTTGCCACCGTCAAAGGTGATCCAGAAGTTTCTTAGAAAGAGAGTCCTTTTCTTAGAGTTGATGTCTCAAAAATCAACACAAAATTCTCTCTTGGTTCAAAATGACTTAGAGCACATTATTTCTATTCAAATTCTGGGAGGACACTAGAAGTGCCAAAAGTTATGTGCGGCACTTACTATAATGCTAAAAATTTTCACCGGCCTCTAAAACAAAAAGGGATCGGTGGCCTAAGGAGATCGGACTGACTACTAGACGCCACAGTTAAAAAGGAACTGGCCTCTACTGCTAACATTAAGACCTAATCTAAGGCTCCCAGTCTGGATCGGAACTCGATGACTCAGAGGGACTCTCAGGTTGCTCCGGCTCCTCCTCTAAACTTATAGTCTCAAACTCTGTCTCGGGCTCGGGATCCTGCTTCTCAGCCTCAACATTCATGGCCGAGGATCTGAAATGTCAATTTTACCACAACCGCGAGAAATCTCAGCAAGTACAAACCACTAATCCTAAACTAGGCTAATGTGCACCTCCAGAAGGGTAAATAAAACACATTAAGCGAAGAACCAGTATAACATTAATACATTCCCGGCTCACAGCCCAACATATTATTTCAGCCCTGCAAGTTAGGCATTTGATATTAACACAATTAACGTGCAATTATATCGACCCGAAGGCCCACAATTGAATATAACGACCCGTAGGCCCGACCCGAAGGTCACAATTAATAAAACGACCCGTAGGCCCGACCCGAAGGTCAACAATTTGATAAATCGACCCGTAGGCCCGACCCGAAGGTCAACAGTTTGATAAATCGACCCGTAGACCCGACTCGAAGGTCAACAGTTTGATAAATCGACCCGTAGGCCTGACCCGAAGGACAACAGTTTGATAAATCGACCTGTAGGCCCGACCCGAAGGCCAACAGTTTGATAAATCGACCCGTAGGCCCGACCCGAAGGCCAACAGTTTGATAAATCGACCTGTAGGCCCGACCCGAAGGTCAATAGTTTGATAAATTGACCCGTAGGCCCGACCCAAAGGCCACAATCGAATAAAGCGACCCGTAGGCCATAATTGAGTAAATCTCAGGTATGCACATTGCTGCACTTAATTCCAGTTAATCACAACATGACATACAAATCATATACTCGGAAATTTCATGCCAATGCCCAAGCCAATATGCCGAGTGTAGTTATTTACCAAGCCCATGAATCTAACACACCCTCGGCATCATCAAATCATTACCCTTCTAGCTCAATGAACTCAATATTCATTCTGAGGTAATTCAATGCGCTAAAGGGCCGCCTTGGGCAAATAAATTTCGATAATCGTTCTCGCCACTTCGGGGTCATTCGATAGGATTTATACACATCCTAATCAACCCCTAAAAATGCCTAAATTCTTGTCATTAATCCATTATTCTTAGAATATTCAACTTGGGCACAAATTAGGCATTTTCGGTACTGAATGAACAGTACCAGGTTTTAACACTAAATAAGCCTTAAACCATGTTTAAACCATTCTATAAATCCCCAATCACAACTACTAACCACCCAACAACCAAATATACTTGATTAAGCCTCAAATAAGCCTAATTAGCCCCTAAAAAGTCCAATTCCAAGTCATTAGCACTTGAACTCAATTAGTGAAACACTTAGACAAAATTACACAAATTCGGTGCCCGATGAACAGTACCAGGACAGATTAACATTTAGGCACTAAACCACCTTTAAACCATCTCATTATGGCCTAATCACTTACTCTAATCATCCAACCATCAAATATACCTAATTAAGCCTCAATTAAGCTTAATTAGTCTCCCAAATGCCTAATTCTAAGTCATTAACCATTGAACTCAATTAGTACAAAACTTAGACAAAATTAAGCATTTTTGGTACTTAGTGAATAGTAACAGAACAGAACTTCATTTGGCCATTAAACCACCATTAAACTATCTCATTAGGCCCTAATGACCTATACAAATCATCCCACACACAATTAAGCCTAATTAAACCCCAATTAGGCCTAATTAACCCCTAAAAATGTACAATTAAACTAATTAGGGGTTTAGGGGTTTATACTCGCCTATTGATGATTCGAGACGATGAGAACGGGTGGTCGATCACCGACAAGCGGTAAGGATCGACGGCGATGTTTCAGGTGCAAGCCGGCGGTCACGGCGACGACGAGAACGACGATTCGCGGCTGGTTTGCTTCTGTTCAGGGCTGGAACCGGGCTGAGGGTGGCTAAACAGGTGAGAGGGAGGTCCAAGGGTGTTGTGGTGGGTGGTGGTAGGCGGCCAGCAGCTCCGGCTGGTACTGTTCCGGCGTTAACAGTACTAGGACGTGTAGAAATATGCCCACGGTAGAGAGAAAACGTTGAGGAAGAAGAGGAAGAGGGGAAATGGTCTTGACAGATCGGGAAAATGCGAAAGATGAAGAGGATATTCTGGTCAAATGAGTCAAATATAACTTAATGGAATCCAAGTGTCAAAATCTTGGGCCATTGGACAATTTTGCCTTTGATCCAAGGGCCCATATTTGATCTAATCCAATTAAGCAAGGGCTAAATGGTCATTTGTCCTTAACCATGGTTAACCAGACCTGAGTTAAGCCTAACTAACTTTGGTTAACCCCCAAAAATTAACTAAATTTTGAAATTAGTGAAAAATGGCTTAGGGGTATTTTCGTTATTTTTCGATCCCAAACCGAAATTCCAATTTTTGTTCATACCGGTCCTATATATTCATGGTAGACATAATATGATGTCGGATCCTTAAAATTCATCCTTTAAGCCCTTGAAAATCAGTCCAAAAGTTTGGAAGGGCAAAACCGTAATTTTTTGTTCCGGGGTCGAAATTCCAATTTTTGACCGTACGCACTCCAGTCATGCATAGTTGCCCCAAAATGGTATCGGTTCCAAAAAATAATTTCGTTTGGCCTCGGAAATGGACATCGAGGTCCATAGGGGCAAAATTGTAATTTTCCCCAATTTCTGTTGAAATTTCCGTTTTCTGCTGTACTAGTCCCAAAAGTGCGTGGCCACTCTAAAATGACGTTCGTCCCGCCAAATAGTCGTATTTATCCTTGAAATTTTGATATCGAAGTTCGAGCTCAATATCGCGATCAAAATAGCTCATTTGCAGTTTTAGGGTGTTTCACTAACGGGCGGCTGTTTAGGTGTTACGCGTATCGACCTAGGATTGTCCAAGTCGTGATGGCCTCGAATTTCGGGAGAACGAGAGGAAGTATCACTAGTATCGGGGGTCACGATTGTTTGGATTAAAAATCGGGATTCATTAGTCAAGCGTACTTTCGGTCGTGCGGAATCACCCGCGATCCAATCGTACGTTACTGACGATATCAATCCGTCATTTTCCTAAGATCGGCCCATATTGGCTCAAAATATTCGCTCGACGTTTTCTTGAACTCGGCACTTAATCGCGATCGGGTCTTCAGTCCACGTACCTGTTCCTATTTAGTTTTTCCTATTTGGTTAGTATCCCGTGATTGATCAAGTCCGGACGAGACTTACTAAAATCAAACGAGAATAAATATGCACTTTAATGATCCCGGTAACGGGTCAAAGTTCAGGATGTTACAGAGGTTGTTTTCCAGTTTTTAGCTCCATTTTTTTTGAATTTTTTGAGATTAAAATTGCAATTTTGGGAGGTCCTACTCCATCGACTCCCTCACCTCGCGCCTCTCTGCCATGGGCATATGGAAGGGCAACTATCGTCTTCCTCCACTCCTCTTGTTGTCTGCCTCACCGTCATGTCCATTGGTGCTGCCATCATCGTCAACATCCGAAGCTTCATCAAGGCTCATTGTTTACTCTCATTGCTATGTCATGTTGCTTGTGATGGCAATAATCACGTGCAACATGACATGGAAATTTTGAATAGAAACATTACGAGAGAATGATATGATATGGCAATAATCTTATGTAGCATGACATTCCAAATTCGAAGTAGAACACTGTAAGAAAATGATATAACATGATATGACAATAATCATAAACAACTTGACATCACAATTTTTAATCAAAACCTTATGAGAGAATGGCATCACAAGATAATGAGAAAATGACATGTAGCATGATATGGCAAGTGAAATTTAATACACGATGAGAAAATGATATGACATGATAATATCCACATGCAACATGATATGACAAATTCGAATTTAAAACATGAGAAGAAAATGACATAACATGATAATAATCACATATAGCATGATTTGACAAGTCAAAATCAATACGCAACAAGAAAATGGCATGAAATGGTAATATTCACATGCACCATGACATGTCAAATTCGAATTCAAAACATGATATGAAAATGAGATGATGTGGTGACAACACTTGCAACATGACAAGACAAATTCTAATACAAACATGACAGAAAATGGCATGACATGATAACAAATGATATGGTAAATTCGAATCAACATATAACAAGAAAATGGTGTAATAGCTAAATTATGTGAGACATGCAAAGTTATTTGTTTTCATTTTAATTTTGGAATTTACATGGACATGGCAAAGGTTACGTAAAAACGTGCTTTTTATCACTTTAAGCCATATCAAGAGTACAGGCACAATTCAATTGGAATTCACGAAATGAATGTTCACATGCATGGGGCCTCTGTTTATGGATTCGTATCGTGGTGGCTATCGGCTCTTGATCTTTAGTTGCATTATCGTAACCTATCCTACACACGAACCCAATCCATATCATATTTTGACCTATGGATTGGCTCACAGTTAAAAAGGAGTTCTTCTTAATGTAGCAATTCAATCGGTCCACTACCTTATATCACCCTTCCTACATTTCGAGAAGCCTATTTAACGGGACCCACACTCATACGAGAAGAAACACACAATAATGTCATGACCTTTTCCAAACGTGCAAAATTGGATTTCTGTTCATCATTTAAATAAGAGGGTGCCAGGTATACTGAATGAGACGTTGGATGTGCCGTTCGTTTATCAAATTCCTACACCTTGATGCTTTCGTTGATGGAGACGTACGTTAAATCTACCTAATCACAAACTTTCATGGATGGAGACGTACGTTATAACGTGTGTGTATGTGTTACCTTTTCTCTGGTTCATTCTTTTTATTGGCTTCTTCAGTGTGGGGTCATCAAAGTTTGACAATAGAGATTCAATGGTTTCGTCGGATTCAATTAGAAATTGTTTTCAAATCAAATCAAACTTAGTGGTTACGAAAAGCTTAAATAAGATCAAACCAATATAAAGAAGAAAGAATATCATAAGTGTTATAATTTTTGTATGGCGCTTACTTGAGTGCCACAATTTATGTATGGAGCTTGGGAAAATTGTCCAAAAAAACCCTAAACTTTTTAATTTTGCCAATTGAGTTCTAAATATTTTCATATTTTAGCCAATTTTGGCTAGAAACAATTGACGTGAGCCCCAGCCATACCACGTAGGACTGTTAACGCTAACATGGACAATTTATAATAATATTTTAATATTTTTTCAATTTTTTTATTAATTTTTTCTTTTTTCCCTTTTTTTTCTCTTTTGTTTCCCACTAGCCGAAGAACTTGGCTAGCGATGGCTATCGAAGCTCACCAGCCACTAGGCAAGGGCTTAAGCCCTTGCCGGCCAATCAGAAACAAAAAATGAAAAGAAGGAAGGAAAAAATAAAAATAGAAAAAATAGAAAAAATACTATTTAAAATTATCCACATTAACATCGGTCACACCACATAAGATGGCTAGCATCCACATTAGCTATTTTTGACCAAAATTAGTCGGATGGACTCAATTGGCAAAGTATAAAGATGTTTATAATTCAATTGGCAAAATTGAAATATTTAGGATTGGATTGGCAAAAATGCAAAAGGTTTAGGATTTTTTAGACAATTTTCCCTACGGAACTCACTTAAATGTCATAAATTTTTTTTTCCGATCACTTGAGTGACATATGACTTTTTAATCGATCACTTGAGCAACATAAATTTTTAAAAATGTCTACCATAATTGTAATGCCATGTCGGATTTTCAGCACTTAGGTGAAAATTATATAAAAGTTATGTTATTTAAGTAATCAATTAAAAGTTACGACATCTTTTAGAAGTTATGGCATTCAACTGGTCAAAAAAAATTTTGGCACTTAAATGATTGCCGTACTTGTGGTGTCCTTATACCCCAATCTAGACCAATGTGAATGCATTCCCTTTCCGAATGCACCTGCATGATATTGCTTCTTTTGGTAGCAGCTTGCCCAACCCGAATGGTTATCCACCGCATTGTAATACTATAAAGTCGTGTGAGAATTTTATGTACCAACGCAACAACCAACATCTGGGCAACATGGGATGAGGGACATATCTGTCTGACCAACATCGCCACTTTAGCTTTGATATCACGAGAGACAGGCAGCACCATTCAGGCACACTGACAGCATAACATTATCCACTTTGTTTACGGCACCCACCAAAAAAAAACTAGATTTTTGCCACGAAAATTTGCAACGAAAAAATTTTCGTCATAAATTTGCAACAAATTTTCCAACAACAACTAAAATTCATCGGAAATTAGCGATGAAAAAATTTTCGTCGCAAAATTCGTTGGAAATTTCCCACGAATTTTGCGATTGGAAATTTCCAACGAATTTTGCGACGAATTCAAAAAAACCTAGTATTGTTCGGCATTTTTTAAATTCGTGGGAAAATTCGTTGGAAATTTCCAGCGAAATTTGCAACGAAAATTGTACAAACTAAAATAATTGCCCAGAAAATTGAAATTCGTGAGAAAATTCGTTGGAAATTTTCCACGAATTTTGCAACGAATTTGAAAGATGCCACATGTACTAATTTTGTCGTAAAATTCGTTAGAAATTTCCAACGAATTTTTCCAAGAATTTAAAAAATGCCGAACAATACCGGGTTTTTTTGAATTCGTTGAAAAATTTGTTGGAAATTTCCAACGAAAAATTTTTCGTCGCAAAATTCGTTGGAAATTAGCGACGAAAAATTTTTCGTTGGAAATTTCCAACAAATTTTGCGACGAATTCAAAAAAACCCGGTATTGTTCGGCATTTTTTAAATTCGTGGGAAAATTCGTTGAAAATTTCCAATGAATTTTGCAACGAAAATTGTACACACTAAAATAATTGCCCAAAAAATTGAAATTCGTGGGAAAATTCGTTGGAAATTTCCAACGAATTTTGCGACGAATTCAAAAAAGCCTGGTATTGTTCGGCATTTTTTAAATTCATGAGAAAATTCGTTGGAATTTCCAACGAATTTTCCCACGAATTTCAATTTTCCGGGCAATTATTTCAGTGTGTACAATTTTCGTGAGAAAATTTATTGGAAATTTCCAACGAATTTTCCCATGAATTTAAAAAATGCCGAACAATACCGGGTTTTTTTTGAATTTGTCGCAAAGTTCGTTGGAAATTTCCAACGAATTTTGCGACGAAAAATTTTTCGTTAGAAATTTCCAACGAATTTTGCGACGAATTCAAAAAAAACCCGGTATTATTCGGCATTTTTTAAATTCGTGGGAAAATTCGTTAAAAATTTCCAACGAATTTTCTCACGAATTTCAATTTTCCGGGCAATTATTTCAGTGTGTACAATTTTCGTTGCGGCATATCATCTTGTCCTGATTGTACTTGCGAGCCAAAGCCATCAGAGAAGGCTCGATGATCCCTCCGCGAAGCCTCAGAACGAGATGAAACGTGGACTCTGAGCCAAACAACAAGCAGAAAAACATCAATGTCTCCAGCTCGATGCAATCAAACACCAACAACAGAGCACGAAGGAAAGCAAGAGTGCCTTTCTGGATGTTGTAGTCGGCCATAGTCCTACCATCCTCGAGTTGCTTCCCAGCAAAGATCAGCCGCTGCTGGTCCGGTGGGATTCTTGCTCAGCGACATTCGAAAAAAAACAAAAAAGCAAACGCATCAAAATCGTGGAAATCTCGGAGCGAAAACCGAAATTGATTGGTCGCCGATCCATTCCGGAGCAGAGGTGAACGAGAATAGAGGCTCCGCCGGCAGCAGAGGAGGAGGAGGAGGAGGAGGAGGACAGGGATGGACCTTCCTTGTCTTGGATCTTGGCCTTGACGTTGTCGATGGTGTTGCTGCTCTCGACCTCGAGAGTGATGGTCTTGCTGGTTAGGGTTTTCACGAAGATCTGCATCTTCGCTTCCTCTCTCTCTCTACGCGTCTTCTCAGCGGTGCGAGGAGGAGGGAACAGAGAGGGTGAAGAGTGAACTCGAGGGCGACCTCGAGCTCACCGGCGACGGCGAGCATTCTAGGCGAGCTCGAGCTCGCCTAAAACTCGGCCAAATCTGGGCGAGCTGAACGCTTGCCATGGCTGGCGAGCTTGAGGTCGCTCAGATCTAGGTGACCTCGAGCTCATCAACGACGAGGCTGGCCTTCTCCGGTCATGGTGAGGGCCGAGCTCGCCGGCGATGAGGCTAGCCTTCGCTGGCCATGGCGAGGGTCGAGCTCGCCGGCGGCGAGTCTGGCCCTCGCCTGCACAATTTTTGTCACAACGAAACTAATTATGCCACGATTTTTCGACAAAAAAATTTTTTTTTGCCACATTTTTGCTACGAATAATTAGGGATGAATTTTGCAACGAATTTAGTTACGAATTTTGACACGAAAAAATTTCGTCGGAAATTACCAGCGAAAATTTATATTTTTTGTCGGAAAAATTTGCGATGACGAATTTTGTTCGACGGAAATTTCGTTGGATTTTCAAATTTTTCGTTGGAAAAAGGTTGTTTTTTTTGTAGTGTTTCCAACGAATTTAGCCACGAATTTTCCAACGAAAAAAATTTCGTTGCAAATTTCCAATGAAAATTGAAATTTTTTGTTGGAAAAATTTGCGACGAAGAATTACCGACGAATTTTTTTTCGTTGGAAAATTCGTTGGAAATTCATTTTCCAACGAATTTTTTTGAATTTTTCGTTGAAAATTTCGTTAGAAAAAAAATGTTTTTTTGTAGTGACCATCCACGTATTTTAAAACACATCTTGTACTAGTTTAAGGCTGTCTAGGCTTACCTATAGTGCAACAGCTATATCTAAACGTTATGAGATCAGCGACATCTAAAACCTAACATGAACTAAATATCGCCATGTTCCAAGTAAAGTATTATTTTGTATCAAATAGTATTTTACCTAACTCCAGAGCTAGTAAAGTGCTACTTACACATTCAGTGTTGGATGAATAACATGTGTGTTTAGAGTTAGTTTGTCGCGACCTGCCCCTTGAGGGCCGAACTCGGATGAGGCGGGTTTAGAGATAAGTGTTCATGAGATGGTTCATATGGCACTTTTTTAAAATGATTTTATTGAAGTGTAAATCTTTTGTTTAGCCATATAACTCATTGATCATGAACGTGGATTTTCCCTAAATCCATATCTCGCGTGACAGCGGATTGATTATTATTTTTTAGGAGTCGCCACTAGCCTAGGTCGGGGGTCGGCTAGAATACCCAACCGAAACGCGGGAATTTCGTTTCGGTTTCTACGAAAACCAGAGATCAAAGGTTCGGGGACTAGCTTACGTTAATATTTCTATTAACGTCCTTTCGGTACCGCTAAACTTAATATGGTTGTTATCTAGGTTGTCATGCATTTGTTCTTTACCATTTTTATGCCAAAATCTTAGTCTACTAGGTGATCATGCATCTTATTTTTGTATTTTCATTTAAGATTCTAAACTAATCCTATCTTAGTCTAGAAAAAGAAAGAAACAATCAATTGTATTGAAAGACACTTCTTAAAGTAAACACTCGAAGTATTGAAAAGACGAGCTAAATCTAAGTGCTAGGAAGTAAAAAGTAAAAAGTACCCGCTACTCGTCGGGTGTTTATTACAACACGAATTGAAAAACCCGAGACATGATCGGGGATGAATGAATTAGGTACAAATTGAAACCGGATCGGACATCGGTCTAGCACCATCATCATATGAGTACAAATTGAGACCGGATTGGACATCGGTCAATCACCTTGGCTTTTTCAATTTCGGATTATTCTTTCTTGGACTGTCTCTCGGGTGTCGATGTTTACATCCATAACATTCATTCATAACAAACGACATATGGAAAAACAATGGTGCAAGCAACTCACTAATTAAACACGGACCTCGGGATCGGCCTTTGTTTTTCATGCGTTTCGATTCACCACCCACTTAATCACCTAGCATTGTTTGATTAATGGTTAATGATAATGGGCTACCATTTGTATTCACAAAACAGTAACTCACATCAATTAACCCCTAAAGTCGGGTTCTAATGATCATGAATGGGCTACCCGCCGAACATGCATCGGGCCTAACATTCATCTAACAAACACATGCATAATAGTAAAATGAGCATGCATTCAAGCCCATGGGCCTTGTTTCGAAATCAATCAAACAATGAGAAGTGGGCTTTATAAAAAAGCACCACTTATTCAATTTTTTATCTAATTCGGATTGATTCTGTTCAGCTATGATTAACTACCCTAATGACGTCTAAATGACGTGATTCAGGTGTCATTAGAAAGCTTATGACATGAGGATCAAAAGTCAAGAAGACCATTTTTCCTAAATCCTAGCCAATTTTCTTGAAAATATCGAATTAATCTCAGTGACAGGCTGGATTCGGTTCAGTTATGAATTTCAAAATAATGGCGGGAAAAATAACAAACCTTATCAAAACAGCGCGAACATTTTTGTGCGGTTAGGATTCCCCATGTGCAACAACTTTCATGTTTTGAGTTTTTGCTAAAAAGCCCTCCAAATGTTTATAAAATTCGGTTTTCACGAAGGACTCAATTGCAAATGAAACTTTAACCCGTGAAGACTTTTCAAGCAAATTGACCCTCTAAAAATTGCAATTAGGTCCTCAAAATTTCCAATTGACATAATGAGACCCCAATGAGCAACTTGGTAGTTTTGATTTTTCGTAAAAAATGACTCTAACTTTATCAAATTCGGAGAAACATCTTTTGAACTCCAAAGGAATGAAAATCAGATCTGGACACAGATTCTGATCAAATTGTGATAATTCCTTTTGAAAATTCAAATGATCTTCGATTTTGATGAAATTAGTATCAATAGAAAGATCTCGATCTCAAGAAGAACTTTCATGAAGAAAGGTTTTTCATATCTCGAACGTACGAATTTATAAAAATCGAAGAACACACGAAGGTCGACTGAAACTAGCATGATACCAGATTTACATGCATACGACGTTGCAAATCGTACTAGGCTAACATGCTCAAAATTTTGTGAAAATTTTATGGTAAATATATCAGGATGTGTTTTACAACTCTCATGAAGGAAGTTTTTCCAGAAAATGATTGTAAAAAATCATAAAATTCATCAAACAGCACAACGTCAGTCAGGGAATCATCAGAACAGACTTGAGCAACATATTCCAGATTCTGATCCTAACTTCTAAAAGTGTTTTGACATAGTAAATCAGGTCCAATTGAGGCATATGATATATCAAATCGAAGCTTAAGACGAGCTTTACGACTCTCTAGTTTATCACTTCACCAGATTTCGACGTTAATAGGCTCAAATCAGCATCTCAAGCATGCAAGTTTTACTGGTTACGAATTTACAGAATTGTGTTCAAGTGTTCTTACCTTGTCTCACAATGCTTCAACGCTCAAGCGAGCGATTCGGCCTCCGTATTCTGATCTGAAATGGCACGGAGAAGCCTCGGAAAGCTCGGCCAACCTACGACAATGGATTGCACGAAATAATGTGAGAACTAACTCGTTTTCTCACGAAATAGACTAATCAGCGAAATATTGAGCTAAGGATGAAATCCGGTGGCCGTTTGACGAAAGGCCGGCCACCACAGCGACGTGAGAACGCCAAGGAAGGATGTCGAAAGGTCTGGATCGCCGGAAAAGGTCGCCGGAGAGCCGGTTCAGCCGGTTGAACCGGCTGAACACATCACCGGCGGTATTGCCGGTGATGTTGCCGAGAGAGAAAAGCCGTCGGAGGGAGGTGCTCCGGCCACCAGCGAAGGTGGCTGGTCTTGCGACCGGCCTTGGACCACCGTGGGGGACGCCGGTGGGGCGGTAGCTCGCCGGAAAGTGGCCGGCAAGGAGCCGGAAGGCCGGCGGCCGAGAGGGAGCTCGAGAGAGAAAGAGGTGATCGTGAGAGGGAGAGAGAGAGAGAGAGAGAGGGAGAGAGAGAGAGAGAAAAAGAGGAGAGAGAAACTAGATCTGAAAATGAACCCCCCTTTGATTTTTGGAGGGAAAAACACTATATACCCCCTTCAACTTTGAATTCTAGCCCTTAGATTGATCAAATGGTCCAAAATGAGTCCTTAATGATTAAGAATATTCCTTAATAGCTAAGGATTGGTGACATGGCATCATGGATGGACATGATCAATTCTAAATAAATGGCCATGATTGATTTACTAATCCCCTAATTAATTTGCTTAATCCTTGAAGAAGGGCATTTTTGTCATTCTCAATTAAGGGCATTTTTGTCATTTTTGATTAAGGGCATGTGACTGACCTTGGTTGATCCGACCGGATTATCGATCATCAAAATTTTCGACCGGAAAATGACTAGTCTGATCGGATTAGTTCAATTTGAATTAACCGATTTGAGTCAGTTAGCTCTGAATTTGGGTAATTGTATGACCGAGCTAGACTAACAAGTTTAATTGAAGTCTAGTTAACCAAATTGAGTCTCAATTCATCAAATTGAATATTAGTCTAGAGTGGGTCAAGTTGAATTGCACTAATTAGACCAATTACTCATAGACTTTTCTATCATTGGACCACTAAATTGATCAAATTGACCCAAATTCATGTGATTCTTCCAAAATTGATTTTGAATTTGGATTTCATATAAGAAATTAGGCTCATTCGTGCCTCAATTGCGCATATCATGAAGAATCGATCAAAATCATTAATTAGGCTTAAATTGGGGGTTTTTTTGTTTGGCTTGGAATTGCAAAATTGATTCACAAATGGGATATAAAATGACCTCTAGATCAAATGTCGTGAAGAAAACTAATCTAAAAAATGACTAGAAATGAAGTAATTTCATTTTTGGCCGATTTGAATCAAATTCCGCAATTTGGAAAAAATTGATTCTAAATCGATTTTTGCAAAATTTCAAATGCCAAAGGTAAATTGAATGTAAAATAAGATGATTTTTGGATTTTTGTATTTTTCAATTTTTTGGTCAAAGGTCTGACCAAAAGTCAAACCCTAGTTGACTTTTCACTAGAAGCTTGATTTTATGATCAAATCTTTGAATTTTTCTGAAATTTCCACTTCTAAAGTGAAATTGGACTTGAAAGGAATCTTTTTATGCGAAAAGCCCCAATTTGACCTGGGGTTGACTTTTGGTCAACGGGTTGACCAAAAAGTCAACGCCAAAATCAACCATTTGACTTTTCGGGTTTTTGAATAAAATGAATAAAAAATCGCTTATAAAAGCTAGACCAACAGACGGAATTAAAAAACGACACTTTTTGCTCGAGAAACAGGCTCCGTCGCGATCGGAAACTATAATCTTGAATTTTTATTTTTAATGACGCGTCGGCTAAAAATTAGGTGTCAACAGCTGCCCCTCTTTGAGTGGGAGTTCGAAGAGATTCCGATCAAAGACCAATTGCCACCTGCAAAATTTTTAGTCGACTCCATTTGGGAATTAAAAGAAAATAAAAATAAAGACATTTGATCAGAGTCTCACCTGAAGTTCTTACCATTGGATTGTCAGATCATTCGCGTATTCTTTTCTCTCTCATGGGATGGAGTGAAGGAAGAAAAGACAAAAATGGTTTTATGGGAAATCTATGGCTTAAGGAAAATCAAGAACCAAAGGACAAGGTTTAAGGATAACCAGGAACCAAAGGACAAGGTTTAAGGATAACCGGGAACTAAAGGACAAGGTTTAAGGATAACCAGGAACCAAAGGATAAGGTTTAAGGATGACCAGGAACCAAAGGACAAGGTTTAAGGATGACCAGGAACCTAAGGTAAGGTTTAAGGATGACCAGGAACCTAAGGATAAGGTTTAAGGATGACCTGGAACCTAAGGACAAGGTTTAAGGATGACCTGGAACCTAAGGACAAGGTTTAAGAATGACCTGGAGCCTAAGGACGACCTGGAGCCTAAGGACAAGGTTTAAGGATGACCTGGAGCCTAAGGACAAGGTTTAAGGATGACCTGGAACCTAAGGACAAGGCTTAAGGATGACCTAGAACCTAGGGTATGGTTTAGGCTGACAAAAAATCGAAGATATGGGGTTGGTTTAGGACGACCAAAAACCGAGGGTATGGTTTAGGCTGACTAAAAATCGAGGTATGGTTTAGGCTGACCAAAAACCGAGAGTATGGTTTAGGCTGACTAAAAACCGAAAAATAAGGGGTTGGTTTAGGATGACCAAAAACCGAGGATATGGTTTAGGCTGACCAAAAACCGAGGATATGGTTTAGGCTGACCAAAAACCAATCCACTGGGGAAAAATATTTTGAAAAAAAGTTCCGAGATTGTTTAACAACAAATCAAACGGAATTTTTTCAACTTTTGATGAAAGGCACAGATTATCAAAATCCTTAAGAGGAAATTTTAACAAAATAATCTTTGAATAACCACTTAAAGAGGTTAGATAAAAATGCCAAATTGAAAATAACCTAATCAAAAAGGTCTTTCACACTAGCTCTCGTAAAGGCTTTGATTCCCATTCATCGATGTGGGAAAGTTATTCAATTCTCACTGATGATGCCTCATGAACCTATGTCAAAGGTTTTCGGAAACGTTCACATTGAATACAAATTGATTGATCAGAAAGGTCTTTCCAAAGGACCGTAATGTAGGCTTGGTCATGGGCTTACACAAAGGGTATTTGCTTTGAGGCCAAGAACAGAGATATATGATCAACGTCTTCAGCGGGTTTACAAGTCAAGAACCTTGAAGATAAGATAAGATAGGATTACTTCCACTCCTTCTAGCGGTAGTTTCCTTGTGAAATCTTTACATTAACTCAAACTATCCCAATCGGAAAAGACTTCGGAGAGGGTTGTAACGTCGGTTCGGGTTAGGCTCAAAAGGCTTGAAATTTGATAGAAGGGGTTTGGAAAAAATGATGATTATCTTGGCATCATTACCAAATCATTCAAGTCTGACATCATTTGATTCTTGAAAACCAAATTGTCTCGAGAGTCCATTTTTCTTGCAACATAAGGGCTCTGCTCTTTCTAAGCATCCTTTGCTTTTATCATAAGTATATTGCTTTTTCTTGCTTTTGCATTTGCTTTTGACATTGATACATTTTTTATGGGCATCGGCCTTGCTTTTACCAGGCACACTGCTTTTTCATGCCCCCTAATATTTATCTTTTGAGCTCTTTGGACTCTCGAGACATTTTATACATATTCACCAATTTCTCTAAATTTCCTTGGTAAATCATATGCATTGCCCCAATGTGGGGAGATAATCAACACTTTGGGTTTTGAAATGAAGATGCCTAAGGCTCAATTTGGCTAAGCAAATGATAACTGTGTTTGGGGTAAAGGAACAGAATGCTCTTCTTCACTTTGGAATATTTCGAGCTTCCATAAAGATTCACCTGAAATTACCACAAGAAGGTTGATGCAAGTGAAAGCAATAAAATCTTTCTTAATCTTTTTGCTCCAAAAATGATCAACCACAACTTCTTATTTTGCCCCAATGTGGGGTGGTTCTTGACAGGGCTATTTTGAGAATTCTCCTTATTTGGCTCAAAGTGGCTAGCAAAGGATAACATGAGTGTTTAGGATAGAGAAATGAAATGCCTTTTATCATTTCAATCCATGTATTCAATATGAGCGAACCTTATGTCCTATGACATGGTTTTTTTTCGCTCAATTCTCTCGAAGTGAGTATAGGGACGTATTTGATCAAAAGTTTGCCTTTTATCATCCTAGGCATTTCCATTCGGCATTTTTTTGAGAAATCCTCTTTTTGTTTTTCCAAAGGATCATCTGGTTAAATCTCCCGTCTATGAGGAATTTTGATAAATCAAGACATTTGATTGATTTTTTTTATTTTTGATTTTTTTTTAATTTCAAACTTGAAAAATCTTTTGGACAGAAAAGGTTTTCACACATAGGATCTACTTCCTAAATCCTAGGGAGAAGATTGATTTGATGTAGCAGCTTCCTTGGGCTTGACTCCTTGAGGTTTGGAATATCTTCCCTGGGGAACAATTGAATATCTACAAAATGAACAAATATGCAAAAATGCCATGTATGCATGAAATGCATGATGCAAATGTTCTAAAGAGACTTGGATTCAGTCCAAAGCAACTCGAAATTTTTTATTTAAGGAAAATATTTCTTGACAGCATCAGCGTTCACAGGTTTTGGCAACTCTCGGCCATCCATTTCTACAAGAATTAATGCTCCACCAGGCAACACTTTCTTGATGACATACGGTCCTTCATAATTTGGGGTAAACTTTCCACGATATGGAATAATGGGTAAGACTTTCCTCAAAACCAAGTCATTGACTTCAAAATGCCTGGGTCGAACCTTACGGTTGAATGACTTAGCCACTCGCTTTTGGTAGCTTTGTCCATGGCATAGGGCTTTTACCCTTTTCTCATCAATCATGTTAAGCTGTTCAAATCTTTGTTGAATCCATTCTGCTTCAGAGAGCTTTATTTGCGAAAGTACCCTTAATGAAGGGATTTCCACTTCCACAGGTAAAACTGCTTCCATTCCATACACTAATGAGAATGGTGTTGCCCCAGTCGAAGTGCGAATGGAAGTTCGATAAGCCATTAACGCGTACGGCAACCGATCATGCCAATCTCGGTAATTCTCTGCCGTCTTGGACAGAATCTTCTTTATATTCTTGTTTGCCGCCTCTATAGCTCCATTCATTTGTGGGCGATAAGGAGAAGAATTCAAGTGGTGGATGTGAAACTTATTAAGTAGCTCATCCACTACTTTGTTATTCAGGTTTGACCCATTATCTGTGATAATTGCTTCTGGAACCCCATATCGAGCAATAATGTCTCAACGAATAAATTTTGCCACACTTCTCGCAGTGACATGAGCATAAGAATTTGCTTCGATCCATTTGGTGAAGTAATCAATAGCCACTAGAATGAAGCGGTGTCCATTTGACGCCTTAGGATTAATTGGTCCGATAATGTCAATCCCCCACATTGAGAAAGGCCATGCCTCGGACATTTGATGTAATTCATTTGGGGGAGCATTGATTTTGTTCCCATAAATTTGACATTGATAACAACATCTAACATGTTGAATACAGTCGGCTTCCATGGTTAACCAGTAATAACCTAGCCTCATGATCTTTTTTGCTAGAAGATGGCCATTCATATGAGGACCACATTCTCCTTCATGTATCTCCTTCATTAATAAATTGGCCTCTTTGGTGTCTATGCACTTCAACAAGACCGAATCGAAAGATCTCTTGTACAAAGCACCTCCACTAAGAAAGAATTTGGAAGCTAACTTAGCCAAGTATTTTCGATCCGTAGCTTGACTTCCTTGGGGAAATTTTCTTTCTCGAAGGTAATTCATGATGTCATAGTACCATGGTTGACCATCGAGTTCTTCTTCTATAACCATGCAATATGCAGGCTCTTTTAAAATGTCGATTTGCAAAGGATCAATGTTCAATCCATCAGTTACTTGTAACATTGAGGATAATATCGCCAAAGCATCAGCAAATTGATTCTGAGATCTTGGCAAATAATCAAATGAGATCTCTTCGAATTCTTCCACCAAATCTTTAAGATACTCATGATAAGGAATCAATTTTGAATCACGAGTTTGCCATTCACCTCCTGTTTGGAGAATGATAAGTGCAGAATCGCCATAAACTTGTAATCTCTTAATCTTCATATCGATGGCTAATTGAAGACCAAGGATGCAAGCTTCATATTCTGAAATGTTATTGGTACAAGGAAATACCAACTTTGCAGCTACTGGATAATGTTGACCCGCTGGGGATATCAGGACTGCTCCAGTACCTGAACCAGAGAGGTTAACGGCTCCATCAAAATACATGACCCACTTGTCTTGTGACACCAAATGGATTCTTTCATCAATTTCATCCCAATCATTCGACTTTAAGGGATTTTCAGCCAACATATCAGCTATGGCTCGACCTTTGACGGACTTCTGAGACATGCTCTGGATATCAAACTCAGAGAGCAATATTTGCCATTTGGCAAGCCTTCCAACCAGTGCAGGCTTTTCTAAGAGATACTTGATAGGATCATTTTCATTCACTAGCAGAATGCGATGGTGAAGGGTATATTGCCGTAGTCTGTGTAATACCCAAATTAATGCTACGCATGTTTTTTCAACTTCTGGGTATTGAGCTTCACCAGCAGTGAATTTTTTACTGAGGTAATAAATAGCATGTTCTATTCCATCCTCTGATCTCTTCTGCGCTAACATAGCTCCCAAAGACTCATCGTGAATGGTGAGGTACAAAATCAAAGGTATACCCGGAGTAGGCGGTACCAAAACTGGTGCCTGTGAAAGATATTGCTTTATTTGTTGAAAGGATTTCTGACAATCTTCGTTCCATTCAACTTTGGCATTCTTTTTCAACAGCTTGAAGAAGGGTTTGGCTGTTTCTGATAACTGGGAAATGAATCTTGCGACATAATTCAATCTTCCCAACAAGCTTCGAACTTCCTTAACAGTAGAAGGAGGTTTCAAATCACAAATGGCCTTTACCTTCGAGGGATCAATCTCAATGCCCTTGTCACTAACCATAAATCCAAGGAGCTTTCCAGACTTTGCCCCAAAAATGCACTTAGCGGGGTTAAGCCTTAGCTTGAACTTTCTAAGTCGATCAAACAGTTTTCTCAAGACTTCAATGTGGTCTTCACCTTGTCATGATTTAGCGATCATGTCGTCGACATAAATTTCAATCTCTTTATGCATCATGTCATGGAATAGTGTCACCATGGCTCTTTGGTAAGTTGCCCCTGCATTCTTCAAGCCGAAGGGCATAACCTTGTAACAGAATGTTCCCCATGGGGTGATGAAAGATGTTTTAGTCTTATCTTCTTCCTTCATTCGGATTTGGTTATAGCCAGAGAAACCATCCATAAAGGAAAATAACTCGAATCCTGCGGTGCTGTCGACCAGGACGTCGATATGTGGTAATGGGAAATCATCTTTGGGACTTGCTTTATTCAAGTCGCGGTAATCGACACATACCCGAACTCGCCCATCCTTCTTCATGACTGGGACAACATTAGCAATCCAGTCAGCGTACTGAGTAACTTCAATGAAATCAACTTTTAATAGTTTCATGACTTCTTCCTCAATCTTCTTGGATAATTCTGGCTTCGTCCTCCTTAGCTTCTGTTTCTTAGGCGGAATGGCAGGATCAAGAGGCAACGTATGTTCTACAATATTGGGGTCCAGGCCTGGCATGTCGGCATAAGACCAAGCAAAGACATCCCGATACTCCTTCAATAGTTCGATCAATCGATCAGCATCTGCTTGAGAAAGACTTGCTCCAATTTTTGTTTCTTTGGGATTTTCATAATCGCCCAAATTTATAACAATAGTTTTCTCTTCTGTGGGAGGTGGGGATTCTTCATGTCGGATCCATTCCCTTTTAATAACCTGGGAATTTTCTTCATTTTCGGGATCAGAATAATCAGATTCGTATGAGTTTTTTGGACATGAATCCAAGCCATGCATATGACTATTATGGTTATGCAAAGTGTCATGCCTAAGATGTAACGAGAGAATGGTCAGTATATGAAAATAAGAAGTGTAATGCATGAAGATGTGATGAAAACAAATTTTCGAATTTTAAATTTTCGAAAATTTCAAGGGAAACTCGTCCTCATATCATTGGACATCCTTGTTCCAAAAAAACTTATTTTGAAACTATAGATCGTGCAAAAGTCCAGGCCTCAAAGCATCATCATAGGGCTGGTTTGGTATACTTTCGCACGTCTATTAACAAAACATGCATATGCTTTTATTGAATTGAAAATGAATGCTATATAGTGTTCTGGATCGAAAGCTCGTGATCCGAATTATTACAGCACTTGAAATGAACGAAACAAATGAACAAATGGAATTCCCTCGCAGGGGAGAATTAAATGGATTACAATTGAAAACAACTGAAAACAAAGTAGAACACGGAAAACATCCCTTACACAGCGGGATCGGTAGGTGGATCTTCTTCGAAGCTCTCGGAAATGGCACCCACAGAACTCTCTTCAAATAAGTCGACGATGCCATAGACATCTATTTCTTCATCTTGGAGGAACTTTGGCGGTCCAGAGAAGAAATCTTTCAACGGAGGGGGGAGTAAACGTCGATAACTCTTTTCTTTAATGCTCGGGCTTTTCTGATTACCTTGATCTTGTTGATCGCCTTAATAACCTAAGCCTTCTCGTTTCTTTCTCTTAGTCACCTCAATGGGTGTGAGAATGCCTTGGGACAACTTTCCCAATCCTTTGCCGATAGTAAATCCATACTCGATCAACATTTTGCTAGACATAAGAGCCGCCTTTGAATAGTGAGGCTTTCTCATAACAGTGCCTGCGGGCACATGAGATACTGACACTAACTCAAATGAGTGGTAGCTTGATTCTCCCTTTACTTCTGGCTCCACATAGGGGATCGCAGTAATGTTGAAGGTTTCGGTATTTTTCTCGCAATGTACAGTTATAATCTTGCCACACGCGACAAAGCGAATCATCTGATGTAGACTTGAGGGTATAACACCCGCAGCATGAATCCAAGGTCGTCCCAGCAGCAAACTGAAGTTACTCGGGATATCGAGCACTTGAAATTTCTGGGTAAACATGATTGGACCAACCATTAACTGCAAGTCAATTTCTCCTAGAGCTTCTTTCTTCATGCTATCAAAAGCCCTGACTGGAGTTTTAGAAGGACGAACATTATCCATACCCACACCTAGACGGCGCAAAGTTGATAACGGACAGATATTGAGAGCTGAACCATTATCAATAAGTACTCTTGATATCCTTGTATCAAAGTGTTGAACAGAGATGTATAATGCTTTAGAATGTGCTCGCCTTTCCGGCGGCAAGTCCTTTTCGGAAAAATGAGATTTGATCCTTAAGAAGGATAGCACCTACAAACTCTTCCAACTGTACCTCTCCAATTGTCTCAGGTACATGTACTTCATTAAGAACCTTTAAAAGAGCATTTCTATGTTTCTCGGAAGACTTGAATAGTTCAAGTAGCGAGATTTGAGCCGGCATTTTCCTTAACTGCTCGATCACTTCTGATTCACTCGTTTTGAGAGTTTTGAGGAGTTGTTCCGCCTCTTCTTCGGTTACAGCCTTTTTCTCGACACCTTCACGAAATGGAAAACATCGACCTGACCGAGTAACAGCGTCTATCTCATGAGACTCATAATTCCACGGAACTGCCTTGGAATCATAAACAAGAGGTATTCTTACTTTCAAATTCTCATCTTTCTTCGGTGGCAACTCGATTACAACAGGCCCAATATCTTCATTAGAGATCTCTATATTTCCGAAGCCATCAGCCATTAGATCTATAACCACAGGTTCCACAACATGCGCTTGGATTTCACAAGTTGCATTCAATTCAATCACAACAGGATCAATCATGGCTACCACGTCATCATCTTCAAATTCGGACCCCCATCCACTCGGGATGATAGTCTTAGGGTCAATAAAAGCGCTTGGAGGAGGAGAGTATTTTACCATGAAGTCATATTTACCATTCGGTTGCCCGAGAGTATCAACAATTTCTCCTTTTTCAATTGCTTTCCTAACAAACTCCCGATCCCAGTGGGAGGTATGGTATTCGAATTCCGAATCAGCATCGGAAAGAACTTATTTATTATCTTCGTCATCGCTCCATCCAGTCGGAACAATGTCTTTCAAATCAATAAAGAAACTTGGCGGAGGCAAACATTTGACAAAAGTGTCACATTTCCTACTTGGTTGACCTAGAGTATCAACCACTTCACCATGCTCACGAACGGCCGTTACAAATTCATCTTCATTAACGGGTATAGGTTCAAAGATTTGAGATGTGTGATCCATGATTTCATCATCCATGCCTCCCCATCCATCGAGAACGATATCCCTTGGGTCGACGAAGAAACTTGGAGGTGGCATGTATTTGACTATGAAGTCATATTTATCACTCGGTTGTCCGAGGGTATCAACAATTTCACCTTTTTCGATAGCATTCTTCATAAATTCACGATCTCGACAGGCATTCTTACATTCTGAATCACTATCGGAATATGTGTCATTCCAAGGTTCATCAACATCTGGCTCGTATCCATCATCTTTTGGCTTAGAGCCTGAGGCTTCACTTGCGAACTGGAATGAGAATTTTTCGGACGACAAATCAATTACAGCAGTTTCGGTGGACCCTTCGGGCTTCCTTCCTTGAAGAGGCTGAATTATACCTAAAGCAACCATCTTGGCTAAACAATAAATTTTCTCCTCTTGGGATACACTTCCTTCTTTTGGTTGATCTCTAGCTATAGTCAATAGCTCTTCCAATTTCGCCACATCGAACAAAAGAGGTTTCTCACTCTCGTCTCCAAATATCACGTTAACGGCTTCGGTATGATTAGGGAGCGGATTTTGCTGAACGTTTGGCGTGGCATCTTTAAACGACAAGATCTTCTTATCCAACAGGTTCTGAATCTTGACTTTGAGAGTATAACAATTGTTCATATCATGGCCCTTCTCACCCATGTGATATACACAAGATTTTGCCAAATCAAACCCAGCAAACTTTGGTGGGTTGTCTCTCGGGATTTCTTTTGCTACGAGCCTTTGTTCAATCAACATCGGCAGCAACTGAGACATAGGTCTTGGTAAAGGAGTGAATTGCCTTTGCGGAGCTTTTCCTTTTCGATCAAAATTCCGGGAAGAACCCCCTGTTTCCACAACGGACCTTTGAACTGGTGAATTTAATGGCTTTTGAGCATTAGGATTTTGGATATAGGCAACCTCCACCATTGGCTCCTTATCCTTCTTTAAGGTAAATCTGCGAGTCGTTGTCTCGGACAATCGACCCTCTCGCATGATTCCTTCAATACGTTCTCCCAGTTCGACCATTGCGGGGAAGTTGATGCACGTGTTATTATACATTTTATCGAAGTACTCTCGAGGTAGAGCTCGAAGAAACAACTGCATGATCTCTTTCTCGGACAATGGAGGTTTGACTTGAGATGTCATAGTTCTCCACCTTTGGGCATATGCTCTAAAAGTTTCATTTCTCCTTTTGTCAACCCGGACCAGCTCTTTACGGGTTGGAGCAATCTCGGTATTAAACTTGTATTGCTGAAAGAATTCATCTGCAAGATCTTCCCAGGTACAAATTTTCTCCAAATCCAATTCGATGAACCAAGTTAAGGCGGAATCAGCCAAACTATCTTGAAAATTGTTGATCAACAGCGGGGTATTATCGGAATAACGAGCCATCTTGCTCAAATAATACTTCAAATGAGTTTTAGGACATCCAGTCCCATCATACTTCCTGGAAAATTCGGGCTCCTTGTAAAAATCAGGGACTTTCACCTTTGTAAAAGGCGACAACTTATCAAAGCCTTGCAGTTGGTAACCTTGCAACATGCACAAGCGTTCTTCCAATTTTGCAAGACGTCTCGCGCTCTCTTCATCCATATGAGCGACAGGCGACTCCTTAGGTGGAGCTTCCAAATCAATGACGGTAGGAATGGCATTAACGGGGACTTCTTCAACAGGTCCTTTGTCAACAGAATCTATCACCGGCGCATTAGTGGGCGCATTAGGAGTAGAAGCTGCAGCAGCAGGAGCCACAGGAGTGAAGTTCTTTACTTGATTTGCAAGATCAGTTAAGAGCGCCATCATTTGTGCCATCTGATTTTCAATGGTAATAACGCGAGTACGAGTGTCCTCGTTTTCCATCCTTGCTTGGCGACGGGTGCGTATAATAGAACGCGTCTCAGCCGTATTTTAGTACTTTCTCTGTAAAAAACAGAAATCAAATTAGTATACGGAAAATGAATTAAGACGAAAACATAAAACCCTTCAATTTTATATTTTCTTTAGATGAAATGGAGATAAGAAATATTCTCATGATCCCAATATCACGTGAATAATCTCTTATCATAATTTCTTTCACAAGAAATTATACAATTAAAGGGGTAACACGCGATGATTAATCAAGATGCCCCATCTATATTCCATTGGAATCTCGAAAAAAGAAAGCACACACAAAGGGAAATTTCACTATTAACAACAAAATTTGTGAAATACAATCCCTAAAAGACAAGAAGAGAATCCTATTACATCATTACTAAAATGAGTAAAAAGGAAACCCTATACATCAAATCTATAAAATGAAAATTACATGAAAGGAGATTTCCTCATGGAATATAGCCAAACTCCTAATGGATCTTCTTTAGATGCGAGGCGAATTCGTTTGTTTTCTTGGGTCAAACGTTCAACCTCGGCTAAAGCTTCATCTCTTTCCCTAAGAGCTCTTACGGCTATAGTTTGTTGTTGAGTTGGCTTCTCGGGGACATTAGGGAGATCCACTTTAAGCTCGGGCTCGAGACGACGGTGTATGTACTCCGGCAATGCATGATGTATCTTCATTTCTCCTTCCAATTCCGACTCATCGGTAATGAGAATCGGCTCCGGGCAACATTTGTACCACATATCAATGATAGACTTGATCATTTCCTTCAAATCCGTCATTTGGTTTTTTTGGATGACATCTTTGCGATAATCAAAATGATATAACCCCAGCTTAAGGAATGGTGGAATCTTTTGAAGCGCGCGATATTGACGGATCACCCTAAAAGGGTAATATGACGTAGACCCCGTAAGACCCAAGAGTGGGATTGGGTTGTCGGATCCGTTATTAAGGCGCACCTCGGGATTTCCAAGCCAACGAACATGCCATTAGATTTGATTTGGAACAAGGTTCTTGAAAAAATTAAACCAAGTTGAAAACGACCAATAAGGAAAGATTTCTTCCTTTTTTCGGAAGAGCGAGATAGGATGACAATCTTTGGATACATCTATGATTTTCAAGCTCAAACCGAAATCTTTAAGGTGAGAGACCAACCAAATTTGGAGTAAACCTATTGGGGCTCTAAAAATACCATTTTTATTTTGTTTAAACCTATTAAGTGACACGAAGGTCTCACCTAAAGTCATATTGGAGAATCTTTTGAACATACACACTTGATTGACAATGTGAACTACCAAAGGATCCATGGTCTTTTTGGTAAATGGAAAAACCACAAAACCAAAGAATGCTAAGAGAAAAACTCAAGGAATTTGATTACCCGATTCTTTTGGCAAGCTAGAAAAATGTCGTTCTAAGAATGTGAAAGAAAGTGCATTGGAATTTCCTCTAAGAACGCCTATGATTTGGAGAATATCAATTCCTAAGAATTGGCTCAAAAGAGTTATGGGATCTATATCTATCGGAGGACTGACTAGACCAAAAGACCCGACTCTACCAATGGCAATATTGTACTCCTCAATTGTAGGGGTCAACTCATTTCGACCAAACACAAAAGTGGATGTCTTTGAGTTCCAAAAATGGGACAATGCTTTGATCATGGCGACACGAGGCTCGATGTATAGGAGTGCGGGAAGATATCCGATCCTCTTTTCCACGTAGTCTTTGTGCTTTGACTCGAGACGTTCCCACATAGTCACAAGAGCTCTTGGTACGGGGACGATTCGAATTTCCGACATATCCATTTTGACTAATCCTAATTTGGGGCATCGAGATTAATCACCACGCATTATAGAAAAGAATATAACGTGGAATTGAAATGGCGTAATTGAAATTGTAGAACGATACAATCAACCTTACCATGAAGAGAAAATGGCAAACACATCGACACATCGCATGAGGACATGTGAGTTTTGACATCTAAGGGTAGGATTCTAAAGGTTTAAGGTCCCCATCTTAATTAGATAAGAAGAGTTTACCCACCGCTACTAACGTCGGTCGGTGCACTTCTTACTAACCAAGATGAGCGGTATTGAAGAATGGATTACCACACGCATTCACATGCGGATTCCGCTCTTAATACCTCCTAAAGGTGACCTAAAGCGATCCGGGGTTTTAGACCGCGGGATGTGGGTGCCTTGTGTCGTGCTAAAGCAAGTAAACATGCGTTTTAAATCTAAAGCAAACAACACTTCAATATAATCTCATACATTTGACATTCATCCAAACGCCACCTACAAAAGAAAGGGTTTGCACTCACTCCACCCCTTATGTCTCCCACCTACAAAACCATTTAACACATGGTTAGTGGACTAACCTCATTTTCCACTCGACTTTGACATGCAGTCGATGCTACAAAATGTAGACAAGTAAGATAACAACCAACAAATTTATTACGGCTTTAATCCACTTAGGTTTATAACCTAGTCCCCAGCGGAGTCGCCAAGCCTGTCGCGACTTGCCCCTCGAGGGCCGAACTCGGATGAGGCGGGTTTAGAGATAAGTGTTCATGAGATGGTTCATATGGCACTTTTTTAAAATGATTTTACTGAAGTGTAAATCTTTTGTTTAGCCATATAACTCATTGATCATGAACGTGGATTTTCCCTAAATCCATATCTCGTGTGACAGCGGATTGATTATTATTTTTTAGGAGTCGCCACTAACCTAGGTCGGGGGTCGGCTAGAATACTCAACCGAAACGCGGGAATTTCGTTTCGGTTTCTACGAAAACCAGAGATCAAAGGTTCGGGGACTAGCTTACGTTAATATTTCTATTAACGCCCTTTCGGTGCCGCTAAACTTAATATGGTTGTTATCTAGGTTGTCATGCATTTGTTCTTTACCATTTTCATGCCAAAATCTTAGTCCACTAGGTGATCATGCATCTTGTTTTTGTATTTTCATTTAAGATTCTAAACTAATCCTATCTTAGTCTAGAAAAAGAAAGAAACAATTAATTGTATTGAAAGACACTTCTTAAAGTAAACACTCGAAGTATTGAAAAGACGAGCTAAATCTAAGTGCTAGGAAGTAAAAAGTAAAAAGAACCCGCTACTCGTCGGGTGTTTATTACAACACGAATTGAAAAACCCGAGACATGATCGGGGATGAATGAATTAGGTACAAATTGAAACCGGATCGGACATCGGTCTAGCACCATCATCGTATGAGTACAAATCGAGACCGGATTGGACATCGGTCAATCACCTTGGTTTTTTCAATTTCGAATTATTCTTTCTTGGACTGTCTCTCGGGTGTCGATGTTTACATCCATAACATTCATTCATAACAAACGACATATGGAAAAACAATGGTGCAAGCAACTCACTAATTAAACACGGGCCTCGGGATCGGCCTTTGTTTTTCATGCGTTTCGATTCACCACCCACTTAATCACCTAACATTGTTTGATTAATGGTTAATGATAATGGGCTACCATTTGTATTCACAAAACAGTAACTCACATCAATTAACCCCTAAAGTCGGGTTCTAATGATCATGAATGGGCTACCCGCCGAACATGCATCGGGCCTAACATTCATCTAACAACCACATGCATAATAGTAAAATGAGCATGCATTCAAGCCATGGGCCTTGTTTCGAAATCAATCAAACAATGAGAAGTGGGCTTTATAAAAAAGGACCACTTATTCAATTTTTTATCTAATTCGGATTGATTCTGTTCAGCTGTGATTAACTACCCTAATGACGTCTAAATGACGTGACTCAGGTGTCATTAGAAAGCTTATGACATGAGGATCAAAAGTCAAGCAGACCATTTTTCCTAAATCCTAGCCAATTTTCTTGAAAATATCGAATTAATCTCAGTGACAGGCTGGATTCGGTTCAGTTATGAATTTCAAAATAATGGCGGGAAAAATAACAAACCTTATCAAAACAGCGCGAACATTTTTGTGCGGTTAGGATTCCCCATGTGCAACAACTTTCATGTTTTGAGTTTTTGCTAAAAAGCCCTCCACATTTTTATAAAATTCGGTTTTCACGAAGGACTCAATTGCAAATGAAATTTTAACCCATGAAGACTTTTCAAGCAAATTGACCCTCCAAAAATTGCAATTAGGTCCTCAAAATTTCCAGTTGACATAATGAGACCCCAATGAGCAACTTTGTAGTTTTGATTTTTCGTAAAAAAGGACTCTAACTTTATCAAATTCGGAGAAACATCTTTTGAACTCCAAAGGAATGAAAATCAGATCTGGACACAGATTCTGATCAAATTGTGATAATTCCTTTTGAAAATTCAAATGATCTTCGATTTTGATGAAATTAGTATCAATAGAAAGATCTCGATCTCAGGAAGAACTTTCGTGAAGAAAATTTTTTCATATCTTGAACGCACGAATTTATAAAAATCGAAGAATACACGAAGGTCGACTGAAACTAGCATGATACCAGATTTACATGCATATGACGTTGCAAATCGTACTAGGCTAACATGCTCAAAACTTTGTGAAAATTTTATGGTGAATAGATCAGGATGTGTTTTACAACTCTCATGAAGGAAGTGTTTCCAGAAAATGATTGTAAAAAATCATAAAATTCATCAAACAGCACAACGTCAGTCAGGGAATCATCAGAACAGACTTGAGCAACATATTCCAGATTCTGATCCTAACTTCTAAAAGTGTTTTGACATAGCAAATCAGGTCCGATTGAGGCATATGATATATCAAATCGAAGCTTAAGACGAGCTTTACGACTCTCTAGTTTATCACTTCACCAGATTTCGACACTAATAGGCTCAAATCAGCATATCAAGCATGCAGGTTTTACTGGTTACGAATTTACAGAATTGTGTTCAAGTGTTCTTACCTTGTCTCACAATGCTTCAACGCTCAAGCGAGCGATCCGGCCTCCGTATTCTGATCTGAAATGGCACGGAGAAGCCTCGGAAAGCTCGGCCAACCTACGACAATGGATTGCACGAAATAATGTGAGAACTAACTCGTTTTCTCACGAAATAGACTAATCAGCGAAATATTGAGCTAAGGATGAAATCCGGTGGCCGTTTGACGAAAGGCCGGCCACCACTGCGACGTGAGAACGCCAAGGAAGGATGTCGGAAGGTCTGGATCGCCGGAAAAGGTCGCCGGAGAGCCGGTTCAGCCGGTTGAACCGGCTGAACACATCACTGGCGGTATTGCCGGTGATGTTGCCGAGAGAGAAAAGCCGTCGGAGGGAGGTGCTCCGGCCACCAGCGAAGGTGGCTGGTCTTGCGACCGGCCTTGGACCACCGTGGGGGACGCCGGTGGGGCGGTAGCTCGCCGGAAAGTGGCCGGCAAGGAGCCGGAAGGCCGGCGGCCGAGAGGGAGCTCGAGAGAGAAAGAGGTGATCGTGAGAGGGAGAGAGAGAGAGAGAGAGAGGGAGAGAGAGAGAGAGAAAAAGAGGAGAGAGAAACTAGATCTGAAAATGAACCCCCCTTTGATTTTTGGAGGGAAAAACACTATATACCCCCTTCAACTTTGAATTCTAGCCCTTAGATTGATCAAATGGTCCAAAATGAGTCCTTAATGATTAAGAACATTCCTTAATAGCTAAGGATTGGTGACATGGCATCATGGATGGACATAATCAATTCTAAATGAATGGCCATGATTGATTTACTAATCCCCTAATTAATTTGCTTAATCCTTGAAGAAGGGCATTTTTGTCATTCTCAATTAAGGGCATTTTTGTCATTTTTGATTAAGGGCATGTGACTGACCTTGGTTGATCCGACCGGATTATCGATCATCAAAATTTTCGACCGGAAAATGACTAGTCTGATCGGATTAGTTCAATTTGAATTAACCGATTTGAGTCAGTTAGCTCTGAATTTGGGTAATTGTATGACCGAGCTAGACTAACAAGTTTAATTGAAGTCTAGTTAACCAAATTGAGTCTCAATTCATCAAATTGAATATTAGTCTAGAGTGGGTCAAGTTGAATTGCACTAATTAGACCAATTACTCATAGACTTTTCTATCATTGGACCACTAAATTGATCAAATTGACCCAAATTCATGTGATTCTTCCAAAATTGATTTTGAATTTGGATTTCATATAAGAAATTAGGCTCATTCGTGCCTCAATTGCGCATATCATGAAGAATCGATCAAAATCATTAATTAGGGCTTAAATTGGAGGTTTTTTTGTTTGGCTTGGAATTGCAAAATTGATTCAAAAATTGGATATAAAATGACCTCTAGATCAAATGTCGTGAAGAAAACTAATCTAAAAAATGACTAGAAATGAAGTAATTTCATTTTTGGCCGATTTGAATCAAATTCCGCAATTTGTAAAAAATTGATTCTAAATCGATTTTTGCAAAATTTCAATTGCCAAAGGTAAATTGAATGTAAAATAAGATGATTTTTGGATTTTTGTATTTTTCAATTTTTTGGTCAAAGGTCTGACCAAAAGTCAAACCCTAGTTGACTTTTCACTAGAAGCTTGATTTTATG
Source organism: Syzygium syzygioides (assembly GCA_031216285.1). Classification (NCBI taxonomy): domain Eukaryota; kingdom Viridiplantae; phylum Streptophyta; class Magnoliopsida; order Myrtales; family Myrtaceae; genus Syzygium; species Syzygium syzygioides. The sequence continues at coordinate 19,328,556 of CM062247.1, read as the reverse complement.
ATCAAATCTTTGAATTTTTCTGAAATTTCCACTTCTAAAATGAAATTGGACTTGAAAGGAATCTTTTTATGCGAAAAGCCCCAATTTGACCTGGGGTTGACTTTTGGTCAACGGGTTGACCAAAAAGTCAACGCCAAAATCAACCATTTGACTTTTCGGGTTTTTGAATAAAATGAATAGAAAATCGCTTATAAAAGCTAGACCAACAGACGGAATTAAAAAACGACACTTTTTGCTCGAGAAACAGGCTCCGTCGCGATCGGAAACCATAATCTTGAATTTTTATTTTTAATGACGCGTCGGCTAAAAATTAGGTGTCAACATAGTTTTATAACCAAAATTTTTAGCACATCAATCATCCAACTCTGAGTGTGTAAATCATTTATTACATTAATAGTGGACCTATTAAAAGTCTATCAAAATAAATTGTCTTAAAATTTATTTTTGGTTGGTAAATTATCTTTAAATAGGATTACCTTTTTCTTTTTGCTTGAATTTCCTGTGATATCACTTTATATATAAATGTATACATATATTAGATAAAATTACAAATAATGGAAAGAGTAATTCGTTTATCAATTTGTGAAGATGGAACTATACCAGATCTGTCATTTTCTTGATTTTGCAAATCGAAATCAAATGGGATAAGTGTAATAGGATTCCAAAAACATTTATTGAAAGTGTAATTAAGTTTTAGAACTTATAAAGAAAAATTACAATCAAATTCATACAAGGGTTGGCCAGCTCTCGTGAACTCCATGTGAGAGTTTAAACCCTCGCACCATGGAGGCAAGTGACAGCGACACCACCACGCGATCTGGGAGAGAGTTTCCAGGCCCACACTATGGCCTTAGCAAGGGTCGACGGCCCTGTTCTACGAACGGGGTGTGGCGGCGTTGTCCCTACCAAAACCTCGTAATATTCACGCTTCCCTTTTTTTAAAAGAAAAAGGGCTCTTTAATCTTTTAATTTTGCCCGTCTGGGTTTTCTTTTTGTTTGAAAAATTTTAGCCTCTTTTCTTATGTGGCGTCCACTTGCAGCGACGGAGCGCTCGCTCTGGTTCGGTTCACTTATTTCTTCTCTTGTTTCCACGAGCATCGTACCTAGAAAGAGAGAATCCTGCGGGCGGTGCTGGATCAGTTTGGGGCCGATGTCATGATGTGGTAACCCACAAAAGAATATAAATCTGATTGAACTTCGAGCACCCAACTTGGAAGAAAAGCAAGAATATGTGGACATTACATTTTTAATTGATGAGGTCGTTAATGAAACCAGAAAAGCAGATGTGACGGCCAATTTGGTCCAGCTAGATCATGGGAAGATATGGCGAGTTCAGCCAAGGATGATAGAGATGGTTGGCAACGAAAAGCAAAGAACCGAATTGGAACAAATGGCACACACTTAAGAACCCGAAGGATTGTTTTTAGGTGATAACTCGTTCATCTATATGTTAGCAATGATGTAGTCGATAATGCAAAAGTTCTTAATAAAAGAATTTTAGATCTTCATAATTTATTCACTACAAGAGAGATTAAGGCATACCTTATATCCATAGCAATAACCTTGAGAAAGCAGTAACATTGAGCTTTCGATCGTTGTACAAATAAGAGAAACAATAAAATTCGATTTCTCTCCCTAAACCCACTTTTTCTTAACATATTTTATCTTATAGATGATAAAATACAACTTTTCGTTGATTCTGATTCTGAGTATCTCTCAGATCATAATCTCGTTATTCTGATTGATTGTAATTTCTATTGTAATATTATATATTATATTACTATAGATAGTCATTATGTGGAAGCACCATTTTACTAGTAGTGCCAGAAATATCTAGAGCATTACTAAAAAAACAGGTATAAATAGCACTCATTCATTCTCACCATATGAAAAATACTTAGAAAGAGTAAAAACTCGAACAATTTCCCTTTAAACAACCACAATCTAACTTTCTTGTCTCTATTTTGCAGAACTTGAGTGGAAAACAGGAAGTAAGAAGCATGTACTCAAAAGGTTCGCCGAACCTTGGAGTTGGAGGTAATCCCTATACTTCGGAAAAACATTCAGTAGCAACAGTTTCATGCCGTCTATGGAAAACAGTAGAAAGATATGGCTCAAACAAGGAGGAGTGTGATTATTGTTACCCAAGTATTGTCCAATAGGAATGACGGGAGGCCCCCATGCCATTTTATTTTTTTGGTCTGTCATATTTTAACTTTCAACTTACTCTTAAACTTTTGTCCTGCCTCTTTACAGAGCGTAGAAGTCAAAACTCATATCTGAAACTAAGCATCCCCACCCCTAACCCCCTGAAAAGATAGAGAATCGAACTTCCCACCTTCTCTCTCAAGTAGGAAGGGTGGCCACTAGGGTAAAGCCTAGTAGTTGCTCCCACTCTAGTTAAACGAGGCTCTTTTGGGGAGACGACGCTCCTCCCACCGATTCGCAGTTAATGGGAGAAGGCGGGAGGGGAAACGTGGTTGTCGCAACCCTCACGGCTAACTAGTTAATCAACTAAACTAGATAAACCCTAACTTATCAAAGTTTCCTAATGCATCTCGGAATCCTAACGCAACTAAGAAATCCCTTTCCTTTTTATGAGTTTTTACCTGATAAAACTAAACCAAATCCTAATAATTGCCTAAAAGTGACGAAAATTAATCTAAGTTAAGGTGAATCAAGACCAAAAACCTAACGTGAGTTAATTTACTTACAAAGATTTCTAATCGTGCAATAGCCCCTTTTATAATTTTTCTTTTTTTCTTATCCTTTTCAAATTACTAAAAATTCCAAAAAATATAATAAATGCCAAAATTATTTATTAAATTAACACTATTAATGCTGTAAACTAATTAATCAAATTCCTAAAAATCAACTAAATACCGAAAATCTAAATAAATCATAAGACTGTCGAAATTTACTAATAGTTCTAAGTTGACTAATTAATCAATTAGCCTCCTAATCTACACTATAAATTCCACTGATATTCACTACACATTATGAAACAAATTCAAGATGCAAACTTTCTTAGTTAATCTATACGCAATGCATGAACGAATAAGGTAAAAATTGGATCTTTAACTTAAATATCCGCTCTTTTTATGCAAGCATGTTACTAATCTAAAATAATCATGGCACAAGCACGTGCAGATAATCGAGTTTTGCACAAAAAGGCACAGTCTTGACAATAAAGATCAAATATTTAATCATGTGGTTACCATGAATCTTCATCCTACTGGGAAGTGCACGGTCTTGACAATAAAGATCGAATATTCAATCATGTGGTTATCACGAATCTTCATCCTACTAGGACTAGAGACTATACCTTGAGGTGGCCACGTTGCGAAGGATTGCCGAAGAGACTCCAGGTGAAGGAGGGTAGCCACTGGCGAAGTAAAAAGCCCGGATGGATCCACATGGAGGCCGCCGGTCAAGTTACCGAGGACAAACACCGGATAGTGGAGCCAAAGATGCCGAAGGCTCGCGGGTTGGAAGAATCCCACCGGTGGGAGCTCATGGAGGCAGCCGTGCGCTGTGGTGTTCATGGGTTGCCATCGCCAGAGGAGGACGCCAAGGTTGAGATGGCTGTGGGATGAGGTGGACGAGATGAAGCCATAGAGGGAGAGACTTGAGAGAGCGATGTCTGTTGAGCATTTGTGTCCTCTCTTCGCCGGCCATGCGATGTATATGTAGTCATTGATAAGTCCTAGTTTGACTTGAACTAGCACTTACTGTGAGTCATAATATGAGGAGTTCAGGGGGAACTATACGGTAAAGATGGTGAGATGAGATGAAGGGTCGAGATTAGGGATTAGGATGGACGTGAGGCTTAAAAGATGGATAAGAGGGACATGTGCAAGACACATGTACATTGTTGGGGCTAACAATACAACCTAAATAGGAAGTGAATAAGTTGATTAAGAACTTTGAAAAACAAGTTATAGCGTGACAATTGTAGGAACATATTGACAGTATCAGACGCGTGCTATTATCAAACGAATATAAGACAAAAAATGAACAGTATTGCTAATAGTGAATAGATAAATAATATTGTAAGCAGATATATAATGATTCAATGTACAATCAAGCCTAGATCCACTCTCCACGACTAATAGCCACAACAAGGCTAAAACCCATTGGTAATCTCAATAGATATGACAAATAGTAGCAGGTGCTGCTTCCACTCAAAGCTGATAGATGATGATAAAGCACCTCTAAAACACTACATACTCTCTCTTCCCAGATTACATATTAGCAACCCACAGAGATTATTATCAGAAATACACAGCTACTAACAACAATAAAGCAAAGATGAATACTCAAAGCATTAAACTGATTTTGTTCATTTCTCCCTAACCCTACAACTTCTCTTGGGTTGGATTTATAGACGTCCAACCTCATATGACCGTTTACAAATTGAATCCCTCAACTAGTTGTTGCTTCTTCCGTTATCACCAGTAGAACATCTCTCTGTTGTTTTGATAGTGTTTGCTACTTTGTTAGCGACAGTTTCCCAAAACAGTCACCTTTGCTTTTGTCAGAGTCTATCACTTGCTCATATTGTAAGTCATGAAAATGGCACCCTAAGATCTTCATAGTTAGATCTAGAGCAGAATAATTGAAAAAAGGGATTTGCGCATCTAGTTTTAAATCCATCCTTCTTGATGCGAAATAGTAATGATCCTCGGCACAAGTGCTTCTTCTCTATTACCCTCTACATCATTAGCTCAATGAGACTGCCCCTCACGATAGTGTTCTGTAACTACTCCTTATGTGAGTTAATTTGTGTATTAGGGTTAGAGGAGAGACTTGAGTACTATTTGTAGAGTTTTAAGCTAAAGGTTGGGCTTTACTCGGCTTACACTAGCTAGTCTCATATTAGACTAATTAAGAATATTTATATCTTACTTTATTAGACAAATCCTGTAATACTATAAATTACAATACCAATTAATATAGACCATATCAGAAAAACTTTTACATTATCCCACTTAGGCTATTTTAATTGAAATTCTACTGGATGTACACACCTTTATGTTGGTTGATCTAGAAATTATTCTTAATAGTTAATCGGATCCCATAAAGTCTTAAACACCGAATTATGACAATAACTGTATGAACACACACATAGCCTTCCATGGTTACAAATGCTTTTAATTCTACTGATATGAATTCAATATGGTAGTGTGACAATTGGATAACACCGCAAAAAGAGTAATAGTTTATATGTCATCCCCTTTGTTAGTCCACATTCTCTCTCCTTAAGTGTCACAAAATCTTATGTGTCACTAGAGAATCCTTATGGTTCCAATAAATATACATATGTCTTATCCTTATAGTTAACTAAACTTTATGTGCAACAAGGCATATCCTTAAAGCTAATAACTGAATGCCCCTAGCCTTTACTCAAAGTTTACATAACACCTTAAGATTTTCACTAGATATATATATTCAACGTGATAACAATACATTCATAAAAACTTTATTGAATGCAAAAGAGTTGATACATATCAATGTGTTACTACATGTAACAAACACAGATGTAAACTTTGTTGAAAACAAAATAGCTCCCACTGAATAACAACATTCCATGATGCTCCTAAGCCCATGCTAATGACATGTTGCTCAAACATACAGTCCTTTAATTAGTGGATCTGCAACCATATCATATGTGAAAATATGCTCTGCTGCAATGTCACCATTCTAAATTGTTTCCTTTATGATTAGAGACTTGACTATCATATGCTTAGACTTCTTGAGATCTCTATTGTTATTGATAAATAACATTGCAAAATTATTGTCATAACAAAATTGTATGGGCCTATCTACAAAATCAAATACGGTCAACTCCCTAATGAGATTCTGGAGGCAAATAGCCTAAGCAATTATCGAAAAGCATGCTATAAACTCCACTTGCAAGGTAGATGATGATATATGTTATGACTGATGCGGAAACAATATTGAAAATAAAACTAAGAAGAATAAAGAACACCAAAATTTATGTGGAAAACACTTTAGGGAAAAACCACGAGGAAAAGGGAAGCAAAATCCACTATAGAATATTGAGGATTACAAAAAGGTGGTTCAAAAGCTAAAAACTCTTTCTATCTCAACTTCTTAACTTAATAACTTGAGAAAAGCAATATTTATATTGCCCTTAAGCCCTAAAGTTGGCCCAAGTCCATAAAGAATTTAAGATATACTCAACAAACCTCCTCCTTTGCTTAAATTTTACATTAGTAATAAACAATCTTCTCCTTCCACTACAGTAAAACTCAGATATAGCAAATATTAACCAAATCCAAGCAATGCTTGAATTTAACAATAGGCAAGGATTTCGTCAACATATAAGCACGATTATTTTCTATACCCATCTTCAAGACCTTGATAGAGCCATCAGCAAGGATGTCTTGAATAAAGTGATACCACACATCGATTGCTTTGTCCTCTCATGATGCATATGATCTTTAATAAGATGTATAACACTCTGACTATCACAATGGACAATAGTCACACCATAATCTACACCGAGCTCTCCAAATAAGCCTCTGAACCATATAGCGTTTTTAGCAGCCTCTGTAATAGCCATATACTTTGCCTCTGTAGTAGACAAAGCAACTGTATGCTGTAAAATAGCTTTCCAACTAATTGCGCAACCTCCAATAGTAAAGATGTACCTAGTCAAAGACTTTCTCTTATCAAGGTCACCAACATAATCAGGATCAACATATCTGTAAGAGTGTCACTAGTTTTCCCAAAATTAGAAGTACCTTTCAAATATCTAAAAATCCACTTCATAGCTTACTAATGAGCTTTTCCTAGGCATGATAATTATCTACTTATCATGCTAACAACATGTGAAATATTGGGTTGAGTACAAACCATGGCATGCATAAGGCTGCCAACTGTGCTAGAGTATATAACACATGACATATATTTTATATCCTCATCTATTTGTGGACATAAACTAGCTGATAATTTAAAATGAGCAACAAGAGTAGTACTTACAGGTTTGGCATCTTTCATGCCAAAACGATCTAAAACCCTTTCAATGTAACTTTTCTAGGAAAGATGCAATTTTTCCCTTTTTCAATCTCGCCAAATTTCCATGCTAAGGATTTTCTTCGCTATGCGAAGAAAATCTTTGCTTCTATAACCCTTCATATATCAAATTCAGCGCTTAATTGATCCTTCAAATTCTATATATCAAATTTATCTTTTGCTACAATCAACATGTCATCGACATATAATAATAGATAAATGAAAGAGCCACTTAGAAATTTGCACAGATATACACAACTATCAAATTTGCTTCTATAATAACCAAGTTGCACCATAAATGAATCAAACCTTTTATACCACTATCTAGGTGATTGGTTCAAGCCATATATAGAATTTTTCAATAGACAAACATGGTCTTTCTTACCTTCAAATTGAAAATCCTCTGGTTGACCCATATATATTTTCTCTTCAAGTTCACCATGCAAGAAAGCTATTTTCCCATCGAGTTGTTCTAACTCTAAATCATGCATAACAACTAACACAAGAAAAACCCGAATGGAACTGTGTTTAACAACAGGTGAAAATACATCATTAAAATCAACTCCCTCAATTTGACTATAGCCTTTAGTTATTAGACAAGCGTTGAACCTGATGTCTTCAACTCCAAGAATACCTTCCTTTCTTTTGAAAACCCACTTGCAACACACAATTTTCTTTCCTTTTGGTGGCTTGACAAGCTCTCATGTTTGATTCTTTTCAAGAGATTCCATATCTTCTTTCATAGCAACTAACCACTTTGTTGAATCTTTTGAAGATATAGCTTCCTTGTAAGTTTTAGGCTCACTATATTCTATTGACTCTGCAACTGAAAGAGCATAAGCAACAAAATCTGAGAACCCATATTTCTTTGGGATTTTTGTTATCCTCCTTGGTCTATCTTTAGCTATAGAATATTGTTCTTCCTCAGGTTCTTCAATCTCAATATTATCAATAGACGACTGAACAGATTGCAAAGAAATTACTTCAAGCTCTACCTTCTTCACAACACTTTCTAGATTTTCATGACAAAGAACAGATGACTCCTTTTAGGATGAAACATAGTAGACTCATCAAAAGTAACATCTCTGCTAATAATAATCTTCGATGAATTAGCACACCAAAGTCTATAACCCTTTACACCAGAAGCATAACCAAGAAAGATGCATTTTTTGGCTCTAGGCTCTAATTTGCCTTCACTAATATGTGCATATGCTGGACATCCAAATACTCAAAGAGAAGAATACCTCCTCGGGAGTCTTGCACTTAATAGATGTGCAAGGAGAACAATTTATCAACCAAGCAGCTGTACTAACTGCCTCGCCCAAAACTCTTTGCCTAAACAAGCGTTAGACAACATACACCTAGTCCTTTCTAATAAGGTTTTATTCATGCGATCTACAATATCATTCTACTACGATGTATTCACTGTAGTATGATGTCTTACAATACCTTCCTTTTTGCAGAACTCATTAAACTCACCTCCACAAAATTCGAGCTCATTTTCTGCTCTTAGTCTCTTGATCTTCTTACCGGTCTGCTTTTTAATCAATGTTTTCCATTGCTTAAATGCAACAAAAACATCATTCTTTTGCTTTAGAAAATAGACCCAAACTTTCCTTGAAAAGTGATTGTCGCGACCTAAAAATCAGGTTTTCCAATCTTAGGCTAATGGATTACTAGATCAATTAAATTAACTAATCTAGCTAGAGTTCTCCCAAACTCTATCAATTCGCAACTTAGGTCCAATTATGAGCATGCAAATATTTTCAATGGGAGCCGCCACTAATCAGTTAAGGTAAGTTGATTAGAAACCTAAATAAAAAGCGGGAGTACTATTTTATTTTTACGAACCAGAGATTATAAATTCGGGGACTTGGTTACGCTAAATTACCCAATGTCCTTTCGGTACCAATCTCAAGAAAAATGCTCAATTCAGCAACTTTAATGAATTCTGATTTAGAGTTCAAAGGTGCAAAAAAAAATTTTAGATTTTCTTTTTATGAATTTTTTTTGTATTTTAAATATATTTTCAAATTTAAATTCCAGTCGCAAATATTTTAGTAGAAAGATTATAACCGGTAAATCTTTCGAATTAAGTTTCGATCTGAAGCTTGACAAATCGACCCTAAAAATTCGAAATACCTACTATGAAAATAACTCTATCTAAAGCTTGATAGATAGACTTATTCCCATGTGTGCGGTTGCGGATTAGGAGATTTTCCCAGCCGATCTCATCTTGAAAAGATTTTGCTATCTTGAATATCTTGGAAACATTCAAAAAAATTTCAAATTTTCAAATTCTATCCAAATTTGACAAGTAATACACATCCAAGATTTCCAAAGAATATTCAATTAAATCGCATTTTTTTAAATTAAGCAAGGCTCCTTCTTTTTTTTCTTTTAAAAAAAAATCTTATGGATATCCATAATCTCTCCGAAGATAGCAACAATTTCACAAAAAGTAACGATATCAAACAAACTAGGCAGTGAAATATTTGAATTAATACCGGATGAAATTCTTAATTTGTGGATAACTTCCAAGTTTGAGTCGTCTCGGGATCATACTCAAGATCGCGGATTGGGATTGCGGCAACTCGACTGGCGGCGGGTGACCGACGATGGCTGATCGGCAGCATTCGAGGCGGCAACAATGAGACTTTCAGTGATGAGCGGCAAGAAGGGGAGATCGCAGGCGACTTCTCGAATTGGTGATCGAGAGTGGAGTTCTAATCCTGGATGTGAAGATTGTGGCGGAGAAGACCTGGCTTTTGAAGGCTCAGATTTCACTGGTGCCCTCTCGGCATTCCCTCCTGTGATGTTTCATGTACTATGGAAATGGAGACGTGAAAAGTCCAATGTGCTTCCACGTGGATGAGATGGCAATGTCCACGAATTTTTTTTTCTCAATCGTGGATCTTGCCAAGAACTTGCCAGGACCGCATGCAAAACCCAAGTTGATAACACTACAAAAAAAGCCGGGTTTAGCCACGAATTTTGCCACGAAAAATTCGGCGAAATTCGTGGCAAAATGAATTTACGACGAAATTAGCGACGGAAAAAAATTCATCGCTAATAGGTCATCGCAAAATTTTGCCACGGAAAATTGCAATTTTCGTGGCTAATTTGCCACGGAAAAAATTCGTCGCTAATTTTTCGTGGCAAAATTCGTGGCTAATTTGCAACGAAAAAAATTCGTCGGAAAATTCGACGCTAATTATTCATGGCAAAATTCGTGGCTAATTTGCGACGAAATAAATTCGTGGCAAAATTCGTGGCTAATTTGCGACGAAATAAATTCGTGGCAAAAATGCGTGGCTAATTTGCCATGAACATTATTCGTGGCAAAAATCCGTCGCTAATTTGCGACGAACATTATTCGTGGCAAAAATCCGTCGCTAATTTGCGACGAACATTTTCGTGAGTGCGACGAAATATTTTCGTGGCAAAAATCGTTGCTAATTATCCATGGCAAAATGTCTCGCATTTCGTGGCAAAGTTCGTGGCTAATTTACCAAAACCAATTTTTTTTCATTTTTTTCCACGAAATTATTCGTGGCAAAATCCGTGGCTAATTAGCCACGAAAACTTTTCGTAGCAAAATTTGTGGCTAAAATTTTTTTCAATTATTTGCGACGAACTTATTCGTGGCTAATATTCGTGACTAATTTTTTTTTTGCGACGAACCATTTTTTTTTTCAAATTTTCGTGACGATTTTTTTTTGGGTCAGTAGTTTTGCACGAAAAAATTTTGACTTTTACGACAGACATTATTCAAAAACAAAGTTGGCGACGAATTTTAATGAATAATTTAGCAATGAGTGTTGTTTATGGACGAATTCGATTAGAAATCTAATTAACATTGATAGAAAATTACAGTCAATACAAGAACAAATCCCAAAAAGAAAGAAATGAAATAAAGTTCTAAATTAGTCAGTTCGCAAACTGTTCATCTTGCCAAGAAGTTCTTCCACGTTGTCTATAGTGTTCTCCAAGAATCGAAGTCCTGTCCATCCATCTACAACGCAAACATCACAATATCAAACTCCTAACCCCTGTTAATTTTTCACATCTATTCAATAGCAGAAGCATAAAGATATAAGTACCTCTTGGAAATTTAAACTAGCAAGGATCATCAGCAGCATCATCATCAGCATCGTCATCAGCAGGAATCTCATTATCATCATCATTGTGGCCATCACCTACTGGAGGAATGTCATAACCTTTGAGGTTGAGGTATCGCATGATCAATTGCAAATGTTGTTTCACTCCTATCATTTCTTCATCCTTCTGTACCAGTAATTGTCTCAGGCGGTTCAATTCTTGGTCTGTTCGCTCCTCGTGTTGTGCCCTTAAAAAATCCCCACTAGAGGATGGAGTTGCAGCAACCGGTGTTCTGTACATCCTTGACAAGGATCCCATCCCAAATATTTGACCTTTTCTCATTCCACCCGATGCCTCTATCCATAATGCCATACTGTCAACTGATGGCTCGGACACAGCAACACCATCACCATCACCACTACCACTACCACTAGCAGCAGTCGTGCTCATTACAAGTTCATCATATTTGTCCTACAATTAACAATATAGATAAAAAAAATCATATATATAAATACAAAATATAACCTTAGATACATACCTTAATAGCTTTTGCTCGATTGCCAGTCCATGTCTTATCTTTTTTCTGAAAGGTGCGTTCAAATGTAGCCATAAATGTTGGTTCCGTCTCCGATTCATGTGCCTACAAAATATAAACATAAATGAGTAATTATTGATTTAACTTACAACACGTCTTTTAAACATGACTTACCATTCTTTTTCTATGCTCCCCGATATTGATAGAGCCCCCAGCATATGTGGCAGACCCTTCACTAGAACTAGAAGCTCGATTCTTTTTATTAACTTCACTGATTCTCTTATGCTTTTCGGTGTCCCAAGTTCTCTGAAATTCCGCCCAATTGTCAGCTGTAATAAAATCCGGCTTTTCTTACTTTCTCTTTGCTCTATTTATCACATTTCGCATGTGATCACCGGCTTTCTTCTTAAAAATTCTTTTAATTTCTCTCTCTTCCACTTCATCCCACCTGAACTTCCGCTGCAAGCAATCAATAGAAAAATAATTGTACACTTAATATACTAAATCGAACTTAGTTTGTGAGGAAATAGAATGACAAAACTTACCTTGAACTCATTCCACCACAATTCCTTTACTTCTTTTGGAGCGGTGGTCCAAGTACTATATTGCCCCATCCAATGGTTATTGATTATTTTATTAAGTATCCTCACAACTTGCGTAGCATCCGTAAATCTGTAAACGGGTTATACAAACAAAGAATGTCAACATACGTAGCATCATACGGACAATTCAGTTAACATCCATAATAATTCACATATAGTTAAAACAATGAAATACTTACGAATCTCCAAATGGGGCTATCATGAATCGGGTATCTTCTTCATATCTCGAGTGTTGCGTTGAAAAAGAAGAAGGTGGAACCGAAGGCGAGGGAGCTGAAGTAAGTTCAGTTGGCATTTGAGGGAATTCAGTTGGCAGTTGAGGGAATTCAGTTGGCATTTGAGGGTCAGATGAAGGGCCAATGTGTCCATGTACTAGTTGAGGATTAGATGAAAGGGCAGGGGTCGGGGAAGCGGAAAGGGACGGGGATGAAGCGGAAAGGCCCGGTCTTCTTTGTGAAGCATCACCATGACGCATGTGACTTCCACGTTATACTAAAAATTGCAAGGTTAGATAAAAATGTAAAAAATAATGAACATGTATTAAAGAACATAATGATGTACGTTGTGAAGCTTACCATTTTGCTATTGAGAGCAAGAGAGAAACTTGACCCCTGAAAAAAAGGGGGCAGTTAGAGGCCTGATTAATTCAACTTGAACATACACAAAACAAAAAAGTTAATATGACTAGAGATGAACCTTTTTTCCTTAGCGAAGAAAACCATTTGTACACCACCACATATAAAAATCAGTAGCTCGCACAAGCATCTAAAATTAATTATAAATATTTGCATTTGACACAAAGAGGCAGATAACCCAAAAGTAAAGCAACTACTTATCAGCAAATACCTCAGTTTAGCAAGACGATTCATACAAGCAACAGCAGCATGTGGATAAATAATTGGATTATATGAGGATAAATATTAAGGATTGAATATGGTCCCGTGAGTATGCCACTATTAACACAAAGTCACTTAGAATAAGCCTCCAAGACAAGTACCTCAATATAAACATGTATGGTTCCTATACTGAATTCCTTGAACAAACGTTTTAACTTTAGAATGTTTCTTTTAAAGTTTGAATATGTTAGAAATGGGAAAGCAAGGAGTGCCCACTATCCCACAAAGTCGGTAGATTCTTTACAACTTACGGGCTAATTAAGCCAGGAAGAGAAGGCCATACAAACAAATTATATCCCAAGCTACAACAGAGAATAGACTATCAACTCTTAGAAGATGTTCACAAGAAAACTACAATGTCGTATTCCAACGATAGCATCATTAAAACAAGAAAATGCAGGAAATGAAGACAACTAACCTAAAGTTGCCTTTCCAAGTTGCCCCGATATAAGCTCACTGTTATGGAAATAAACAAATCCAAAACCATCATTAGGGCATAAAATGACTCCGAAACGAAAAAATTAGAGATTGACATCCAAATGACTCCAAAACAAAAAAAAAAACACAAATGTCACAAAAAACACTATTCACCAGAATCATTTTTCACCAAAAAACCCACCTAAACGACTTCAAAATGCCAAAAAACGACTTGCGACTTGCGTCACAGCCATAGGCGGTGAGTTTGGATCAGCGGGCCATTTCCACTTGACCGACCAAATTTCAGCTCATTCCGACCATATTTCACCTCATTTCGACCAAATTTCAAACAAATTTCAACTAAATTTCAACCCAAATCTAATCAAATTTCAGCACATTCCGATCAAATTTCAACTTATATCCAACAAAATTTCAACTATTTGATTCTGTTTGGTGGGCGAAATAGATTGGGTCTGTTTCGCCCACGAACAGAATCAAATTCGTGGGCGAAACAGACCCAATACCATTCTGTTTCGCCCACGAAAAGAACGAAGCAGAGGCGAACACAACACAGAAGCTGGCCAACGGAGCCAGCCAACAAAGGCGCAGAAGCACAGAACAGAAGTAGAAGCACACCAGCAGAACAGAAGCCGAAGCACAGAAGCAGACGCACACCCAACACAGACGCTGAACAAAAGCGGAAGCACAGAAGCAGACCCAACACACACAGACGCTGAACAGAAGCGGCAGAACAGAAGCGGGAAGCACAGAAGCAGAACAGAATCAAATTCGTGGGCGAAACAGAAACAGAACCATTCTGTTTCGCCCACGATCAGAACGACGCAGACCCAACACAAGCAGAAGCAGAAGCACAGAAGCACACCCAACACACACAGACGCAGAACAGAAGCAGCAGAACAGAAGCGGGAAGCACAGAAGCAGAACAGAATCAAATTCGTGGGCGAAACAGAAACAGAACCATTCTGTTTCGCCTACGAACGGAACGACGCAGACCCAACACAAGCAGAAGCTGAAGCTGAAGCAGAAGTGCAGAAGCAACAGAAGCAGCAGAAGCAGAAGCACACCCACCGTCAGCCGCCGAAGATCGCCAAAGAAGACGACGACGTTTTGGAAATTTCAGCTGAAATTAGCCACGGATTAAAAATCGTGGCTAATTCCGTCGCAAATTAGCCACGAATTAAAATCCGTGGCTAATTTGCGATGGAATTAGCCACGATTTTTAATTTTCTCGCGGCAAATTCAAATCGAAATGTAAAATTCTCGCGGCTATTTTTTTAAATTCGTGGCTAAAATCCGTGGCTAATTAGCCACGAATTTTCCTAAAAAAAGACCAGAAATTCCATTTTTCATCGAATTTGTGGCAAAAATTCATGACAAATTAGCCACGGATTTTTGCCACGAATTTCCTAAAAAATACCAAGAAATTCCATTTTTCACCGAATTCGTGGCAAAAATCCGTGGCTAATTTGCCACGGATTTTTGCCACGAATTTCCTCAAAAAATGCCCAGAAATTCCATTTTCATCGAATTCGTGGCAAAAATCCGTGGCTAATTAGCCACGGATTTTTGCCACGAATTTCCTAAAAAATACCCAGAAATTCCATTTTTCACCAAATTCGTGGCAAAAATCCGTGGCTAATTTGCCACGGATTTTTGCCACGAATTTCCTAAAAAAAGCCCAGAAAATTCCATTTTTGCCACGAATTTTCTACAAAAATGCCCAGAAATTCCATTTTTCATCGAATTCGTGGCAAATTATCGGTGGCAAATTAGCCACGGATTTTTGCCACGAATTTTCTACAAAAATGCTCATAAATTTCATTTTTCACCGAATTCGTGGCAAAAATCCGTGGCTAATTTGCCACGAATTCGATGAAAAATGGAATTTCTGGGTATTTTTTAGGAAATTCGTGGCAAAAATCCGTGGCTAATTTGCCACGGATTTTTGCCACGAATTTCCTAAAAAATACCCAGAAATTCCATTTTTCACCAAATTTGTGGCAAAAATCCGTGGCAAATTAGCCATGGATTTTTGCCACGAATTTTCTACAAAAATGCTCATAAATTTCATTTTTCACCGAATTCGTGGCAAAAATCCGTGGCTAATTTGTCACGAATTTCCTAAAAAAATGCCCAGAAAATTCCATTTTTCATCAAATTCGTGGCAAAAATCCGTGGCAAATTAGCCACGGATTTTTGCCACGAATTTCCTAAAAAAAGCCCAGAAATTCCATTTTTCACCAAATTCGTGGCAAAAATCCGTGGCTAATTTGCCACGGATTTTTGCCACGAATTTCCTAAAAAAATGCCCAGAAAATTTCATTTTTCATCGAATTCGTGGCAAAAATCCGTGGCTAATTTGCCACGAATTTTTGCCACGAATTTTCTACAAAAATGCCCAGAAATTCCATTTTTCATCGAATTCGTGGTAAAAATCCATGGCTAATTTGCCACGGATTTTTGCCACGAATTTCCTAAAAAATGCCCAGTAATTTCTACTTTTCATCGAATTCGTGGCAAATTTGCCACGGATTTTTGCCACGAATTTCCTAAAAAAATGCCCATAAATTTCATTTTTCACCGAATTCGTGGCAAAAATCCGTGGAAAGTCCTTTTTCACTGAATTCGTGGCAAAAATCCGTGGCAAATTTGCGACGGATTTTTACCACGAATTTCCTAAAAAATGCCCAGAAATTTCTATTTTTCATCGAATTCGTGGCAAAAATCCGTGGCTAATTTGCCACGGATTTTTGCCACGAATTTCCTAAAAAAATGCCCAGAAAGTCCTTTTTCACCGAATTCGTGGCAAAAATTCATGGCAAATTTGCGACGGATTTTTACCACGAATTTCCTAAAAAATGCCCAGAAATTTCTATTTTTCATCGAATTCGTGGCAAAAATCCGTGGCTAATTTGCCACGGATTTTTGCCACGAATTTCCTAAAAAATACCCAAAAAATTCCATTTTTCATCGAATCCGTGGCAAATTAGCCACGGATTTTTACCACGAATTTCCTAAAAAATGCCCAGAAAGTCCATTTTTCACCGAATTCGTGGCAAAAATCCGTCGCAAATTTGCCACGGATTTTTACCACGAATTACCTAAAAAAATGCCCAGAAATTCCATTTTTCATCGAATTCGTGGCAAAAATCCGTGACAAATTAGCCACGAATTTTTGCCACGAATTTCCTAAAAAATGCCCAGTAATTTCTATTTTTCATCGAATTCGTGGCAAAAATCCGTCGCAAATTTGCCACGGATTTTTGCCACGAATTACCTAAAAAAATGCCCAGAAATTCCATTTTGCATCGAATTCGTGGCAAAAATCCGTCGCTAATTAGCCACGGATTTTTGCCACGAATTTCCTAAAAAAATGCCCAGAAAGTCCATTTTCCATCGAATTCGTGGCAAAAATCCGTGGCTAATTTGCCACGGATTTTTGCCACGAATTTCCTAAAAAAATGCCCAGAAATTTCTATTTTTCATCGAATTCGTGGCAAAAATCCGTGGCTAATTTGCCACGGATTTTTGCCACGAATTTCCTAAAAAAATGCCCAGAAAATTCCATTTTTCATCGAATTCGTGGCAAAAATCCGTGGCTTATTAGCCACAGATTTTTGCCACGAATTTCATTATATTATTACTTAGTCGTGTGAGTGAGTGGATTGTTTAGGAAATCCGTGGCTAAATTCGGTGACTAATTTGCCACGGATTTCATTTCTACTATCCCACACCCGCGTAATTCATTTTTTTTTCCGGACAATAACATTAACAGTATTCAACAACAATTACAATGATAATAATAACAAAAACAACAACAATAATAAATATGACAACAACAATAAACTTTTGTCATAATAATAATTACGACATAATTAGTAAAAATGTCTCAAAAATCTTCATCTTCACCTTCGTCTTCATCTTGATCTTATTCTTGAGCATCATCATCATCCTCCTCATCCTCCTCATCATCCTCTGTCTCAAAATCGGATTCTGCAACACCTTCTAAATTTGATTCTCGAATTTCAGTTACAGCTACATCTATCATTGCTCCACATGGATCTCGTACAGTAGGAATGTTATATTCCTCAGTTTGAACCACGTTACAAATTTCCTCTTGTTGATACGCTGTATCCTTCCAGTGTTCCTTGACTTTTCTTCGTGCTTTGGTTTTACATACAGCCCATTAATCAGCTTTGTCACGTTTCAAACTAGGATATGATGCATAATATACTTGAATTGCTTATTGTACCAACACAAATGGTTCATATTTCTTATACCTTTTCTTGTGATTTATTTCAACCAAATTAAACTTCGTATGCACCTTCATTCCTTTGACGGGGTCGAACCACATGCACTTAAATAACACAACCCGCATTAATGGTCCGGGGTACTCTATCTCAATGATTTCATCCAACAAGCCATAAAAATCATCTTCTGAACTACCACAATTGGATGACCGAACACACACACCACTATTCATTGCGGCTTTTCCCATTCCATTTGCTTGAGTGTGAAAATTATACCCGTTTATGAAATATGCTGGCCAAGTGCGTATGGTTGCTTGTAGACCCCATGATAGATAATATAGTAATTGCTCTTCGACTTGATCATGATTACGGTGAACCTAAGATTACACACGCAAAGTCAATAATATATATATGTATAAAATATTAATAACTTGGTTTTGGTCTATAGGCAACTTACATATGTTTTGAACCATGCTGCAAATTGTTCATCGCACAAACGGTCGAACTCATTTGATGGTAGTCCATACATTGAATCTTGAAAAATCCTATTAACAATTTACATTTATATATTAATAAATATTTGACAAGCAATACATATATTTGCAAATATACACCTACTGGAAGTATGGCTCCACTTCTGGACAGTTCAGTAAAATATAGGTATAGGCAGCCTGCCATTCTTCGCCTGTTAAGCAATGAAATTGACATGCACCGCTTGGTCGACCGAGATAATTGAAAATAGAGAATGATTTGCAATTGGGATCGATGGGACCCTCATCATTTCTTCCTGCTCTCCGCCTCTTGCACTGCACGTGCGGCTCAAAATAGTATGATGCAAATGTTGTCGCTTCTTCCATAATATATGCATTACAAATTGAAGCTTCAACACATGCCTTATTCTTCACTTTTTTCTTCAAATGATATAAGAACCTTGTTGCAATAGAAAGAAGTTTATCAGAACATAATATTTACTAAAGTATTTTTAAATTTATTTTGAAAATTTTTTTACCTCTCAAATGGATACATCCATCGAAATTGGACGGGACCTGCAACTTTGGCCTCATAAGGCAAGTGAACTAAGAGATGCTCCATTGAATCGAAAAACGATGGAGAAAATATCCTTTCTAAATTGCAAAGAATAATTGGAATGTCTCTCTCCAGTTTCTTTATGTGTGATGCTTTTAACATTGTTGAGCAAATATCATGAAGGAAATAACTTAACTATGTAATGGCACCCCATACAAAGTTTGGTAGAAGTTCCTTCAAAGCTATTGGAATTAGTCTTTCCATAAATATGTGACAATCATGACTCTTTAATCCTATCAACTTGCATTCATTCAAATCAACACATCTTCCAATATTCGAAGCATATCCATCAGGAAACCGCACAGATTTCAACCATTAACAAACGACTCGTCTCTGCTCCTTATCCAACGTATAAACTGCTTTTGGTTTTGGTCCCCTGCTGCTTGCATCCACATCTAATGTTGGCCGATCACAAATATCTCTCATATCTTTTCTTGCATTCAAGTTGTCTTTTGTTTTTCCCGTGACATCCATAACAGTATTTATGACATTGTCGAAAACATTCTTCTCAATGTGCATGACATCAAGATTATGATGAATAAGATGGGCCTTCCAATATGGTAGATCCCAAAATATACTGCATTTAGTCCACTTATGTGCACTTCCGTACTCAATAGTTGTGCCATGAGGGTTTTCAATAACAGTTGGAAAGTCCTGCACTCGCTCCCATATTTGATCACCGGTCAACCTCAACGGTGGATGAGTTCTTTCAATCCTATTCTTGATGAACTCTTTTTTATTCCTTCTGAATGTATGATTCATCGGCAAAAATTGTCTGTGACAATCAAAATAGCAGGGCTTCTTACCATGTCTTAATCTGAATGATTTCGATCTCTCCAAACATATCGGACATCTTAAAATCCTAGCTATGCTCCATCTAGATAACATTCCATATGCTAGAAAGTCATTTATCGTCCAAACAAAAGCAGCCTTCATTACAAATGTTTGCTTAGTAGAAACATCATATGTAACAACACCTTCATTCCATAGCCGTTGTAACTCTTCAATCAATGGTTGCATATAAACATTTATCAACTTTTTTGGATTTTGCGGGCCGGGCACGATCAATGTCAAAAACATATAAGGTGTCTTCATGCACATACCAGGTGGAAGATTGTATGGAATTACGATAACTGGCCAACATGAATAACTTTTCCCTGATTTTCCAAATGGGGCAAATCCATCAGCATAGAGACCTAACCTGATATTTCAAGGCTCCATCGCAAACTCAGGGTATGTTCTATCAAAATATTTCCATGCCTCTGCATCTGAAGGATGACACATTAGACCCTCTTCTGTTTCATGATTTGCATGCCAAGTCATGTGCTCAGCAATGGGCTTTTGCAATCTGGGAATTAAGGGCAGATAAAACATTTGCTTGCATGGTCTACGCTTTTGATTATGACCCTGCCTCCGATTATCACCTGCGACATGTTAATCTTGTACCTAGGAAGGCTACAGAATTTGCAAGATTTTGCATTTTCATCATCTCTCCAATATAACATACAACCCCTACTACATACATCAATCCTTTCAACTGGAAGACCTAAGTTATTCACTAACTTCTTCATATTGTAAAAATCACTTGGCATAATGTTATCACGAGACATTGTTTCTCGCATTACTTCAACAAAAGAGTTAAAGCAATTCTCAGACACATTATGCTCTGCCTTGATATTTAACAATCTTGCTATCACTGATAACTGAGTATGGTTGTCACAACCTGCCCATAAAGGTTCATCTGCTGCTTTCAACACTTTCTAGAACTGATTAGATGGAAACGTTTCATTACACACATTCTCATCAAAACCTGTTACTCCTATCTCTTCCTCAAGTGTAGGAGTGAAACTAGTACTTGCATGGTTCGGATCTGAAACAACATTCTGACCAGTTGCATCAATTACCATCCTTTGGTATGGGTTCAATTGATCATAACAGCTACATTCTTCCCTAACTGAAAATTGATCACTTATTCCATATCTTTCATCAGATATAAAAGGTTCACCATGATAAGTCCAATTATAGTAGTTCGAAGTAAACCCATATCTACAAAGATGTTCTTTAACTGTATCACACACATGAAATTTACCATTACTGCACTTTCTACACGGACACCTTAACTTATTTCCATCCATCAACTCATATTTATTACTAGCGAAGTCCAAAAATAATTCCAACCCAGCACAAAACTCATCGGTCAATCCTCGACGTCCAGGTAAGTTCTTATTATACATCCAAGCCCTGTCTCTTTGCATTGTGTCTATATAAAAATAACAAAATCTCGTAAAATATTAAAACAAAAAATAATCAATAAATTTATTACTTTGAAATTTTAAAAAATAAAACAATTACCCAAGTATTTGACTGAAATCTTTATAGTAGAAAGTGCTCAATTTGATGAGAATTGCAACGTTCATTTCATCTGCGAAACTTTTAAACGGATACGTACCTACAAAAAAAAATTGACTTCATTTTTTATTTTTTTATAATAATTTTTTCCCGAAATTTTTTTAAATTTTAAATTTTTTTTTCGAATTTTTTTCCCTATATATTTTTCTCTAGTCGCCGGTCTGGCGACCGGTGACCGGCTGAGGCCAGCGAGTTGGACCTTGCCAGCCATGGGCGATGTCACCTCGCCGGCCAGATCTGGGCGGCGAGGTCGAGAAGCATCACTATAATTACTTGGCATAACCATAAAAATAAATTATTTCCAAAAATCCCATAAATTTTCCTTGGAAACTTCCATTGAAAACAATTTGTCAAATAATCAATTTCATATAACAATTGACGACATAATTATCACCATACAAGTTGGAAATCATAATTTGAGATTCAAGATTTTCTGAAATAATAATAAATAAATGTGAAATTTATTTTCCACAATTCAAAATATTTTCTCGAATCGAAATCATTCAAATCATTTTCGAAATACGCCAACTTATACGGCGTAATCCAACATTGGCATCACAATTCGATATTGAAAATCATCCAAAATACTAATATTTAATTTTCGAAATTTAATTATTTAATAATAAAATATTAATATTTCAATTCGAAAATAATAAAATAATAATTAATTCTGAAAATATTAATATTAATAACATAATCAACAATAATAATATAATTGATAGCGTATCACCACATTCATGATAACTTATTGCACATCTACCGATACCCTGTCACCTAATCCCAATTAACTAAACTATTAATAAATTAATCTAAATAATATTTAAACTACCCTAAACAAGTTTAACATCCTAAACACGGGATTAGGGGTTAACTTACTCGGCTAACGCCGGCGACGACACGATGATAAGGGCGGCGACGAGGGCGGTCCGCGGCTCGAGCTCGGCCACCGGCGGACGGGCGACAAACGGCGGCAAACGAGCACGGCAAAGGGAGCGACTGAAATGGAGGTTGGCGATGGTGGTCTCAGCAGTCGGGACAACAACAGCAAGCGGCGAGGGCAGATCGGCGGCTGGGTTGCGGGAGGTGCGACCCGCGTGTTGGCTGAAACAAGTTAGCAATGGTGGTCGTGGGCGGCAACGGGCTAGCCGGGGTGGTGGCGGTTTGGCAACAAGAAGGCGGTGCGTGGCGGAGCTGGTCCGACGAAGGGCAAGCCGGCAAGAAGTGCGGCAACAAACAGAAGCCGAGCGGAAGAAGAGGACCAGGGAACGAAGGAGAAGAAGAAAGGAAGAAAAGGAAAGAAGAAAAAGAAAAGGAAGAAAAGGACGAAAGGGGAAATAATGGGGGTAGGTGGTGTCAGACGCATGAGGGGGGACCTGCAGCGTGGAAAAAGGGTAGAGAGAGAAGGAGAAGAAGAAAGGAAGAAAAGGAAAGAAGAAAAAGAAAAAGAAAAGGAAGAAAAGGAAGAAAGGGGAAATGATGAGGTAGGTGGTGTCAGGCGCATGAGGGCGGGACCAGCGTGGAAAAAGGGTAAAGAGAGAGAGAGGAGAGAAAGAGGAAAAGTCAGATCGCAATAATTGCGATCCAACCGCCACGATTCGAATTCAAAAACAATCTAACGGTCCCCAAAAATTCTAATTAATAATTTAGGATTTGACCAAATGGTATTAATAAAAATACACCGCGAGAGAAGTCTATCAGTCCAAATCAATACCCGGTCAAAAATTCACTTTTCACCTATCCCGAGTAATATCGCGGCTTGCCACAATAATATCGACACCGTCCAATTAAATTCATCCCACAATTCCGAGAAATTCGACACCAAAGCTCGGGCTCCAAATAACGGCGAAATCCATCGCTAACTCCGTTGCAAATTAGCTACGAAAAATTTTTCATCGCAAAATCCGTTGCAAATTTGCGACAAAATGTTTTTTTTCTTCGCAAATTAGCAACGGAAAAAATTCGTCGCTAATTTCGTCGCAAATTAGCCACGCATTTTTTTTTCGTGGCAAACTCCGTCGCAAATTAGCCACGAATTTGTTTTCCGTGGCAAACTCCGTCGCAAATTAGCCACGAATTTTTTTCGTGGCAAATTTCGTCGCAAATTAGCCACGAATTTTTTTTCGTGGCAAATTTCGTCCCAAATTAGCCACGAATTTTTTTTCGTGGCTAAATCCGTCGCAAATTAGCCACGAATTTTTTTCGTGGCTAATTCCGTCGCAACTTAGCCACGAATTATTTTTCGTGGCTACTTTCGTCGCAAATTAGGCAGGAATATTTTTTCATGGTTAATTCCGTTGCAAATTAGCTACAAATTTTTTCGTGGCTAATTCCGTCGCAAATTAGCCACGAATTTTTTTCGTGGCTAATTCCGTCGCAAATTAGCGACGAATTTTTTTTCGTGGGAAATTCCGTCGCAAATTAGCGGCGAATTGTTTTTCGTCGCAAAATTTGTCGGTAATTTGCGACGAATTTTTTTTCCGTCGCTAATTTAATTTTTCGTCGCAAATTTGCAACGAAAAAAAATTCGTCGCAAAGTCCGTCGGAAATTAGCAACGAAATATTATTCGTCGCAAATTTCCGTGGCTAAATCCTTGTTTTTTTGTAGTGTAAGGCTCCGCTCGAACTAGACAAAGGAGATCATGCGCAGTGGGAACTCGTCGAAAAGCCTAGACTTGATGGTAGGCGTTGAGGAAGAACAGCAGCGGCGCAAGCAGGGGGCCCACGGTCCGAGCGGCCGCGGCGGTAGCAATAGCGGTAGCGTCATCGTTGATGGAAGCAGTGACAGTGGCTCATGGCCACAGGTTTGGATGTGAGCAGAGGGCGTGGCGACGGACAGCAAAAGGAGCGGCAGCAGGAGTGGCAGCGGCACGGGCGGTGACTCGAGCGTGGTGCGGCGCGACGAGGCACAGGACAGCGGGCAGTCGGCTCGACACGGGCACGACGTGGCAGTAGCCGCGGCTAAGGGAAGCTTGGCCAAGGAGGCCAACAGCAACAGGCTCGGACAAGCGTGCAGATGTGGGTGGCCGAGCGCAGGAGGTACCGTCGGGTACACGCGCGACCAACTCTCTTTCTCACTCTCAATTGTGTGAAGTGAAGCCCCGAAAAGAAAAGCCCCCCTTTGTTCACCAAGACCCCCTCTCCTCTAAATGTGTATCTCCTTTTATATGCAAAGCCATGGGACCTCTTCAAGGAAAGAATCAATATCTCTTTTTCTTTTTTAAAATATCAATATATCCCTTCTTATACTACTCACATGGCCGAAGATATATTTTCCTATCAGTGCAATTAACTTCCCATCTCCAGTGATCCGTCCTTATTCCTTTCCCTTGTTCATTTAACCACGTGAATATATATTCTACTCATTGCGAGCTACACTTGGCTGAATATATATACACGGGATATTGTCCTTTTGTGGCCGAATCCTCAAGATTGTGGTGATATTGCTCTCTATATTTCTTAACTTGAAGTATCACATGTGCAGAGCATATGAATGATGGGTTCGGCCAAATTTTCATCACCATGGGCTTAGTTCAATTAATTTGATTAAGCACAGAACTATTCGTTTAAGCCTATCCGCCGTCGGTCCAATAAATATGCAAATTATATGGGCCTAATTAACTCTCAATGAAATGCTCCTAATATCTATATGCAATTTAACTAAATAAATTTTTTTTTCTAGGGACCGAGATCGATTCCTAATTTTTATGCAATGAATGACTAATCGGGTCTCCAAAATTTAGGTGTCAACAATCATCAATGAAAGTAAGTAAATACCTTGAACTAAGGCCTTTTGAAAGAATTTTCGCAGGCCCCCAAAGATCAGAGAGAATATAATCTAAAGTGCCTTTTGTTGTGTGAATTCCTATCTTGAAACTGACCCTTTTTCTATTTTTCAAAGGCACAATGCTAACAGAAATCCAATTTTCCAATTTTTCTAACCACACAAAAACCTCTCTTACTCAGCTCCTTCATCCCTCTAATACTCATATGGCCTAATCTCATATGCCATCATTTCGTGCTGTCTGATTCTGGCATAAAGGATGAAACTGCAGCTGAACCAGTAACTATAGTACCTTACAGTTGATATAAAGTTCCAATTTTTAGACCTTTCATCAACAAAAGTGAAACTTTCATAATTTTCATAACTCCTCCTTCAGTTATAAGCTTACAACCATTAGCATCAAGTGTACCCAAAGAGATAAGACTCTTCTTTAAATCGGGAACATGTCTGACATTCTCCAAGGTTCTCATCATGCCGTCATGGAACTTAATACTGACAATTCTAATCCCAACTGCTTTACATTTAGCATTATTTCCTATTAGAATAACTCCATCATCACATTCCTTGTATGTAGAGAACCAATCACAATAATGACATATGTGGTACGAACAGCCTGAATCAAGAATCCAGCTATTACTAAATTTGTCTTTATCATCTGTAATCAATAACCAATCTTCGTTTTCTTCTTCAGCAATACCAGCTTGAGCAGAACTTTCGTTTCCCTGATTCTTCCTATTCTGGTAGTTCTAATTGTTTTGCCGATTTGCATTCCCTTGATTTTATTGATTATGATTATTTTCTCTTTGCTTCTTTGCCTTTTGTTTTAGACAATTTATCTTGATATGCCCCTTGGACTTACAATAGTTGCAATTCAATCCCTATGCTTCGATTTTGATATGCTTTTGCTATTATTGTTTCTCTCAATAGATCTTCCTCTAGCATATAAACCAGCCCTATGGTCATTACTACTTTCAAAAGTCAATTTTGTATCTAGTTTCTGCTTATCTAGAAGACTAGTTTTGACATCTGCAATATCGATAGTTTACTAACAATCATGGTCTCTCTAAAATTCTTACAAGAGGGAGGTAGTGAAACTAGCAGTAAAAGAGCTTGATCCTCATCTTCAATCTTAACATCAATACTTCTTAATTCAGAGATAATAGCATTGAAATAAGAAATATGAGACTTAAGAGAAGCACCTTCAGTCATACGAAGAGTAAAGAGTCGTTGCTTGAGCCTCAACCGATTGGTGGGAGATTTTGTCAAATAATTACTCTCTAATTTTGTCCATGAACTTGAAGCTATTTTTTGATCTAGTACCTCCTGCAGAACTTCATTTGTGAGACACAACTAAATAGCAGACAAAGCTTTTTCATCTAATTCTTCCCAAGTTTCATCCGACGTGCCAATTGGTTTCTTCCCTTTCCCAAATAGAGTTTTCTTCAAACCCCGCTGCGTAAGAACAACCAACATGCGAACTTGCCATAGGTTGAAACTGCCGCTCCCATCAAACTTCTCAATATTAAATTTCGTTGTTGAACTTGAAGCCATAACCAGAAGATTGAAAAACCTCAAGGCTCTGCTTCCAGATTGTTATGACTGATATGGAAACAATAACGAAAATAAAATTGAGAAGAATAAAGAACACTAAAATTTATGTGGAGAACCCTTGAGGGAAAAATCACCAGGAGAGGAGAAGCAAAATCCACTATGGAATGTTAAGGATTACAAAAAGGTGGGCAAAAAAACACTATAAGTACCATAAGTTGTGTACGGAGATCGCTTTTGTGCATCATAAGCTGTATCATAACTTTTTTTAGGATCATTTTAGTGTCAACTTTTTTGAAAAACGATCACTTTAGTGCTAATGCTAACATGGTCGCCGAAAATCTGACGTGACTCTTTTTTTTGTCGGAATTTTGGCCGGAGTCACTAAAGTAATCTCTTTTCCTTCGACTTAGCACTAAAGTAATCCGAAAAAAAATTATGATACCAAAGTGATTTCCGTACACAACTTATGGCACTTATAATGTCCTTTTGCCCAAAAAGGTGGCTCAAAAGCTAAAGACTCTTTTTGTCTTAACTTCTTAACCTAACAACTTGAGAAAAGCAATATTTATATCCAAGCCCTAAAGTTGGCCCAAGCCCATAAAGAATTTAAGACATACTCAACAATATAGATCTCTATTTCTTGTTTTTGCATGATATTGCACCTTCTGCTAACATGAAGGTGTAACTGGTTGTCGACTTGATGTCATTCTGACACCCGGTAAAGCCTACATTTGAATATCCTACTTGTTGCAGGTCTGAACATGTCTACAAATCACCATATAGTCTCTTGTTCTCTTTAAGTACTTCGAAAACTTCTTGGCAGCAATTTAGTGATTGTCAATTTGACAGATATTTGCTTGGAAGTCCTATTGCAAAAGTAATGTCTAGTTTGGTGCAAACTTGAGTGTACATGATACTTTCAAGTACACTAGCATAAGTATGTCCTTTATTTGAGCTTTCTCAATATCTTAATTAGGATACTGTGTAAGACTCAGTTTATTACTCTTAATAATAGGAGCAATTCCTGGCTTGCAATCATGCATAAAACATCTTTCCAAAATACGATCAACATTTGCCTTCTGAGACAAACCCATTATACGACGAGAACAATTCTTGTAGACCTCAATGCTAGGACAAAAGACACCTTACTAAGGCCTTTCATGTCAAAATTCTTCGACAATATTGGCTTTATCTCATGCAATAATCCAATATCATACTTGCAAGCAAGATATCATTTACATAAAGTACGAGAAAAATTAATTTCTCTCACTAACCTTATAGTATATACACAGATCCACTTTGTTCTCAACAAAATCGAAAAAAGTGACAACACTATTAAACTTTAAGCACCATTGTCTAGAAGTTTGCTTGAGGCCATAAATTGACTTTTTCAATCTTCACACAAGCGTACTTGAATAATTTGCTACAAAACTTTCTCTTTGCACCATATAAACCTTCTCTTTAAGGTCTTCATTCAGAAAATCAATTTTAACATTCATATGGTGTAACTCCATATCAAAATAAGCAACTAATGCCATGATCACTCTAAAACAATCTTTAGAAGAGACTGGAAAAAAGGTTGCTTTACTCATTCTTTTTGAGTGAAACCCTTGGCTACCATTTTGGCTTTAAATTTCTCAATCTTTCTTTTAAAGTCCCTTTTAGTCTTATACACCCATTTGCAGCTGATGGGCTTATCACCTTCAAGCAATTTAATAAGCTCCCAAATACCAGTATGTTTCATAGATTGCATCTCATTTTTCATTACATCCAACTATAGATTTAACTGAAAAAAAGAAACAGCGTTTGCATAAGTTACTAGGTCAACCATACAGTTAATAGTTTGGTGATATAGCTGATCATCTCTGCCTAATAGATCACCTGAGTGGAGCTTCTTCAACCTTATCCTACACCCGAGGGGCTTGAAGAACTTCATCAAAAGCTGCCTCAATAGAAAGATCCTGGACCACAACAAGCTCAGTCTGTGGGGTGGGATGCTTCACAATTGTATGTATAGGTAGAGAAAAAGACACACTTGTCCCCTATCATACTGTTATCCTCAATAGTCTGTGAGCAACTACCCTATCCGGCCACATCAAATTCCAGAAACTTCATTGTTTGTGATTTCATAATTTTTGTGCCTCCATTAGAATTATAAAATCGATACCCCTTCAAATGATTTAGGTAAGATATGAAGTAACAGCGAATGATTCTGGAGTCCAACTTACTTGATGTTGGATCATATAACTTTATTCTGTAGGACATCCCAAATCTTAAGATGGCTCAAGCTAGGTTTATGTCTAGTTTATAACGCAAAAGGAGTCAATGAAAAAGCTTTGGTAGGTATACAGTTTAGTATGTAGAGAGCTATTTTCAAACCTTTACCCCACTGAAAACTAAGTAAATTGGTCTTATTAATTATACTCCTCATAATTTCCACAAGGATGAGATTACATCTTTCGGCCACATTATTTTGTTCAAGACTCCCAAGCATAGTAAATTGAACTACTATCCCAGAATCC
The DNA here is from genome assembly GCA_031216285.1 of Syzygium syzygioides. NCBI lineage: Eukaryota > Viridiplantae > Streptophyta > Magnoliopsida > Myrtales > Myrtaceae > Syzygium > Syzygium syzygioides. Next base: position 19,299,344 of record CM062247.1, on the reverse strand, counting down.
TCTAAGTATTTGGCAAATAGCCCTTTAAGCTGTCCAGCATTGCCATGCTTGCTATAATACTCACCACCACGGTCAGATCTAACAACATTTATGACTTGTCCCAATTGTTTTTCAACTTCAGTCCAAAAAATCTTGAATTTGTCAAGAGACTCAGACTTTTTCTTAATCAAGTACGGATAACCATATCAAGAATAGTTATCAATAAATGTGATGAAATAAAGATTTCTACACAAAGTTGCCGTATAGGGTCCACTAATATCAGTGTGGATGACTTCCAATGGGTCAAAACTACAAACTACAATTTTCTTCTTTATCTTGTCATCTTACCCTCCACATCAGTTTACGCAAGTCTTTAGATCACTTTTAAAAGCAGGTAGAATGTCGGCCTTTATCATCTTTTCCACTTTTTCTCTAGAAATGTGATCAAGCCATTTATACCACAACGAATAAAAATGTTCCTTAGGTAGAGGTCTTTTGAAAACAACCTTTTCAACCATACAAGCGACATAATATTATTGGGAGTTAAACACAATATGTACAATCCATTGGACATATTGTAGCACTCAACCTTATTTGAATTAAAGAACATAGAAACAATGTTGTTTCTTATTTCAAAAGAGTAGCCATACATGTCTAGACATAATACGGAAACTAAGTTCCGTCTAAAGGAAGGTACATAAAATGTGTTTCTTAACATCAAATTAAAACTAAAATCTAGAATTAAAATAACATCTCACACGAACTTAACTAAATTCGACTCTATTGTTGTTTCACACGGTGAGTTTTGATTCATTCTGATTTGACTTCTTATAGTTTATGAATCCTATATGGTAAATGCAACATGATTTGTTGTACCACTGTCTAGCTACCATGAACTGGATGGGCTTCCAATAGGTTGGATTCACAAATAAATGCCAAAGAATCATCACTTACGCTTGGACAATCAAGTTTTGTATTTATTGTAGTCTTTTTTTATGTGACATTTCTTCTTGCAAAAGAAGCAACAATCACCATCCTTCTTAAAGGATGTTTTCTTAGGGCCTAGACTGTCATAATGACTAGTGGTTTTATGATTTTGTTTATAAGTATGATTTTTGGACCCTTACTCTTTTTGTTCCTAACCCCACATAACCATCACACCACATGTTGAAGGGTCCTTGCAGATGTGTCCCAATCTCAATATTAGATGAGACATGGTTCCTAGCCTCCAAGGCTTTCATCGTCTATTTAGCAGTGCAATCAGCTGCAAACCACTGTTGAAGTAGTTCTGAATGGATCGCTTCATAGATAAGAAGCAACTCAAATGGCTTTTTTCCCAAGCATCAAAGTGTGCTTTCTTAGGTTCTGTACTAGTGGCAGTGAGATTTGTCGACTTTTCCTTAGTAAGAGTAATATAAATATCTATTAGCTCCATCCCAAACAAAAAATCATCTTTCCATTTCTTAAAGTCTAAACCAGTCAGAATCTCCATGGAGTTACCGTTTATGGAGAAAGTGACTGATTTGACAAGTAAAGTATACAATTAACATTATGTGAGTAACGTAACTTAAAATCGTATGAGTACACATTGTGAGAGTTACATACATCATCATAGAAACACCTTTAAGCAAAATACATGACAAGCGGTTGTATGCTCTCCGCATGATGGTGGCCATGAGAATATATTCCAACCTTCGTGAATTCACCACCTTTGGGTATATGAACTACTTTGATCAGTCACTTCTCAAGCATATGTTGTACACGTGTCCTTCATGAACTAATACACAATCACCTCCTTTGAGAGTATGAACATGCATTCGAATAGGAGATATTTCACTACAATACGAGACCGATATTTTTCAAACCCAATCAAGAGTGCCACTTTGGCAGTTACAACCCAATTGAATCCTTGAAACTCTCTCGTACTAGAGATATAAATTTTATTTCTCACATTTACGATATTCATGTGATTTTAGACTTAAAGACAGGGGCAATATGTCATTAAAATCACATGTCATGCCAAGTACATTACTCTATTCATTGATACATGTGAAACCTTATACATGCTATCAATGAATCACACTCTACACATTCTTTATGTGATGATATACATGTGAGCTAGCAACTGTATTTTCGAAACCAGAGAGAAATATAGGAAAATACACAAAAAATACCCTAAAAATATATGTATATAGGGTTTTGTACATATTTTCAAATTGTAAAAGCATCAAACATGTAAATTAAATACACCACTTATTAGAGCACCTCAATTCAAGCACGCTGGTACGAAGAACACTCTGAACAGAGCCTAGATGCACCTTTAAGCTCCATCGGTGGGTGTGGCATGTGAAAAGCATGCTCCGATGGTCCTGAACTGGTCTACGCTCTTCGTTACCTAGGGTTGTGGTATGTTCCAAGGGTTGGGCTGTTCGCCCACATTTCATTTGATGGTCAAAGGCAAATTGAAAGCTAAGCAGTGATAATTCGAAAGATTCCCTAGGGGAAAACAAATAAAACTTTCTCACTTTCACCGGCCTTCAAAATTATTTGCTACAAAAGGATTTTTTTTTAGTGAACGTGTCACGATTAATTACTCCTATAAGCAACTAGAAAGAGATTATTTAACCAAAAAGAATTTAGTTAAGGAATTAAAGTAGTATATCTTTTAGGCCTTTATCAAGGTCTTTCGGAAGCAGTATGGGCTAATGAGGTAGTTTTAATGGTTCGACCGGTCAACGGTCAACTTGGGGTCAGGTTATTAGGTCGGGTTGGGTCGAGTCACCTGGTTAATCGAATTGGGCTAATAGAGTCGACCTACGTCACGGGGTACCCTAGCGGCAAGGCCCAGACGTAGGGGTGCGTACGGCATCCTCTGGTAGCTTGTACCACTCAAAATTCTCGATTCAACAAGCTCCTTCCATTTATGTGATAAAAAATAATTTTTAACGGACAAAAAATCATGAAAACGGGCCAAATTTGTACGTTCTAGACCTAGATTATGGCGGCTCTAATACCACATGTAAGCCACGAAAATAGCACCTTAAGATCTCCATAGCTAGAATCTAGAACACAATAATTGGAAAAAGGGATTTGCGCACCTAGTTTAGAATCCATCCTTCTTGATGTTGAATAGCAACAATCCTCAGCACAAGTGCTTTTCCTCTATTGCACCATGTGTCAATGGCTCAATGAGACTGCCCCTCATGATAGTATTTTGTAATTGCTTCTTATGTGAGGTAATTTGTGCATTAGTGTTAAAGCAGAGACTTGAACACTATTTACAAAGTTTTAAGCCACAGGCTCTCTCATCACAGGCCGGTCTTTACTCGGCCCACAACCAATCTTATATTAGATTAATTAATAATTTTTATGTCGTACCTTATTAGACCAATCCCGTAATACGATAAGTTACAATCTCAATAAATGTAGCTCAAAGTAGAAACATTCTTATACGTATATGTTAAAATAGCTCTAACTCAACTCTAGTGCTCTTTTCACAAATTCTAAGCCTTGAAGATTGTCATTAACACCAAATTTTGATTGGAAAGAGGACGTCATACGTCTTCCACCTCGTTTGACAGAATGAGCTATTCTTGCTAGCGACCTACTGCTCCTGCCAATGATCTGCTGCTCTTGCCTGTGATCTGATGTTCTATCTTTTGGTCCTTCAAAACATATTAGCGATCATAGCTCTACCCAGCTATTCACCTTTCCATGGTCTTTCCAAGCTTTACCAAACATTCTTGTCCTTAGACTATTCCATGGTCCTTCCAAGCTTTACCCAACATCCTCGTTCTAGGCTTGTTCACCATCTGTTAGGACCTTCCAAGTTTTACAAAACTTCCCATTCTAGGCTTATTCACCTTCTAACATATCCATCCAGCTTGTAGATACTTTAACACTCAATACCTTTCTCATTCTTGATAGTGGCAATGATCCCTTAATAATGGCATAGCACTCCTCATATTAGTTTAGCTACTATCGACATATTGACTTATCCATTTATCACCCAATTGTACATCTCATTATTTTCTTCTTATATACGAACTTCATGTCATGTTATTTCCTTGCCATAATTGAATTTTGAGTTTACCATGCCCAAGCCGTGTTGTTTCTCAAATCGTCATTGATGTCTGCATCCGAACGGACTGTATCATACACAATTTTACACACAAATGAAGTCATGCTTAGGAAATTAATAACGACGATAATTATGTGTTTTGGTGACATGTCAATTTTAAAACGATATATCACACGTGCTTAGGAAATTAATGGATGAATGATTTATGTGTAACAAAAAGTAAGGGGAAAATTACTAAAAAAATCCTAAATCTATTGTAATATTGCCAATTCAGTCTTAAACCTTTCAATTTGGCCAATTTAATCCTAAACTTTCTGACAATTTAACAATTTAATCCATACGGCTAATTTTGGCCAAAAATTGTTGACGTAGAGCCAACTATTCTATGTAACGCCGTCGGCACTAATGTAAACAATTTTTATAATTTTTTAAAAGAATTATGAATTTTTTTATTATTTTCTCTTTTTTTCCTTTTTATTTTATGCTTTTTCTTTGTGGCTGGTGAGGTCGCTGGCAAACCTTGCCATTGCTAGGCGAGATCAGCCTCACCAGGGCTGGGCTGGGGAGACTCAACCTCGCCAGCGGCTAGGCTGGCAAGGCATGACCTCGCCATATCTTGCTAGGGTCGAGCCTCACTGGCCATGGTGAGGCTTGACCCTTGCAACCCAGCCATCGGCAATGGCCACCTCACCGGCCACAATGAAGAACAGAAAATAGAAAGGAAAAAAAAGAGAAAATATATAATTAAAATAATAAAATTTTAAAGATTATAAAAATTGTCCATGTTAGTGCTGGTGGCATCACGTAGGACGGTCGGCATCTACGTCAACGATATCCGGCTAAAGTTAGCTGGATGAACTGAATTAGCAAATTGTCAAAAGGTTTAAGAATAAATTGATTAAATTAAAAAGTTTAGAACTGAATTGGTACAACTACAATAAGTTTGTGATTTTTTTGGTTATTTCCCCAAAAATAAGACTACAATACTAAAAGATTTTCATGGAATGTTAATCTGTCCAATGTGTAACTAAACCGTTGGACCTATGATCATAGATCGTTTGACTAGCTCCTTCACATATGCACCTAGGTAGCTGACTTTCCCATGACTGTCCGGGCCCATGGGTATCCAATCGATCAAAGATCTACCTGAATGGATCGATGACGACTCTAGTCTGATTATTTAAGTTCCTGAATATATTCACACCCCGTAGAAAACCCGAACCCAGAATTCAGAAAGATCCTAGTATTCGAGGTGCTAGTAGCTGTAGCTGACGACCCCGGTCCACAAAATTGGAGGTGCTACAAGTGCTAACAGCTAAAATATAAAAAATAGAAAGAAAAAGTTGCTTAATAATAAAGGAAAGGGAGTGACCATTTCCACAACCCTCAAAAGCAATTTCGTTGAAGAAACATGAATGCCCTCGTACAATCTTCGCTACTTCTCTCTAGGTCATTGCCTTGGAAGGTCTGAGAAGCCCAGTTCGACGGCTGAGCAGTTTATCCCATTATTTCTTGCACCATCAACCTTGGAGAGGAGGGGGCTTTATTTGAGTTAAGGATAAATGCATTGAAAAACCTAAAATTTATCGTAAAAAATGTAAATAAAAACTTTCAAAAAGTACAATTAAGTCCTAAAATTTATTATAAAAGTGTGATTGAATCTTAAAACTTTCAAAAAGTGCAATCAAATCTTAAAACTTATCAAATTAGTCTAATTCCTTCCGTTGATTACACTTTCTGAAAGTTTTATGACTTGATTGCACTTTTGTAATAAATTTTACTACTTGATGGCATTGTTTGTTGGTTTTAGGATTTAGTTGCACTTTTTGAAAGTTTTAAAACTCGATTGGATTTTTGTGCACTTATCCCTTTAAGTTAAAACAAGTTGACGTTACCTTACTATCTTAAACATATGCAAATGAAACTTATCAGTAAATGATGTGGAGCCTATGTGGTCCTCATCCTCCCTTGACAGTTTTGTCCTTTCACGTTTGGAATCATTCACGAAGGAACATAAGTCTAATTTACTGTCCATGCCTAACAGGAGCATGTCTTAACCACATCAAATCTCATTTCTTAACGCGGAAGCCTTCTCGTAAAGAACAAATTAACTGTCTAAAGTTTCTTTGGCAAGAGAAGGAAACACGCACATTTAAACAGTAAAGTGCTTCCGTCCGTGAGTTTTTGTTTCGTCCACATTTTAATTAGAACGATATCAAGATGCTGTTTGCTTATTTGTCACAGAAAAAGAGTAGTAGTTGCAATAAGCTAACATCATCTATAACATGTAATTCCAATTTTTGATTGACAGTGTAAAATTTCTTTTCCCCTAATTTTCTCCTTCCCTTAGAAAACGATCGCATTGTAATTTAGTCTCGTCTAGAACTATTAATGAGACTTCTTTTTCTAAATTGCGCACAATACAATATTACCAAATGAAAACCTTGAAAAGATTTAATTAAATAAAAAGTACGACCTAGTTACTAAACTAACTTGCTTTATCTTACTCTCTTCTCTCTGCTCTCTCGTAGAGCTTCTCTCTACCCTTTTTGTGGTAGCTTTACTATAGCCTCTTTGTGGTAGCTCCCTTCAATTCCACACCCTAATCTCAATCCCTGCTATCCCATTGGTGATAGCTTCACAAAACACTTCCCCCCCTGCTCCCACGAACCCCTTTCGCTCCGTTTCTGTTTCATGGAAGAACCGAATTTGGTTTCTCTGGTTCTTAAGCGTTTTGTTTCCAACTGAGTTGGTGTCTAATGTCGAGCTTTTCCTGGTGATTTTCTTTGGTTCTAGATCTACGTTCAAGTCCTAAAAATGTTCAATATCCTTTTCTTGATCCCTGCTCACCATATATTCAACGTTATGCTCAAGTCAGATCAGTGTTAAAGATAAAGAGAACATTTCGTTGCTCTCTCTCTCGAGAGCTTCCATCTCCCTATTTGGGAGTCTTCCTCTCCCTTAGTGTCTACTGCCTGAGGGAAAGTGGTCAAATCCATGTACTTATTATGCAATGATCTTCCATAAATTTAGAGAGCGAAATTCAGACGGGTTTGGACATTTGTCATATCCATTTAGAGAGCAAATTCTTGATGAGATGAAGGTATTGCTAAGTAGGTGATCCAGTGGTTATCTACCTGCATCGCTGAACAGCGCAAGACCTGCAAGCACCAAGTCAGGTGAAAGAAGTGGAATTCTGAAGGCGAGCCAAGTTATGTGCCCATTGTAGCCATGAATATTTTAGCATGGAATTGTCGAGGCATTGTTGGAAACTCAACAATGAGAGAGCTGAAGGCCACATGCTGATCTTATAACCCCGATATTGTGTTTCTATCGAAGGCAAAATGTGATAGTAAACAGATAGAAACTACTACAAGAAGGATTGGATTTACTCGGTCCTTCTCTATTCCCGCAGAAAATAATGCAGGAGGTTTAGCAGTCATATGGAAAGATCCCATAGCTTTATCCTTTTCCTTTGCAGACAAAAACCAAATCCAAACAGAGGTTTCTAACAAAGAAAATCCCGAATAACTGTGGTGGCTTTCGTTGGTGTATGCACCTCCTTATTGTGGGCTTAAACGAGTGTTTTGGGAAGACTTCAAAAGCCGGGTTCAAAACTTGGGGGAAGACTGGGTTGGAATTGGTGACTTCAATGAGACTATCTATGGCTATGAGGCGTCCAACAGAAGGGGTCCGAGCCCATCTCGTCACTTTCTGGTAGATTTTATGGATGTATTGGGTTGTGTTGATCTTGGGTTCAAAGGCAAACCTTATACTTGGACAAATAGCAGAGAAGGCTTTGCAAGCGTTCGGAAAAGACTTGATCGAGTAGTTTGTTCAACATCACGGTGTGAGAAATTCCCTCGAGCAGGGGTTGTCCACTTGCCAGTGGTAAACTCGGATCATTCTCCTATTTTGCTAAATTCAACTTCTAATGAGGATATCTCCAAACGTCCTTTTAAATTTGAAGCTGCATGGCTACGGGACTCAACTTGTGTTAATGAAGTGGAAAAGGCTTGGAACCATAATGTGGTAGGCAATTCATTAACCACATGGCATAGGAAGCTGAAATCGACAGAAACAACTCTTAAAAGGTGGAATAAGGAACATTTTGGTATTTGCCAACAACGCCTCAAGGAATTGAAGGTAGCACTTGATTCCATTCAAAGTGATGACCCTTCAGAAAATCATAGCAGGAGGGAAAAAGAAATCAAGGTGGCTATTAACGAGCAATGGGAGAGATTGGAGATGATATGGAAGCAAAAATCGCGACAATCATGGCTACAGGAGGGTGATTGGAATACCAAATTCTTCCATCTTTCTACAACCATCAAAAGGAGCAAAAATTGTATCTTCGCAGTTCAGGATGATGGAGGCCAATGGCTTACAAGTATTGATGAGATTAAAATCTTCTTTTTATCCAAGCATACAAAGCTTTTCTCGGGACCATCACTTGATCCACACCCTCTCATTAGGGAACTTTTCCCTAAGGTAGTTTCTGACAAAGAAAACTTGGATCTTTTGGCGATTCCAACTGAGGATGAAATATATAGGGTCTCAAAAGAGATGGCCCCTCTTAAATCACGAGGCCTAGACGGATTCCATGCTATTTTCTACACGAAATGCTGAGAAGTGGTGAAGGCCCATATTGTCCAATTTGTGCAACATTTCTTTAACACAGGTCAATTGCCTCATCTTCTCAATCATACTTTTATAGTACTCATCCCAAAAACTCATAATCCACACACCTTTAACCATTTTCGGCCCATAAGTCTATGCAACGTAAGCTATAAACTTATCTCTAAGTTGTTGGCAAATAGACTGAAAGGGTTCCTCAGTTGTATCATTTCACCTCAGCAATCAGCTTTTGTTCTGGGTAGAAGCATTCAAGAGAATTTCGTAATTGCACAGGAAATCTTACATTCCATGAGGAAGAAAAGAAAGGGGAGTCCATTCATGGGAGTCAAGGTTGATATGTCAAAAGCTTATGATAGAGTTGATTGGAATATACTTGATGCAATACTCTGCAGTCTGGGGTTTTCGTCTCGCTTTTGCAGGCTCATAAAAATGTGTATCATCGGTTCATTATTCTCTTCTCATTAATGGTAGAATGGCGGGAAGTTTTAAACCTCAGAAGGGACTTCGACAAGGTGACCCTATCTCGCCATACCTGTCTGTGATATATACTGAACTTCTTTCCAGAATTCTTTCTAGAGCAGAAGATCTGAAGATTATTGCAGGTATAAGAGTAGGGCGAAAAAGCCCACCTTTAACTCACCTTATGTATGTGGATGACTTGTTATTTGTTAGAGCCACTAAACATCAAGTGAGAGCATTGAAGGAATGCCTTGAAATATTTTGCTCATGGTCAGGTCAAAGCTTGAATCATCAGAAGTCGTCGGTCTTTTTTTCTAAAAATACTTCTGTGGGCATGAAAAAGTTTTATATGAATGAGCTCCACATGCGAAAGACAAATCCTGAATCACTGTACCTTGGAAGTCCCCTCTTCAATCTAGAAAAAAGTAGGACAAAATATCAATTCCTTGAAGAAAAGGTTGACAATAAACTTAGCTCCTGGAAAATAAAGACACTATCTTGGGCAGGGAGAGCAACATATATCCGATCGGTTGTTCAGAGCACACCAATTTATTGTATGCAATCTAGTCGGCTACCTCAGAGTACTGGTAACAGACTCGATGCCTCTATAAGGAAATTCTGGTGGAGTGTGCCAACCGAGAAAGATAGATATTTTACACCTAAATGTTGGGATTCTCTGTGTAGAAACAAGAAGAGTGGAGGAATGGGTTTTCAATAGAATAGGGACTTCAACAATGCTTTGCTTTTGAAGCTCGGTTAGGGAATGATCCAAGATAGAGGCAAGTTATGGGTTCGAGTACTTGAAGGGAAATATCTGCACATCTCAAATTTCTGGAATCACAAGGTCAAGGCATTAGCCTCTCCTCTGTGGAAGGCAATAATAGATACCAGAGAAATACTTAATCTGGGAACTCTATATCAAATAGGGGATGGAAAGTCGATCGAGGTCGGAAATCACCCCTGGATTCCTAATGTCTCAACTCATATGCCTTCTTTTATTGATCCAGACCCTGCTTTGAAGCACAGAAAGATAGAAAGCTTCTTTATCCCAGGGACAAAAACTTGGGATGTATTAAGTCTAAATCAGACATTTTGTCCAACCTCAGTACAAGCCATCTTTCAGATCCATGTGCCAAACTCCATTGGGGTAGACAAACTGATTTGGCATCCAGCTATCAATGGAGTGTTTTCAGTTAAATCTGCTTACAAACTCATAAAGTTGCAAAATGAAAATGGTAACAATAGTGGGATTTGGAACAAAATTTGGAAAGCTAGAGCTCATGAGCAATACAAAATGATGTTGTGGAGGATAGTGTCTAACGTTTTACCTTGTCAAGCTAACTTGTTTCAATTGATCCATATCCCAAACCCCTCTTGCCCGTTGTGTGGAGCTTCGAAGGAAAATTCAGTACATTTGTTCACAAGATATCCTCTAGCCCAAATTTTGTGGAGATAGAGCTCATGGGGTATTATCTCATTTGCTTGGAACTTCAGGTCTCTGGAAGAGATGGTGAATCACTTTCTTGATCCAGGAAAAATAGCACAAACAACGGGAGTGGATTGCAAGCTCTTCAACCTTTATGCAGCAATTCTATGCACTATACTGTGGCGTTACAGGAATGCAAAGCTACATGATCAAACTATTCCAATGCCTTCCCACGTGATTCAGATGATCATACAAGATTTCTTGGAATATTCAAATATGTTCAAGAGGGAGGACAAAGTAAGGTTAAGCGAGAAACCGGATTTTATTGGGGTAAGGTCAAACTCTTGGATTCCTCCATCAAACCAAGAGTTGAAATTTAATGTAAATGGTGCGTGGAAAGATAACAAAGGTGCCATAGGTATTATTGCACGATCGTATAGAGGCTCAGCTGTCCAAGCGTGGACAAGATGAGGAAGATGGAACTCGCCAGTGGAAGTGGAAGTTGCAACTCTTCTTCTCGCATGCAAAGCTACTCAATCTCTCGGCATACACAAAGTGGTTTTTGAAAGTGATTGTAAGGTGTTAATTGATGCTATTCAACAAAAGGGCATTTGTCCTTGGTGTATTCATCCTTTCGTCTCGGACTCTCGCTTACTTCTCAACAACAACCCAGAATGGAGTTTCAAGTAGATCAATAGATCTAGTAATGTTGCTGCTCATGAGCTTGCAAAATGGGCTTTTTATCATTTAGGAAATGCTTCATCTTTCTTTTTTAATCATCTTCCACCTAGAGTCAAAAACTTAGTGTTAGCGGAGTCTTCTTTAATTTATCGTGTTGGTGTAGGCTCTAACTCTTCTATGTAATATTGTACTTTTCTGATACAATGGAAGGTTCGATTTAGCAAAAAAAAATAAACTTCAGCATTTAACGTTCGAGGTTCCCTCTTTGACCAGAGTGCATATTCAGAACTAGATTCAACGGTTTGAAAAAACTCCCAAGAGAAGAAGAAAAGGTATACTATCGTGTATCCACATTTTTTCAACCTCCTCAGTCAACACATTTGACTTCGTGGAGTAAATCTGATGGCTAATGCATCGTAGAAAAAAGAAAGTAAAAATTATTCTGGTGGCTATGAACTAAATGTGGTCCTCACCTTGTTAAGAAAACGAATCAACCCTTCAATGTAATTATCAACCAGAGCCCAAAAACGTTGACACGGAATGGATAAATTTCATCATAAAACATCGCATCGATCTCTTGCCTTTGTATTAGTCAAATAGTTCAAACATAGATTGCATTGAAAGTTCATGTTAGTAGAATTTTTATATAATAAACCATGCCTTCATCTAACAACTTAAGCTTTTGGAACAATCGGTAGTGGTTTCACAAATTTTGACATGATATCAAAGATAGGAAATCCTGAATTCAAATCTTCTAGGCCCCTTATTGACTCCTCAATTGCATAATTCCACGCCTTAAGCTAAGGGCAAAAGCCAACCTACGCATGAAGGGGAGTGTTAAAATATTTATATAATAAATCACACCTTCACCTTCAAGTAGTGCCGGTTTCGCAGGTAACATCCTCCAATGCACTTTGTCTCAATTAACATCCTAAGGCAGTCAATTGTGTCTCTATTAACCCCTCGACTCATTGACAGCCAAATTTCTCGTTGGACGGCAAGCACATAACTTTCACGTGACAATTTTCGCGGCTTAGAAAGGGGCATTTTCTTCGTAAGATTATCATATCTGACCCAAATGCACTTCGGTCAAAATCCCCATTCTATGATAATTCGTTTGAAGGTGCTATTTGCGAGACCGGCGTCACTTCATGGTGTTTTTCTGGAATTGGTCGGGTGTTCAAATGATTCAGAACACTGCATTGTTAGCAAAAAAAAAAAGCTTAATAATGTATAGTAACAAAAAAGCACATAAGCATGCATGCGAAAAAGTGAAAAAAAAAAGAATAATAAAAATTGAAAAGAGGACTTTCAAGAAATGAATTTAAATGGCTCTAAAATTAGGAAGATGTAAATTCAAATTTAAGATGCACGTATAGAGACTTACGAGATAAAGTGTTTACTATGTCGACCTCATAAAACTATAAAAATTTTGATAATATTTTATAAGGTTAATATCACAAAAAACCTCAAATTTGTATATTTACGATAAATTTATCCCAAATTAATTTTTTTATCACGAAAAACCCTAAACTATACACCTGTAACAATTTTACCCCCTGTTAGTTTCCGTTAAATTTTACAGTCAAATTTTTGTGTTGGATAGCATATGACAGTTAACGGAGTGTATCAGTTTGGGATTTTACCTTTTATTTGTCATGGGTGTACCATTTTGCTTTTTTTTTCATGATATTTATCCAATTTAATGGAGGATAAATTTATCATAAATATATCAGTTTGATGGCTTTGATGGTCAAAAAGTTAGTTTAGGGTAAATCTATCATAGATGTACCAGTTTGGGGTTTTTTATGGTATTAACCTTATTTTATAACTATCAATAACAATAACACTAATTGCAGCAAATGCTGCACACGCCCGTGAGAACAAAGAAAATCAACAAATTAGCGGAATTATATATCTTTTAATTTTGTTGCTGTAAAATTATATAAACCTGACAAATATAATAATATATTTGAGGGTGGATGACAAATTTAAATGTTCACTATATTAATTTTATAAATACAAGTATTACCCCAAATCATTTTTGAAAAAAAGTTGAATTAAATTTTTTTACAAAGTTTCTTTATAAAATTATATATATATATAATACCACCGCCCGCAGCGGTTGCATTGGCTTGCGCTCTGGTCCCCCCACGAAGGGATCAGAGTTCAAACCCCAGCGTAGTCGTTAGGGATTCTTAAGTGTGACGCCGTGATGGTGGGTCCTGCGCTAGCGTCACTCGAGGACTAGTCGTGCATCACCGTCGGTTTATAGCTGAGTCATCGCTTGCCGGTCGCACGGACACCTCGATTATCAAAAAAAAATTATATATATAACGTGATAATATATTATACAGCTTCCTTTAAAAATAACTGTAGCGAGATAATGCACGGAATATGCAGGCGTCAAATTGAGAGAAAAGAACAATAATTGCTAATGGGTGTGTTTTCCTTTCAAATATTTGAAAAACGAGTGAGTTTAATGACAAATTGGAATACACTTTGAATATAGAGCTATTATCAATGTTGAACTTCTTGTGGAGCTCCATGACATTTACTTGGACTGAAATGTGGTTAGCCGTCAATGGAGGGAAAGCGGGAAACGAGCACGTAGTTTTACAATTTTATCCTAATTTGAAGTCCATTTTTCAACCAAAAAAAAGTCCATTTGACACTGTTCTCATTTTCATTATTAGAGTTAATACCACGAAAAATCCTAAATTTGTATGATAAATTTACCCCAAACTAATTTTATAATTATCAAAAATCATAAATTGATATACATGTGACAAATTTACCCTTTGTTAATTTTCGATCGTTAAATTGATAGTTGGACGGGTGTACCAGTTTGAGGTTTTACCCTCCGATTGTCACAGATGTACCAATTTATAACTTTTCGTGATATATAATTTAACGGAAATTAACAAAGGTAAATTTATCACAAATGTATCAGTTTAAGATTTTTTGTATTTAAAAAATTAATTTATGATAAATTTATGTTATGTATATCAGTTTGAGATTTTTCGTGATATTAACTTTTTTTATTATTATTATCATTATTATTATTATTAGTAGTAGTAGTAGTAGTAGTAGTGATTCTATGGCGTCAAATCAAAGATTTGGTTTCACATAGTAATATAGGCCATTGATAGATAATAAACTTTTAAATATTAGAAAGCAAAATTGCTGGCAGAAGGATAAGAAGAATTCATATGAAAAAGACAACGACGGCTGCCATTATCCCCTAGCAACCTTCTGAGCTGTCCTGGGAAAAGTATTCCACCCACAGTACGCAGGCTTAGACTTTATGAGAGAGAAGGAACGAAGCAAAAGACGTGTGATTATTCGTTTTGGCCCGTTATTCCTTTATCTTAGAAGCCTTTTCCTTGCCGTGTCGCCAATATTTTGGACCGGGGAAAGCAAATTCACAGACACTTCTGGTTTTTTTTCCTTTTGTGCTTAGTACACTATAAAACGATCAACTTTAGTTTAGGTCCTAATTTTGACTGAACTTTTTTGTTGTCTCATTAAAAATATACAAACTTTAGATCTGGTCCCAACTTTGATTTGAACCTTTTTTGTCTCACGAAAAAAAAATTCAACTTTAGGTTGGATCCTAATTCTAGTATGAACTTTTTCTTATCTCATAAAAAAGCACAAAATTATCATATGGTCTCTGAATCTGGCCCTATCAAACTTTTGTCTAATAATGCAGTTAATGATTTGACATTATCTCTCTTTCTCTCTCTACACAATGGAGATACATCGTATCTATGACGGCTTTATTAGACAAAAACTCGGCGGAGGACTGATCAAAGTACTAACTGAAAATTTGTGCATTTTATTGAGACAAAAAAGTTCGAGGCAAAATTAAAATTCGACCTAAAGTTGGTGTTTTATGGAACAAAAAAATAGTTTGGTCCCGAATTAAGACTTGACGAAAAGTTTGTACTTTTTTATGAGATAAAAAAAATTCGGTCATAATTGAAATCCGATGGAAAGTTGGTGCATTTTAAGAGAATTAGACCTTTTTTCACTCATTATGTACTTTATCTATGTATAGTTCTATTTATACATCTTTTATTTCTGGAAAAGCTAATTTTTCTCCAAAACAAGGAGTTTCGGACAACACATGAGACTTATTTAGGCCAATTTTAATGTTAAAAAAAACTTCAGAGTAAAAAATAGGATAAAATTTAATAATGTGGAAGGAGTCATATATGTGAATGAAACAGATACTTTTGTTGCACGTGTTTTCTCTAGCTCAACCTAAAATTTTAGTATGATACGCCAGCGGCTAATCATTTTGTTTTTTTTTGGGTAAAGAGCGGCTAATCATTTTGTTCATATCACCAAATTAACATAAGTTAGTATAGTTAGTTTCGTCCTAGGAAAAGTGACCATTTAATATGATTCTCAAACATGATAAGGAAGACATGCAAGCTTGTTTTCCATCTGCAGAAAGATTGTCCACATGCATCTTTCGTAACATCCTAAAATCTTTATTTTTAATTTGATAATGTACGGAGTTTGTGCAATTAGACCAAGGAGGGAGCGTGAAAGTTTTGTCAATGGATCGATACAGTGAAGCTTAGGAAACTCTTAACCGCACATTCTTTTTATGCAGTTCGTGTTTAAAGTTTTTATTAAGTAACTCGAGACTCTTAAGCATGAAAAGAAAAGTATAGATATGGAACGAGATGGATGGTAACTTCAACAATTTCTTCATCCCCACAGCCCTTAAATATCATGAAATCGTCACTTCAATAGCTTTTGATGGTTATGCGGGCACCCAAAATACAAACGAGATGGATGTTTGTTGGCCCAACCATTCTTCTTAGTTCTGGTCTCGATCGGGAAGAAGTATCATTTATTACATAACAAAGTTTTTCGTGTTGTTGAATTCTAGACGCAGTACTTCTCCTATGCCACCTTTTGGTACTAATGGATTAGGGCTAACCCCACAATACGTAACCCGTTGGTGTAACATTTCGCTCGGTGCTAGAGTGAAGGAAATATAATTGTTATATTTTGCAATCGTTTAAGACGTTGTTTCATGCTGGGGAACTGTTTCATTATGTGCTCAACTACATCTCTCTCGATATTGGTGATTAAATAATTATATATTCACTAATTGATCGCTATAAAGCTTGGACTGGAGACGTTTTGGTCCATGCTCATGCAACATAAGTTTGATCAGTATGATGTTTTCGTTGTTTAAATTCATTCGTATCCTTCTTTGGTTTAATTTCTGAAAATTGTCATGTTAAGAGCAACATGAGTTTGATCAAACATGCAAATCAAGATAAGACTTCAATTGCAGAAATTATGCAAATCAGGAGGACTCAATTGCATTAAATTAAGAGTTTATGGAGCATAATTGCACAAACAACATAAAACATAATTGGACGTAACAGAATCTAGTCCCTTCCCAGTGATAAACAAAACAAATAAAGAAATGCAATCGTATTACAAACCACGGTCCGTTGAGACGTGCTGTTCTACGATAGTTCCAAATCCAATCATAAGTTTTCGCTTGCCAGATATGTTGTCCCCTTAATTTTCCTTTTCTTGCGTGTGGCAACTGCTTTCCTACAGGAAATTCAGCACGAGTATTTATATTCCTAGCACAACCACGAGAACACAATTCAATGAATTGCTAGCCCTCCAACCACCAAAGCTGAAACAATCACGATAAGAGCAATGTCAATCACTCGAGTTTGGCCTCTTGAATTCCTCATTTTCTTTCAACTCCTCTTTGCCCCATGGCTGCTGCCACCCCTCTCTGCCGCCGCCGCCGGAGGCGGCCAGTGGCAGCTGTTGCAGCGAAGCATAGGCGTGTCGGCCATGCACATGCAGCTCCTCCACAACGACGTTGTGGTCATATTTGACCGCACCGACTTTGGCAAGTCCAACCTTTCGCTGCCGGACGGCAAATGCCGGAACGATCCGCATGACACCGCTTTGAAGATCGACTGCACCGCACACTCTGTCGAGTACAACGTGGCGTCGAATTCTTTCCGGCCTCTCATGGTCCAAACCGATGTTTGGTGCTCCTCCGGCTCGGTATGGGTCAAGTCTTTTGCTTAAAAAGAAAAAAATGGCTATCGAGACTTTTCTCTTCAGTTTTTTCGTTATTTATATTTTATGTCTATATCAAAAGGAGGACGTATAGATTGGAAAGTCTAAATATTGATACAGATTAATGCCTTACTTTTGATATTTTCAATTGACACATCTTATTCAATTATATGTTTTTCGGTTCGGTTATTTTCATAATTTTTAGTCTGGTTCAAACTAAAGTAATTGGAATCTCTCATAGCTGTTTCAATATGTTAGAGCAATTACATGATATTTCAAGTTTTTTCGGTGATCAGTATCATTCTCTAATTTAAGTTGCCAATCATTTTTTCGCCAAAAAAGTTCTCGATTATAAATTTCCCTTTAATTGAAATTCATTCCAGTATTCTTAGAATTTGTCCTTGAGATTTCTTCTAACCACCAAAGATAGTGATTTTCACAATTTTGCAAACTCAACCTTCGACCACGAGAAAAGCCAGAAAATCAAAGAGATGGTTGCTACGTTCAAACTTATGAATTTGACCTCCTTTTGCCTCCTTCATATTCCCCACAATCCATGTGTTGATGATTAGAGATAATTATGAGGTTGTCCATATCTTTAGGTTTATGTATTATGTCCCTTAATTTGTGAATATTCTTAATTAATCTAGATTAACTTTTTTTGGCACTCACAATGTTCTCCTATTATTAATAGGTAATGCCCGATGGACGTTTGATCCAAACGGGCGGTTTCAATGACGGCGAACGTCGGATCCGGATATTCAACCCATGCAGTGGTTGTGATTGGCAAGAAGTCGAAAACGGGCTCTTAGCGCGCCGGTGGTACTCGACCAATCACATATTACCCAACGGTTTGCAAATTGTCATCGGCGGCAGGAAACAATTCAACTATGAATTCTATCCCAAAACCGGAGCTCCGAACTTGTACAATCTTCCATTTCTTGCTCAAACCAACGATGCCAACATCGAGAACAATCTCTATCCTTTTGTTCATCTCAACGTCGATGGCAACTTGTTCATTTTTGCGAATAATCGGGCAATATTGTTCGATTATGCACATGGGAAGGTGGTGAAGACGTACCCGGCGATGCCAGGCGGTGACCCGAGGAACTACCCGAGCACCGGGTCTTCGGTCTTGCTTCCGTTGAAGAACTTGCAAGCACCGGTTAAAGAAGCTGAAGTTTTGGTACTTTTGGATTTAGAGTTGGATTGCATTATCACGCCAAAAGTTTTTAGGTCACACTTAATATTTGCAACTTAAAAAATACTTAATACTAATTATTAAAATAATTAAAAGGGTGTGGGTAAAAATGATATGGGAAATTGTAACTCGATATAAAATAAGTGGGTCATATATAAATAAATTCATGAAATAAATGTCAAGATAGTATAAGGCAGTAGCCTTGGATCACTTGCATTCAAGTAAATATTATTAGGGATGGCCAAAGATATTGTTAAGATTATTTAGGAATTGTTGGGTCTTAGACAAGAAATGATTGAAGAATAAAAGTTCCACTATACATGCATCTAAACCCATTCATGTTGAAAGAGACTACAGCATCAAATTGAAATGCAGAATTTTTTTAACATATTCTTGGAATTCAGAGACATTATTTTATTAGGAAGTTATTACATTTGGGATTCATCGACAGAGACAAATAAAATTAATTTTATGAAAGAAATCGTGCTTATATGACTCTCTCTCTCTCTCTCTCTCTCTCTCTCTCTCTAACAGGTCTGCGGTGGCGCACCAAGAGGGTCATACATCCAGGCAACTAAAGGGTACTTTGTCGGGGCACTGACAACCTGCGGGCGGATCAAAATAACCGACCCGTCTCCGCAATGGGTCATGGAGACTATGCCGAAGCCTAGAGTCATGGGAGACATGACCCTCCTCCCAAACGGCGACGTCTTGATCATCAATGGCGCCGCAGCAGGAACCGCCGGCTGGGAGAACGGTCGGGCGCCAGTATTCAACCCAGTCCTCTACCGACCTGATAACCCAACCGGAAACCGGTTCGAGCTCCAAAACCCCTCCTCCATACCGCGGATGTACCACTCCACGGCGATCCTCCTCCGCGATGGGAGAGTCCTCGTCGGAGGAAGCAACCCGCACATCACCTATGCCTTCACCGGCGTCCTCTTCCCGACAGAGCTGAGCCTGGAGGCATTCTCGCCGCCATACCTCGAGGCAGAGTACGACAATCTGCGCCCGACGATAGTATCGCCGGCTTCTCAAACGAGGCTCGGCTACGGGACGAAACTCCTCATCAGATTCTCTGTCGCTGGAGCTGTTTCCGCGTCAAGGGTGACGGTGACAATGGTGGCGCCATCGTTCACGACCCACTCCTTCTCAATGAACCAGCGGTTGCTGGCGATAGGCGGTGGCGGGACAGTGACTGCCGTGGGGAGATCGACGTACGAAGTGGAGGCGGTCACGCCGGGCACACGCGCCCTTGCACCGGCTGGGTATTATTTGCTGTTTGTGGTACATCAGGATGTGCCCAGCCAAGGGATTTGGATCCAAATGCAGTGAACAGTATCTTCTCGGGTCAGAGGAAGCTAGAAGAAAAGACTACATTTTCTTCTTTCTTTTCTTTTTAAATAAGTGATACAGATTTTTTTTTTTTAGTCCGTGGTTCGCACTCGGAATCGTCTGACACCATACCGAACACACATAGAAGGAATTTGTTGATAACGTCAGTGTTTCTTTTTCGTCTATTTTGTTGTAAAGCATCAAAACGGTCGACGTGTTTGCAATGATATTTCTCCACTTAAAAAAACATTACAGATTGTAGTGATAATTATAGTGATTGATTTTACAGTTAGGTTCGGTTTCACTCCACACTATTAGCCGATCCTTTTTTCATAAAATGGATGTCGCGCCGCGCTTTCGTCTGCCTATGGGGTACTTTCGTTTGTCACAATTGAGGAAACTATCCCCAAATGACCTACTAAGATCCAAAAAGGATATTTTGCACAAACGTCTCACAGACATCTCATCACTAAACGAACGAGGGTCTCTTCCAAATCATACCTCACAAGACAGCAGGTATTTGTTTTTTAATCTTTCTATTTAACCTAAGTTTTGTTTTGGAGTCGCTACTAGTTCTTATAAATCGACTAGAAACCTAATCGAGATATAAGAGAAATACCAAGATTTCTACGAATTAGAGATTATATGGGTAAGGGGAATTGGTTACTCTAATAATCTCAAATCGAGATCTCTAACGTCCTGCGGTACCTAAAATGATACGAAGTGTCTAAACATGTCAAGCAAATTCACAAGGCCTATCCACTAATTCTAACAGTTCTCACAAGGAGAAATCAATCAATCAATGAGTAAATGTGCAATTGATTTCAATCAAACACAACAATCCTAAAATGATCTTTAAAATGAAAATCAATCAAAACATTAAAACCCTAGTAAAGCCCTAATGGCTTGTTCATTCATTGGATTGTGTTGTCTTAAGGTTTTCAGGTTTTTTAGTGGTTAAAATCCCTTTTAATCCCAAACTGAGGAGTTCTCAAAAATACCACTTAGGTACCTCAAAAAATTTAAATTTCACTCAAAGTGAGTGGCCACAGATATTTTAAGTCATTCTGTCAATTTTTGAAATTTTTTATTTTTTTAAAAAGGTTTATTGAGAAATTTTTTATTTTCCAGAAATCTCTTTCTTTTTATTTTCTGAAATTTTTTATGGATTTTTATGGATTTTCAGAATTTTCTAATTTTTTATGATTTTCTGAATTTTCCAATTTTTTCAAGGATTTTCTGAATTTTCCGATTTTTTAATGATTTTTTTCTTTTGAATTTTTTATGATTCTTCTAAATTTTAGAATTTTTTCCAAAAATTTTATATTTCCCGCTGGAAAAACGAACCGACCTTGCCGACGCGCTGGTAGGCACGGTGGCAAAAGGACACCGTTTTGGTTCCTTCTCATTTAGGTATTTTTACAAACACCTTGTGGACATGAATTTTTATTTTGGGCCATCACTTTGGCTGCTGTTTCGGTGATTTCCAGCCACATTCTGATCAATCTAATTGGTCATAATCCTTCACTGAATGACTCTCTACACATCCATACTAATTTTTTTTCCATTGGATATCTTTAAGCTATTGATTTTTAAACTCAAACTTCCTTACTTGACATGAGTCTCCGGCTTTTCAGTTTTAACCTTGTCGGGTAAGCCACTTTAACCTAATCCTCGATGACCTTCCAGCCACATTCCAACCATTATATCCGATCCAAAACCGTCACTGAGTGTCCCTTTACACATATATGCCTATTTGATGTCCATTTAACATCCTTAAGCCATTTATTTTTTAGCTCAAACTTCCTTACTTATCACTGAAAATTGTTACATAGCCTAACATGTCTAACATTCAAATCATCAAATCCAAAGTGTCCTAACCGTTTCTAGCGATCAAACATCAATAAAAGAGTAACAATAACTGACTTTGATGCGTTTAAAGGTAAGGTTTTAGGAGCTTCGGCGAAGGGTTTGTTTAGGCCCACTCGATGCGTTTTTCATTTCACTGATCCAAAATGCAAAAAAATTGAGAAATCATATGATAAAAAACACGAAGTAGGATCTAATAAGCAATATGGAACCAAGAGATTTCAAAAATTGCACACGAATCCATTCGGCCACTCATTTAAGCATTTTGTCGAACATGTAATGTGTGACTATGAAGCGTTTTTACCTTCATCAATAGAGGCTA
Organism: Syzygium syzygioides; assembly: GCA_031216285.1. Lineage (NCBI taxonomy): Eukaryota > Viridiplantae > Streptophyta > Magnoliopsida > Myrtales > Myrtaceae > Syzygium > Syzygium syzygioides. The sequence goes on along the minus strand of CM062247.1, from coordinate 19,277,272 downwards.
AATCAGAAATTATGAAATGAACAGAGGCCACGAGATGGTTCACAAGCAATTCCTCTTCAAGTTGGTAGTGTCGTGACCTATCTCATGAGGGCCAAACTCGATAAGATGGGTTTAAAGGTAAATGTTCATGAAACGGCCCATACGGCACATTATAAAAGACGGCTTACCGAAGCGTCAATCTTTTAGTCATCCATACTGTCCATTAATCATGAATGCGGATCTTCCCTAATCCATACCTCGCGTGACAGTGGATCAATTTTATCTTTTTTAGGAGTTGCCATTAGCTTATGTCAAGGGTCGTCTAGAATACCCAATCAATACGTGGGAATTTCATATTGGTTTATGCAAAACTAGAGATCATAGGTTCGGGGACTAGCTTACGTTAATATTTCTATTATCGCCCTTTCGGTACCGCTAAACTTACCAAGATTGTTATCTAAGTTGTCTTCCATTTGGTTTTTTACCATTTTCATGTCAAAACCTTGGTCTACTAAGTGATCATGCATCTTGTTTTTGTGTTTTTATTTAAGATTCTAAGCTAATCCTATCTTAGTCTAGAAAAGAAAGAAACAAACAATTGTATTATTAAAAAAAATATTGTGTAAAGTAAACAACCAAGATATTGAAAAGACAACCAATTCTAAGTGTAAGAAAATAAAACCCGCAACTCGTCGGCTGTTTATTACAACACGAATTGAAAGCTTGAGACATATGTTGAGTAATGAATGAATTTTTCCAATTGAAATAGTTGGAGAGGACATCGACCATCACCGTATACAAGGAATTGGGTCGGAACGGACATCGACCATCACCATATACAAGGAATTGGGTCGGAATGGACATCGACCTTCGCCATCTTCAAGACCGACTTCTTCTTGGACCTATTCTAATTCTAAAGCTAAACTAGACTAGGTACATACAAGGGAAATGAACATCATAATGTTCATAAAACACACAATAATTGTCCATACAAGAGAATGCAATATGCAAGAAGATAAAAAGATGCAAATGTAATCACAACAATGGCCTCGAGATCGGCCTTTGCTTTAAAAATGCATCGTCCTCATCTAACGACCTACCCACTCCATTCTAATGATGACTTATGTACATTAGCCACCAAGCGCGTTTGTTTATAGTGATTAACGTAACATAGTCCCTAATTACGGTTCTATGTGAAGCCATGGATATCCCCTCGAGCATGCATCGGTTCCTATCATACATCTAGAAAGCACATGCATGAAGCTTAAAATAAGCATGCAGGTAGGTCACAATGACCTTGATTCTCATCCAATCACTCAAACTAGTGAACCGATATCGGGTCACTTCATTCTATTCATCACTCACCAATATATTAAGAGAAAGACAGAAAATAGTAGAACAGGGGATACAAGATGTATTCAATTGGAAAAGGACAGATGATTAAAAAGTTCTGGAAAATTTATGGTGGTTTAATCATACAATGAGGAACAACTTTCGTAGAGAAAGTTTTCCTGAAAAATGTTCACATGATTTTATAAAAATTCGGGAACACGATTAAATGTGTCAGAAAAAAAAAGATTACTGCAGTTTTTGTTTGCAAAGATGAGGCCATTTGCCATATCATTTGTTGTTCAAAACTTTTGAAATTTTGACACAAGATAGTTCAAAGAATGTCCTACATCTTTCATTAAGAGTTTGACCTCTGATTCCTTATAGAAAAATTGATAAAAAAAATCAACAAGAGGTCTAACTCACTTTGGACAGAACAGGGGTTCCGAATTTACAAGTTGCTAATCCTAATGCATACTTGTAAAGGAAATGGAAAAATGACCTAAATGACAGACAAATGACATGTTCTTGGTGTCTATGGAAACCCCATGATATGTTTGGTAACTTACCAAGAGGGCATGAATCCAACAAAGTCCAACTTTAAGCTTAATTTCATGAAAATATGTCAACGCACCAACTAATGTCAATGATATTTCATGGATGACAAAAATGAGCTGAAATGATGCATGAAATTTATGAAAATTTAACATGGATTAGGACTAGATGCAATGACAGAGAGGATATAGTCATCTAATCCTAATTACATGAGCAAATGACCATACAAGTCCATGAACTATTAAGCATGAATTAATGTTCACAATGCATGAAATGCAATATGACAAAACGTGGTAGCATGTTTGTGCATGATTTTAACCTACAAAATGACATGTAAAAGATACATGTAATACGTCAATGCGAAGCTTGAATAGCCCTTTACAAAAAAAAGTCTAGAAAACTCCATGTTCTGATTGTGAACAGAAAAATTCCTATAAAATAGGCAAGAGTGCTACATGAACAACTTAATCCCTAATTGACGGATTTAGGGGTTAAGGAATTTCAATTGATTAAATACACTAATGATGAGCAATTGATGCATGGAGAGTGTCACTAGTGAGTTAACATGATGCTCTATGATAGTCATGAAGGTCACTTGAACAATTAAGTACAATTTTGCAATGAATTTTGCAGGAATACAATTCGAATCAGTACAAGGTAGAATGAAAAATCTGAAAATATGAGATGATTTCAAGTACCAAATGTTGCCTAAAAATTCTAACAAAAATATATGACGTGCATGAGATCTGAATTTATAAGTTCACAGAAGGATATGACTCGAAAATCAATTTTCCCTATTCTCTACAAAAATAGAAAAATGTGCCGTTTCAGTTCGGTTACAGCCAAAAACCAACTTACCCTTGCTGCAACTTTGAAAATCGATTTCAGGTGCCAAATGAAATCCTATCAGGGATTTCTTTTACATTTTAAAGACTGATTTGAGTACTTTACAAACTTCGTTAAGGACTCTAAGCCAGAAAATGTCAATTTCAAACTCAAACGAAGATGTTTCCAAAACTGCTTATTAGTATACTGAAACTAACAAAACATGTAATCATCATTCAATCAGCTCACTCCGAGCCTCCGATCACACAATCAACTCATCATCCTCCATATATACATCAACAGCATCTGTTAGCATCTATCCATGGCAAGCCTAAGGTGAGTTCTAGCCCCGGATGGCTAACACATCCTCGCTTCATCAAACTCAGGTTAGAGGAGTTTACCTTTGTGCGTTTAAGCCTTGATTTCATCAAAATCGAACTCCACAACCTCCAATGGATGATTATAGAATACTTAAAGACATAAAATCACGAAAAAATTACCAAAACGAACCTAAACAGGTCTGGTTAAGCTGCAAGAACAGGATCAGGTGCGATTTGGACCCGATCTGTATACCAGTGGAAAAAGAAATACCGGAACTCCTCCGATGGTTGTCCGGCCACATCCCAACCTCCTGGTGGTTGGGGACACGTTGAGGAAAAGCTTGAGAGTGATTGGACCACTTGGAACAGACATAATCAGCAGCGGCAAGCAGAATCGATTTGATTCGCCGGTCTTGAGCTAGATCGGTGAGGGGGTTGGATGGGATGACAGAAGCAACGCCCAGGGCTGCTACTGCTTCGATGGCGTCGAGGAGAGATTGAGGAACGCCGAGGAGTTTGGTGCTGCCCAGGAACTCGCCAGTGAGAGATCGGCACTAGCGAGAAATCGCCGAACTATAAGCGCGAGAAAGAGAGACAAGGGAGAAGAGAACGCGGGAGAGAGGAGGATAGCGCACCAGAGAGAGAAAAACACAGAGTTCTAGATTTTTTTCTAAAAAATGAGACCTCCCTTTGAGTTTTGGAGAGAAAATGGGTTATACACTCCCCTCAAGATTCAATCTCGACCGTCGGTTTGATCCGACGGCTGAAATTTGTGCTCATCCCTTATTTGGAAGCTAAGCAAAGACCTCATTTAATATGTGCTAATTTAAATGGCCATGATTTAATCTCATCAACGGTTTTGATTAATTTTGCAATTAATGACCTAATTAGAGGCATTTTTGTAATTTCACAAAACCCGTGGATTTTTTTGCCAAAATTTGCAAACTAATCGAAATTGAATTCAATTAAACTTGTGAAATGCTTATTGAACCAATTGTCCATGCTTATAGTGACATATATTGCATTCAAATTGACACTAAAATGGACGCGTGACCTTCATGTCAAAATTAAATTGAAAGCCAATGTTGAAATGGAACCTCAATTCATCAAATTAAACCTTAGTCTTAAATGGATCAACTTGAATTTCGTAAATTGGACCTTAATAACCCATTATCCCCAAATTCAAGTGAGCTTAATGTGTAAAAACGAAAAATTCTCAAGTGAAGTTTGCAAAATTGACCCTGGATTCTCGTTTATCTCACAAAAACGAGTCAAATGACACTAACCATTCACAAATCGTGAAGAATTGACTTAAACCCCTAATTAGGGCTAGAATTGAGGGTTTTCATTTCAAAGTGCCGATTCACAAAATTGGTCACATGAGTGATCTTATGATGATATTTGGATCCAATGTCATAAAAGGAACTAAGCTAAAATACGAACACAATGAAAGTAATTTTGTTTTTGGCCGATTCCAAGCCTATTTCCGCAAGTTGGGAAAATTAGGTTCTTAATCGGTTTTCACAAAATTTCAAATGCCAAAATCAAATTGAATGTAAAATAAGATGATTTTGGGATTTTTGTATTTTTCAATTTTTTTTATTAAAAGTTTGACCAAAAGTCAAACCCTAATTGACTTTTTACTAGAAGTTTAATTTTATAATCAAATCTTTGAAATTTTTTTGGAATTTTCATGTCTAAAGTGAAATTAAACTTAAAAGGAATTTTTTTTATGTGAAAAGCCCCAATTTGACCTGAGTTGACTTTTGGTCAAAGGGTTGATTAAAAAGTCAACGCGAAAGTCAACCGTTTGACCTTTCGGGTTTTTGTATGAAATAAATAGAAAATTATTTACAGAAGTTATACCAACAAACAGAATTAAAAAACGACACTTTTTGTATGAGAAACGGGTTCTGTCACGATCGGAAACCCTAATCTTGAATTTTCTACTTTTAAGGACACGTCGGCTAAAAATTAGGTATTAATAGCTACCCCTCTTTTAGTGGGAGTTCGAAGACATTCCGGTCAAAGACCAATTGGCACCTGCAAATTTTTAGTCGACTCCACTTGAAAAATAAAAAAAAATAAGGACAAAGACATATGATCAGAATCTTACCCGAAGCACTTACTATTGACCATTTTGAATTGTAAGCTCGTTCATGTGTTCTTCTCTCTCTCATGGGATGGAATAAAGAAAGAAAAAAGAAATGAAGAGTTTTGTAGGGGATCTATGATTTAAGGATAATCAAGAACCTACATGGCAAGGCTTAAAGAAAACCTAGAACTTAGAGACAAGGTTTAAGGATAACCTAGAACTATATATAAGGTTTAAAGATGACCTAGAACCAAAGACAAGGTTTAAGGATGACCTAGAACCATATACAAGGTTTAAGGATGACTTAGAACCATATACAAAGTTTAAGGATGATCTAAAATCAAATGACAAGGTTTAAGGATGACCTAGAACCTAAGACAAGGTTTAAGGATAATCATGAACCTAAGACAAGGTTTAAAGATGATCTAGAGTCCAAGACAAGATTTAAGGATAACCAGAAACCTAAGACAAGATTTAAGGATGACCTAGAACCCAAGACAAGGTTTAAGGATGACCAGAAACCTAAGGACAAGTTTTGAGAATGACCTAGAACCAATGAACAAGGTTTAAGGATGACCTAGAACCCTAATGATAAGGTTTAAGGATAACCTAGAATCAAAGGGACGGTATAAAAACCCAAAGTGACACACGATTTGGGATAACCAAAACTAAAAATTGAAGGATATGGTTTAGGCTGACCAAAAATCGATCCACTAGAGAAAGATATTTTGAAAAAGAGAGAGTTTTGAGATTATTTAACAACAAATCAAGCGGAATTATTCCCATTTTGGTAAAAGACACTAACTATCAAAATCCTTAAGAGGAAATTTTAACAAAATTATCTTTGAATAATCATCTAAAGAGATTAGATAAAAAAAATGCCAAATTGGAAATAACCTAATCAAAAAGGTCTTTCGCATTGACTTTCATAAAAGCTTTGATTCCCATCCATTGATGTAGGAAAACTATTCAATTCTCACTGGTGATGTTACACAAACCTATGTCAAAGGTTTTCAGAAACGTTCACAGTGAATACAAATTGATTGATAAAAAAAGTCTTTCAAAAGGATCGTAATATAGGCTTGGTCTTGGGCTTACATAAAGGGTATTTGCTTTGAGACCAAGAAAAGAAATATACCATCAACATCTTTAGCGGATTTACAAGTTAAGAACTTTAAAGATAAGACAAGATAGGATTGCTTCCACTCCTTTTAGCAGTAGCTTCTTTGTGAAATCTTTACGTCAACTTAAACCATCCCAACCGAAAGAGACTTCGAAAAGGGCTGTAACATCGGTTTGGGTTAGGCTCAAAAGGCTTGAAATTTGTAGAAGGAGTTTGAAAGAGAAATGGTGATTATCTTGATATCATTACCAAATCATCCAAATTTGGCATCATTTGACTCTTGAAAATCAAATTGTCTCAAGAGTCCATTTTTCTTGCAATATAGGAGCTTTGCTCTTTCTAAGCATCTTTTGCAATGGGAATTTCGTTTTCATCATTAACATGTTGCTTTTTGCTTTTGCTTTTGATACATTTTCCTTTTCATGAGCATCGGCTTTGCTTTTACCAGGCACACTGCTTTTTCATGCCCCTAAATATTTATCTTTTGAGCTCTTTGAACTCTCGAAACACTCTATACATATTCACTAATTTTTCCAAATTTTCTTGGTAAATCGTATGCATTGCCCCAATGTAGAGAGATAATCAACATTTTGGGCTTTGAAATGAACATACTTAAGGCTCAATTTGGCTAGGTAAGGGATACTTGTGTTTGGGTAGAGGAAAAGAATGCTCTTCTTCACTTTAGGATGCTTCGAGCTTCCATAAAGTTCTACTTGAAATTTCCACTAGAAGGTTGATGCAAGTGAAAGCAATAAAATCTTTCTTAATTTTTTTGCTCCAAAAATGATCAACCACAACTTCTTAACTTGTCTCAATGTGGGGTGATTCTTGACAGGGATATTTTAAAAATTCTCCCTATTGGGCTTGAAATGGCTAGTAAAGAATAAAATGGGTGTTTAGGATAGAGAAGTGAAATGCCTTTTATCATTTCAATCCATGTATTCAGCATGAACGAACCCTACATCCTAGGACATGGTTTTTTCGCTCAATTCTCTCAAAATGTGTATAGGGACGTGTTTGATCAAAGGTTTGCCTTTTATCATCCTAGACATTTCTATTTGGCACTTCTGAGAAATCCTTTTTTGCTTTTTCAAAGGATCGTTTGGTCAAATCTCTTATCTGTGGGGAATTTTGATAAACCAAAGCACTTGAAAATGTTTTTAAAAATGATTTACTGACTCCTCTTTTTTTTTTAATAAGATTTCAAACTTGAAAAACCTTTTTGACAAAAAAGGTCCTCATAAATAGGATCTACTTCCTAAGATCTAGGGAGAAAATTGATTTTAGGTAACTACTTTCTTGAGATTGACTCCTTAGGGTTTGGAACAGCCTCCCTGTGAAATAGCTGAGTACCTGCAAAATGAATAAATATGCAAAAATGTTATGTGCGCATGAGATGCAAATGTCCTTAAAGTGGCTTGGATTCAATCCAAAAATAGCTCATCGACTTTTTATTCAAGGAAAGTATTTCCTGACAGCATTAGCATTTATAGGTTTTGGCAACTCTCGTCCATTCATTTCTACAAGAATCAGTGCTCCGCCAAGTAACACCTTCTTGATGACATATGGTCCTTCATGATTGAGGATAAACTTACCACGATCCAGAATGATGGGTAGGACTGTCCTCAAAATCAGGTCATTGATCTTAAAATGCTTGAGTCGAGCCTTATGGTTGAATGACTTAGCCACTTGCTTTTCGTAGTTTTGTCCATGGCACAGGGCTTTTACCCTTTTTTCATCAATTATGTTGAGATGTTCAAATCTTTGTTGAATCCATTCTGCTTCAAAAAGTTTTACTTGTAAAAGTGCCCTTAATGAAGGAATTTCCACTTTCATAGGCAAGGCTGCTTCCATTTCATACACTAATGAGAACGGAGTTGTCCCGGTTGAAGTGCGAATAGAAGTTCCGTAAGCCATTAATGCGTATGGCAACCGATCATGCCAATCACGGCATCTGTTTCAGAGAGACTTGCTACAATCTTTATTTCTTTGGGATTTTCAGAATCACCCAATTTTATAATGACAATTTGTTCTTTAGTGGGAGGTTTGGATTCTTCATGTCAGATCCATTCTCTTTTAATAACATTGGAATCTTCTTCATTTTCGGGATCAGGATAATCAGGTTCGCAAGAGTTTTTTGGACATGAATCCAAGCCATGCATATGACTATCATGATTATGCAAAGTGTTATGCCTGAGATGCAATAAAAAATAATTAGTATATGAAGATAATAAACGTAATGCATGCAAATGTGATGAAAAAAAAACTTCTCGAATTCCAGGTTTTCGAAAATTTCATGGGGAACTCGTCCTCATATCATTGGACATCCTCGTTCCAATAAATTGTTTTGAAAACTATAGATCGTGCAAAAGCCCAGACCTCAAAGCATCATCATAGGGCTAGTTTGGTATACTTTCACACTTCTATTAATAAATCATGAGAATGCTTTTACTAATATGTAGTAAATGTCATATAGCATTTTGGATCCAAAGTTCGTGATCCGAATTATTACAACATATGAAATGAACAAATGGAAAATCCCTCGCAGGGGAGAATTAGATGAATTACAACTGGTAGAACGTGGAAACATCCCTTACACAAAGGGATCGGTAGGTGCATCATCCTCAAAGCTTTCGAAAATGGTACCAACAAAGCTCCCTTCAAACAGGTCAGTGATACCATGCATATCTACTTCTTCATCTTGTAGCAACTTCGGCGGTTCAATAGGATCAATCATGGCTACCATGCCATCATCTTTAAATCCGAGTTCTCATCCACTTGGGACAATAGTATTACAGTCAATAAAAACGCTTGGAGGAGGGGTGTATTTTACTATGAAATCATATTTACCACTTGGCTGTCCGAGGGTGTCAACGTTTTCAACCTTTTTCAATTGCTTTTCTAACAAACTCCCGATCCCAATAGGAGGTATGATATTCAAATTCCGAATCAACGTCGGAAGGAACTTTATCATCTTCGTCATTCCATCCAATTGGAATAATGTCCTTCAAGTCTTTCTCATAGGCCTTCTTCACAAATTTACGATCTCGACGGGCATTCTTGCACTCACATTCCAAATCGAAATATGTGTCACTCTAAGGTTCGTCAATGTCTAGCTCGTATTCATCCTCATTCGGCTTAGAGCATGAGACTTTGTTTATGAACTTGCAAGAGAAATTTTTGGATGACAAATTGATTACAGTAGTCTCGATGGACCCTTTGGGTTTCTTTCCTTGAAATGGCTGGATTGTGCCTAAAGCAACCATCTTGGCTAGGCAATATATTTTTTCCTCTGGGGAGATGTCTCCTCCTTTTGATTGACATCCAATTATGGTCAATAGCTCCTCCAGATTTGCCACGTCAACCAAGAAAGGTTTCTCATTCTCTTCTCCAAATATCACATCAACAGTTTCGGTATGACTGGGGAGTGGATTTTGTTGAACATTTAGTATGGCATCCTTAAATGTCAAGATCCCTTTATCCAGTAGATTTTGGATCTTAACCTTGAGAATAGAACAGTTGTCCACATCATGGCCCTTTTCACCCATGTGATACTCGCAAGATTTTGTTAAGTCAAACCCAGCAAACTTTGGCAGGTTGTCTCTTGGGATTTCTTTTGCTTTGAGCCTTCGTTCAATCAACACCGGCAATAATTGGGACATAGGTCTTGGCAACGGAGTAAATTGTCTTTGTGGAGCTTTTCCCTTTCGATCAAAATTTTTGGAAGAGCCCCCTACTTCCATAGCGAACCTTTGAACTGGTGTGTTTAATGGCTTTTGAGTATTAGGATTTTGAATATAATTAACCTCTACCATTGGCTTCTTATCCTTCTTTGGGATAAATCTACAAGTCGTCATCTCGGATAATCGACCTCTCGCATGATTCCTTCGATACGTTCTCCCAATTCAACCATTGCAGGGAAATTGATGCAAGTGTTATTAAACATCTTCTCAAAGTATTCTCGAGGCAGAGCTTGAAGAAACAGTTGCATGATCTCTTTCTCGGGCAGCGAAGGTTTGATTTGGGATGCCGTAGTTCTCCACCTTTGGGCATATACTCTAAAAGTTTCATTTCTCCTTTTATCAACCCAGTCCATCTCTTCACGAGTTGGAGCAATTTCAGTATTAAACTTGTATTGTTGGAGACATTCATCTGCGAGGTCTTCCCAGGTACAAATTTTCTCCAAATCCAACTCAATGAACCATGTCAAGGCGGAATCAGTCAAGCTATCTTGAAAATTATTGATTAACAACAAAGTGTTATCAGAGTAATGAGCCATTTTACTCAAATAATACCTCAAATGGATATTTGGGCATCCAGTTCCATCATACTTTCTTGAAAATTCAGGATCCTTGTAAAAATCAGGATCCTTCACTTTTGTAAAAGGTGATGACTTATCGCAGCCTTGGAGTTGGTAACCTTGCAGCATGCACAAGCATTCTTCCAATTTTGCGAGACGTCTTGCACTCTCTTCATCTAGATAAACGGCAAGGGACTCCTTAGGTGGAGCTTCCAAATCAATAACAATGGGAGTAGAATTAATGGGAACCTCTTCAGTAGGTCCTTTGTTGGTAGGATCTGCCACCGGTACGTTAGCGGGCATAGTGGGAGTAGAAAATGCAGTAGCAGGGGCCACAAGTGTGAGGTTTTTTACTTGGTTTGAAAGATCAGTTAAAAGCGCTATTATTTGTGCCATCTGATTCTCGATGACGATAATGTGGGGATGAGTGTCTTCGTTTTCCATCCTGGCTTGGCGATGGGTGCGTATAATAGAATGCGTCTCAGTCGTGTTTTAGTACCTTTTATTAAAAAATACAGAAATCAAGTTAGTATGCAGAAAATAAATTGAAATGATTTTATATTTTCTTTGGATGAAATAGAGATAAGAAATATTCTCATGATCCCAATATCATGTGAATAATCTCTTATCAAAATTTCTTCACAAGAAATTATACAATTGAAAGGGTAACACATAATGATTAATCAATATGCCCCATCTATATTCCATTGGAATATCGAAGAACGAAAGTGTACTCAAGGGAAATTTCACTATTAACAACAAAATTCGTGAAATACAGTCCCTATACATCAATCTAAAAACAAGAAGAGAATCCTATTACATCATTACCTAAAATGAGTAAAAAGGAAACCCTATACATCAAATCTATAAAATGAAAATTACATGAAAGAGAAAGTCCCAATGGAATATAAACAAACTCCTAATGGATCTTCTTTAGGCACGAGGCAAATTTGTTTGTTTTTTTGGGTCAAACTTCAACCTCAGCTAAAGCTTCATCCCTTTCCCTAAGAGCTCGTGTAGCTATGGCTTGTTGTTAAGTTGGCTTCTTAGGGACATTAGGGAGATCTACTTTAAGCTTGGGCTCGAGGCGATGGTGTATATACTTCAGCAATGCTTGGTGTACCTTCATTTCTCCTTCCAATTCCGATTCGTCAGTAATGAGAATCGGCTCCGGGTGACATTTGTACCATATATCAATGATGGACTTGATCATTTCTTTCAAATCCGCCATGTGATCCTTTTGGATGACATCTTTACAATAGTCAACATGATATAACCCCAACTTGAAGAATGACGAAATCTTTTGAAGCACACGATATTGACGGATCACCCTAAAGGGTAATATGACGTAGACCCCGTGAGACCCAAAAGTGGGATTGGGTTGTCGGATCCGTTATTAAGGAGCACCACGGGATTTCCAAGCCAACGAACATGTCATTGGATTTGATTTGGAATAAGGTTCTTGAAAAAATTGAACCAAGTTTAGATTGACCAATAAGGAAAGATTTCTTCCTTTTCTCGGAAAAGTAAGATAGGAAGACAATCTTTAGATACACTTATGATTTTCAAGCTCAAACCAAAATCTTTAAGATGAGAGATCAACTAAATTTGGAGTAAAACTATTGGGGCTCTAAAAGTACCATTTTTGTTTTGTTTGAACCTATTGAGTGATACAAAAGTCTCAGCTAGGATTGTATTGGAGAATCTTTTGAACATACACACTTAATTGACAATATGAACTATCAAAGGATCCATAGTTTTTTTGGTGTATGGAAAGACTACAAAGCCAAAGAATGCTTAGAGAAAAACTCGAGAAATTTAATTACTCGCTTCTTTTGGCAAGCTACAAAAACTTCATTCTAAGAATGCAAAAAGGAATACGTTGGAATTTCCTCTAAGGACGCCTTTGATTTGGAGAATGTCAACTCCTAATAATTGGGTCAAAAGAGTAATAGGATCTATATATATCGAAGGGCTAACTAGACTAAAAGAACCAACTCTGCCAATGACAATATCGTATTCCTCAATTCTAGGGGTCAATTCATTTCGACCAAACACAAAAGTGGATGTTTTTGCGTTCCAAAAATGTGACAATGCCTTGATCATGGTGACACGAGGCTCCATGTATAAAAGAGCGGAAAGATATTCGATCCTCCTTTTCACGTAGTCCTTGTGCTTTGGCTCGAGGCTTTCCCACATGGCCACGAGAGCTCTAGGTACGGGGATGATTCGAATCTCCGACATATCCATTTTAACTAATCCTAATTTGGGACATCAAGATTAATCACCACGCGTTATAGAAAAAAATATAAAGTGGAATTGAAATGACGTAAATGAAGTTACGGTAAAAATATTAGAACGATACAATCAACCTTACCACAGAGAAAATGGCAAACACATCGACACATCGTATGAGGACGTGAGGTTTGACGCCTAAGGGTAGGATTCTAAAGTTTCAAGGTCCCCACCTTGATTAGATAAGAAGAGTTTACCTACCGCTACTAACGTCAGTCAGTGCACTTCCTACTAATCAAGATGAGTGGTATTGAAGAATGGATTACCACATGCAGTCGCATGCGGATTTCATTCTTAATACCTCCTAAAGATGCCCTAAAAGTGATCCGGGGTTTTAGACAGCGAGATGTGGGTGCATTGTGTTGTGCTAAAGCTTTTAAACATGCATTTAAATTTAAACATCCAGCACATCAATATAATCCAACAGACACGCATACATCCTTTCACCACTTGCAAAACAAAGGGTTGACACACACGCCTCCCCTTATAACTCCCACCTACAAAAAACATTTAACACTTGATTAGTGACTAACCTCATTTTCCACGCAACTTTGACTGCAGTCAATGCTACAAAATGTACACAAGTGAGATAACAACCAACAAGTTTATTACGGTTTTAATCCACTTAGATTTATAACCTAGTCCCTAGCGAAGTCGTCGAGCCTGTCACGACCTACCTCACGAGGGCCAAACTCGATAAAGCGGGTTTAGAGGGAAATGTTCATGAAACGGTCCATACGACACATCATAAAAGACGGCTTATCGAAGTGTCAATTTTTTAGTCATCCGTACTGTCCATTAATCATGAACATGGATCTTTCCTAATCCATATCTCGCATGATAGCGGATCAATTTTATCCTTTTTAGGAGTCATCACTAGCCTATATTGCAGGTCGGCTAAAATAACCAACCAATACGCGAGAATTTCATATTGATTTCTGCGAGAACTGGAGATCATAGGTTCGAGGACTAGCTTACGTTAATATTTCTATTAACGCCCTTTCGGTACCGCTAAACTTACCAAGATTGTTATCTAAGTTGTCTTCCATTTGGTTTTTTACCATTTTCATGTCAAAACCTTGGTCTACTAAGTGATCATGCATCTTGTTTTTGTGTTTTTATTTAAGATTCTAAGCTAATCCCATCTTAGTCTAGAAAGGAAAGAAACAAACAATTGTATTATTAAAAAAATATATTGCGTAAAGTAAACAACCAAGATATTGAAAAGACAACCAATTCTAAGTGTAAGAAAATAAAACCCGCAACTCATCGGCTGTTTATTACAACACGAATTGAAAGCTTGAGACATATGTTGAGTAATGAATGAATTTTTCCAATTGAAATAGTTGGAGAGGACATCGACCATCACCGTATACAAGGAATTGGGTCGGAACGGACATCGACCTTCGCCATCTTCAAGACCGACTTCTTCTTGGACCTATTCTAATTCTAAAGCTAAACTAGACTAGGTACATACAAGGGAAATGAACATCATAATGTTCATAAAACACACAATAATTGTCCATACAAGAGAATGCAATATGCAAGAAGATAAAAAGATGCAAATGTAATCACAACAATGGCCTCGAGATCGGCCTTTGCTTTAAAAATGCATCGTCCTCATCTAACGACCTACCCACTCCATTCTAATGATGACTTATGTACATTAGCCACCAAGCGCGTTTGTTTATAGTGATTAACGTAACATAGTCCCTAATTACGGTTCTATGTGAAGCCATGGATATCCCCTCGAGCATGCATCGGTTCCTATCATACATCTAGAAAGCACATGCATGAAGCTTAAAATAAGCATGCAGGCAGGTCACAATGACCTTGATTCTCATCCAATCACTCAAACTAGTGAACCGATATCGGGTCACTTCATTCTATTCATCACTCACCAATATATTAAGAGAAAGACAGAAAATAGTAGAACAGGGGATACAAGATGTATTCAATTGGAAAAGGACAGATGATTAAAAAGTTCTGGAAAATTTATGGTGGTTTAATCATACAATGAGGAACAACTTTCGTAGAGAAAGTTTTCCTGAAAAATGTTCACATGATTTTATAAAAATTCGGGAACACGATTAAATGTGTCAGAAAAAAAAAAGATTACTGCAGTTTTTGTTTGCAAAGATGAGGCCATTTGCCATATCATTTGTTGTTCAAAACTTTTGGAATTTTGACACAAGATAGTTCAAAGAATGTTCTACATCTTTCATTAAGAGTTTGACCTCTGATTCCTTATAGAAAATTTGATAAAAAAAAAAATCAACAAGAGGTCTAACTCACTTTGGACAGAACAGGGGTTCCGAATTTACAAGTTGCTAATCCTAATGCAAACTTGTAAAGGAAATGGAAAAATGACCTAAATGACAGACAAATGACCTGTTCTTGGTGTCTATGGAAACCCCATGATATGTTTGGTAACTTACCAAGAGGGCATGAATCCAATAAAGCCCAACTTTAAGCTTAATTTCATGAAAATATGTCAACGCACCAACTAATGTCAATGATATTTCATGGATGACAAAAATGAGCTGAAATGATGCATGAAATTTATGAAAATTTAACATGGATTAGGACTAGATGCAATGACAGAGAGGATATAGTCATCTAATCCTAATTACATGAGCAAATGACCATACAAGTCCATGAACTATTAAGCATGAATTAATGTTCACAATGCATGAAATGCAATATGACAAAACGCGGTAGCATGTTTGTACATGATTTTAACCTACAAAATGACATGTAAAAGATACATGTAATACGTCAATGCGAAGCTTGAATAGCCTTTTACAAAAGTCTAAAAAAGTCCATGTTCTGATTGTGAATAGAAAAATTCCTATAAAATAGGCAAGAGTGCTACATGAACAGCTTAATCCCTAATTGACGGATTTAGGAGTTAAGGAATTTCAATTGATTAAACACACTAATGATGAGCAATTGATGCATGGAGAGTGTCACTAGTGAGTTAACATGATGCTCTATGATAGTCATGAAGGTCACTTGAACAATTAAGTACAATTTTGCAATGAATTTTGCAGGAATACAATTCGAATCAGTACAAGTTCACAGAAGGATGCAATTCGAAAATCAATTTTCCCTGTTCTCTACAAAAATAGTAAAATGTACAGTTTCAGTTCGGTTATAGCCAAAAATCAACTTACCATTACTGCAACTTTGAAAATCGATTTTAGGTGCCAAATGAAATCCGATCAAGGATTTCTTTAGCATTTTAAAGACTAATTTGAGTGATTTACAAACTTCGTTAAAGACTCTAAGCCAGAAAATGTCGATTTCAAACTCAAAACAAGATGTTTCCAAAACTGCTCATCAATAAACCAAAACTGTCAAAACATGCAATCATCATTCAATCAGCCCACTCCGAGCCTTCAATCACACAATCAACTCATCATCCTCCATATATACATCAGCAGCATCTGTTAGAATCTATCCATGGCAAGCCTAAGGCGATTTTTAACCCCGGTCGCCTAACGCATCCTCGCTTCATCGAACTCAGGTTAAAGGAGTATACCTTTCTGCATTTGAGCCTTGATTTCGTCAAAACCGAACTCCACAGCCTCCAATGGATGATTATAGAATGCTTAAAGACCTGAAATCATGAAAAAATTGCCAAAATGGACCTAAACAGGTCTGGTAAAGCTAC
Source organism: Syzygium syzygioides (assembly GCA_031216285.1). Classification (NCBI taxonomy): domain Eukaryota; kingdom Viridiplantae; phylum Streptophyta; class Magnoliopsida; order Myrtales; family Myrtaceae; genus Syzygium; species Syzygium syzygioides. Next base: position 19,260,775 of record CM062247.1, on the reverse strand, counting down.
AAGAACAGAATCGGCTCCGGATTGAACCCGATCTGTACACTGGTGGAAAAAGAATCGCCGGAACTCCTCCGATGGTTGTCGGGCCACGTCCCGACCTCTTGGTGGTTGGGGACACGTCGAGGAAAAGCTTGAGAGTGATCGGACCACTTCGAATAGATGCAATCAGTAGCGGCAAGCGGAATTGTTTTGATTCGTCAATCTTGAGCTCAATCGGCGAGGGGGCTGGAAGGGATGACAGAAGTGACGACCAGAGCTGCTACTGCTTCGATGATGTCGAGGAGAGATTGAGGAACGCCGAGGAGTATGGTGCAGTCCAGGAACTCGCCAGCGAGAGGCCGGCACCTATGAGAAATCGCCGAACTGTACACGTGAGAAAGAGAGAGACAAGGGAGAAGAGAACGCGGGAGAGAGGAGGAGAGAGCACCAGAGAGAGAAAAACATAGAGAGTTCTAGATTTTCTTATAAAAAATGAGACCTCTCTTTGAGTTTTGGAGGGAAAATGGGTTATATATCCCCCTCGAAATTCAATCTCCGCCGTCGGTTTGATCCAACGGTTGAAATTTGTGCTTATCCTTTATTTGGAGGTTAAGCAAAGACCTAATTTAACATATGCTAATTTGAATCATCAACGGTTTTGATTAATTTTGCAATTAATGACCTAATTAGAGGCATTTTTGTAATTTCACAAAACCCGGGGATTTTGTCGCCAAAATTTGCAAACTAATCGAAATTGAATTCAATTAAACTTGTGAAATGCTTATTGAACCAGTTGTCCATGCTTATAGTGACATATATTGCATTCAAATTGACACTAAAATGGACGCGTGACCTTCATGTCAAAGTTAAATTGAAAGCCAATGTTGAAATCGAACCTCAATTTCATCAAATTAAACCTTAGTCTTAAATGGGTCAATTTGAATTTCGTCAATTGGACCTTAATAACCCATAATCCCCAAATTCAAGTGAGCTTAATGTGTAAAATTGAAAAATTCTCAAGTGAATTTCGCAAAATTGACCCTTGATTCTCGTTTATCTCACAAAAACGAGTCAAATGACACTAACCATTCACGAATCATGAAGAATTGACTTAAACCCCTAATTATGGCTAGAATTGGGGGTTTTTATTTTAAAGTGCCGATTCACAAAATTGGTCGCAGGAGTTATCTTATGATGATCTTTGGATCCAATGTTGTAAAAGGAACTAAGCTAAAATACGAACACAATGAAAGTAATTTTGTTTTTGGCCGATTCCAAACCTATTTCCGCAAATTGGGAAAATTTGGCTCTTAATCGGTTTTTGCAAAATTTCAAATGCCAAAATCAAATTGAATGTAAAATAAGATGATTTTGAGATTTTTATATTTTTCAATTTTTCTGTCAAAAGTTTGACTAAAAGTCAAACCTTGGTTGACTTTTTACTAGGAGTTTGATTTTATAGTCAAATCTTTGAATTTTTTTTTGGAATTTTCACTTCTAAAGTGAAATTAAAGTAGAAAGAAATCGTTTTATGCGAAAAGCCCCAATTTGACCTGAGTTGACTTTTGGTTAAAGAGTTGACAAAAAAGTCAACGCGAAAGTCAACCGTTTAACCTTTTAGGTTTTCTAATAAATGAATAGAAAATTTTTTACAAAAGCTAGGCCAACAAACAGAATTAAAAAACAACACTTTTTGTACGAGAAACGGGTTCTGTCGCAATCGGAAACTCTAATCTCGAATTTTCTACTTTTAAGGATGTGTCGGCTAAAAATTAAGTGTCAATAGGTGGTGCTCTTCTTGCCGGAAAAGACGCCAATTGGCTGGAAAAGTTGCGGTTTCAGGTGCTCGTGGTCAGCCGCTGTGACTGGAACGAGGAGGGGAGCTCACAGCTAAGTCCCGATTCGCTAGTGCTCTGCCGGTTAGGGCAGTACCAAACGCTCAAATGGGAACCTCTGACCCTCTCTCTCTCTCTAGCTTTCTCTCTTTAGTTTCGCTCATTTTTTCTCTTTCTCTCTCTTGTGCATTCACTCAAGCGGGTTGTATGTATTGATAACAACTTTTTTTCGGTTTTTATCCCCCTCCTCCAAGTCAGTTTCGGCCTCTAACCGACTTCCAAATTGATTAGAACGGATGATGATGGACAGTTGGAGATTCTCCAGCTATCCATTCCGTTTAACACGTGATGGAAATCAAAATTTTAGTTGGCAAAGGAGCTGGTCGGAGAAGATATTTTCTCCTTTTTCCAGATGTGTATTTGGGCCAAGTAGGGAGGAAGACCAATCCGACCAACCCGAAAGACCCGAGTTGGCATGAATTTACAAATTTGCCCAATTTTGAACCTATTCCATGATTTTGACCCAAAATTTTGAATCCTTGATATATTTTATCCTAGAATATGGTTTCAAATTTCATTTTTACGTTAATTAGGTTAAAAAATCCCAAAATTTAAATTCAGTTTACTTGGGTTTTTGTTCAATTAAGTATCCAAATGACCTAATTAGGAAAAATTGAGGCCAAATTTGAATTACCCATGACTTATTAACCTTAGGGAAGGTATGGGTCTTGACTGAAAATTTCAAATTGAATAGAATCCCCAATTTGGGTCCTAAAATCCCTAATTTCCAATCAATTTTTGGGGCTTTTCATTTATTTTGCCAAATTGAAAAATTGGACTGATCAATATGCAATTCAAGGTCCTAGAATCAATTGTTGTGAAGACACTATAGCCTAAAGATGACTAAAAATAATTTAATTGGATTTTTGGCTCAATTGAGGTATGAAATTACCCAATTTTGGGAAAGACATATCCCCAGATGAAATTTTCAAAAATTGAAACTACAGTGATGAAATTGGACTTAAAATAAGACTAATGTATATTTTTATGGAATTTTTGAATTCAATTTGGTATTTTTCTTGATTTTTCTCTCATTTTGGCCAAAAGAAATTAAGGAAAAATTCACAAAAATTTATTTTTTGTTTAGAAATAGGTTCTTAAGCACAGCCAAGGTTCCTCATCCTAATTTTGTGATTTTTAAGTCAATTTAAAAAAAAAAGGGCCAAAAATCAGCTGTCAACAATGGGGTACAAGTCAAAATGACTAATTATTACATAATCTTGGTACAAATGTGCCCACCTCTCTTGACACTAAAAACATTAAATTTAAAGGTAAATTGCTAGCTTCAAAAGATGTAGAACAAATGTATCAAAATCCGCCCATCAGTTAGCACATGTATTGCCTTCTCGGATAGCATGTTTGATCCACTCATCCCAACTTTGCTGGAGAAGTCTCGACGCTTGCAATAGTAAACGATCAGTATGAACCTTGTCCTCTTTAATCTTGATAAACAACTTCAGTAATGCCAGAGACTCAAGTCCAATATCGTCAATCCGAGAGATACGGCTGATAGCTCTATTTTTTAAGCGGAACAAGAAGCTATAAATTGTTCAATATTGTTATACGACACTAGTTCGCCCATGATGGGGTGTGTTTTGAGAGGCATCCTTTGAAAATGTGTGAATGTTTGTCTTCTAAGGGAAGTTAAAATAACTTCCTGAAGAGAGAGAAAAGAACAGACATACAGAAAAAAATGTATAGTGAAACGTACGTTCTCCTCTCTACCAAAATAACACACTAAAGGTTTCCTTTGTTATTTTGAGAAGATTATTAGCATTAATATTGTGGAACAAGAATATTTTCCTTGTGATTATATTCGGACCATTGTAAAGTAAACTCATCCATTATTTGCTGGTGATTCAATATATATTCTCGGGTAATTCTTTTATTGCATCAAAAAGTTAGTCAATTTCTTCCATTACCTTTTCCCTACATTTGTATCAGAGCCTACGTTATGATCTATGTCTTGTTTTTCTATGAAGTTTTCGCTTGTTGTTTAATAAGGAGATCATTAGGAAATCATTTTTCAAATCTACTGCATGTTTAATGCATTGAAATTGCCATATGGATGATCAATGCGAACCAGGTGCGAAAGACGCATCTCGAGGTTGTCGATGACTATTCTTTGGCTTTTTCTCGAAACATTTTTTCCGGTGAAAATTGATTTTGATCACATAAGGTGATAGATCTCTTCGAGACGAGCAAAGCAGTGGATAGCACGCCTTCGAGGGATGCCGCCAGGGTGGCCACAAGCCACTGACGTTGTTTGCCATGCACTGCCACGTGCTGGAATTGCACACACGTGTGCTTGGCTCGTGCAGCCAAGGGCTAGGATAGCTCAACACATGCAGCACACGCACGGATCGTCTAGGGCTAATGTCATTAACAATGTCAGCCACATCGATCGAGAACCTGACGGAGGACCCAACCTGGAAACCCGACCCGAGGACTGGTCAACCAATCAAACCCGAGCCGGTTTGTATCATGGAGCGTGTACCACATGTGCCGCGGTGGCGCATAAGAGCTCTAATTGGAGTGCAGTTGGTACCTTCGTGTTCGTATTGAAATTATCTATATTGTGGTAAAGTTAATTTACATGTTTGAAGCCTTTAAAGGTATAAAAATAATACTCTTATTTTTGGGGTATTATTGCATTTCTTTGTTCTATTTTTGCCTGTATTTCCTTATGGTTTTGGAAATACAAAAGCTAGCTTAATTACATGTAAATGATCACATATAGATTGTGTAGAGCATGGTTCATTGATTATAAAGCTTAACATGCTTGCAATTTCAGATCCAAGCAAACTCGACTAATGGCTGAAGATCATTTTTCTATTTACTTTTTGTATTCCACATTTGATCATTGCTAATGCATGAATTATTTGTACTTTGGTTCACATCACATTGTGTCCTACGATTATATGTTAGTATGTGATCATTGCATGATATCATTTAATCAATTTTTCTAGTGTGAGTTCATAGGTTGGTGGAATTCGAAGGAATTCTCACCTAAAACTTAAATTTTGCACAAATTAATGCAAAATTAATGATAATAGATAATTGTAACGCAGAAGCTGATTGGGAACATCGTGAACTTTTGTTTCAATGTCTTTTATTGAATTATCATTAATTTAGTTTGTGTTTGCTGCAAAATAAATATGTGTGTTTAATTAAAAAAATGTGCTAGTATTCATTTTGCATTTATTGTGCCAATGTATAGTTGTTATTGATTGAGGTTTCGGCATCTAAGACCATTGTGACTGACCTCAACAAAGGTGAAAAACTGAATGATGACAATTTTGATCCATAGCATCAAAACGTTTAGTCATCCTTGAAGAGAAGAGGTTTTGGAGACCCTCAACCACACCATGGTTGAACCTGAGCATGGACCACACGGAAGAGATCATGAAGCTTATTAAGTTTGGAAAAACAAATAATATTGCTTGAATCACTAAGGAGTCATTGATTAAACAAATCAAACAATTGGCACCAAATCGAGAATCGAATGGTGTCGGGATTAGCCTTTGATTACCCATGCAATTCGATTACTCTCAACCTCCTCTTAATTAGCTGAGGATTCATTGACTAAGATTAGTGGTAATTAACCCCCACTTGTTTTCACATAGCAATAAGCTAACTCACTACTCACTAATTAGTTCTAGTCATTCCCACTAATCTACCCATCGATTAACATGCGTCACAAGCCTAATCATACATTTAAAAATCACATACAAAGCTTAATTAAGCATGTAATTAGGCTAATTGGCCTTAGGAAGCAATCAATCAAATAGTGAGCCACAATGGATCGCTTGTTCAATTTTGGACGGATTATGATCACTTATGCATTGATTCAATTAAGTGTCTTAATGACTTTCCCATTGAATGATTTAGGCATCATTTGAAAGCTTAAGATGTGTACTTTAATGTTCATTAAGATCACTTGACCTGACTAGGACTCAATTGACCCGAAATTGACCAGATTGACCGTTGCTCAGATATTGAACTCATTTCCAACCCGATTTTGAAAAATACCGGAAAAATAACAAACTAAGTCAAAACCGCGTGAAAGGTAGTTAGCTCAATTGTCTTCTTTGACTTTTGTTCGTTGACCTTTTGCCAAAAAAACCCTTGAACTATGTCAAATTTGCAAGTTTCTTCTTGGGACTCAATTGCAAGCAGTTTTGTAGGCTGAATTGACATTGTCTGGTATATTGCACTTAAGGACCTCTAAACCTTGCTGAAATGACCTCAAACTTTTTGGTCTAGCAATTAAGACTCTAAAAAATAACTTTTCAATTTTGAATTTTTGCAAAAAGACTCCAACTATTGTATTTTTGCAAAACAAATTGGAGAAAACTGAAACAGGATTTTGTCGTTAAGAGCAAAAACCTTTCTCTACTTTGCAGATGCGAGTTTATTGATCAAATGAAGTCAGATTTTCACATAATTATACCATTGCAAAGCTCTTGATCTGAACTTATAGTGACATCTCACAAGATTTTTTGAAATTCTAATAAGAAAATTATAAAAATCCTTGAACACAAAGAGGTGGAAACCATTTCGAATTTTCCAGATTTTAACGTTCATCATCAAAGTTGCAATCAAGCATTCTCATGCATCTTCAAGCCTATTTTCACCTCTATGAACACATTCAAGCTACTTTAAACATCGTTCAACAACATTGAACATTGATCGTCCAAAATCAGCTAAAGTATTCATCTAGACATGCTTTGATCATCCTCAAATCATCTTCTAAACAACATGCGATCATCATATGATCAATCTTCAAACAATCAATCATCAAAACACGCTTCATCATCTAGCTTAAGGTTCGGCCAAAACTATACTAGGAGGAGACTCAACATACAACTTAAATCATTAACTCAGATTAGCTTTGATTCTACTAAAACTAGCTTAAACCTGCAATTTTTAAACTATATTAACTTGCAATTGGAAAAATCAACTTCGAACATCAACAATTAAGATTTCGGCCACATAAGGAATCTAAACTAGAATTTCCTAAGCATGCAATGAATTAGCAATTTTATTGAACAAACCTAAGCTCTAAACGATTTCAATTCAATCCTATCACATCCTAGCCTCCATTGATCATAGATAGAAGGTATACTTCGATGAATCAACTTTGTTTCATCAGATGATCATCTAGGACGATCAAAGAAAGTAGAGGAGCTCCTACCTTTGATATGAGCAAGCCAATGAGCACTAGGAGAAATCGAGCTAATCGGTGAAGCTTCGGCCAAGGCTAACTCAAGGACACCTAGAGGAATGGCGTCGCAAGCTTTGACTGGTAAGGGATGATCGGTGGACAGTCGAAATGAGCAGAATTATGCGAGATGCAAGCTCCGACGTGGAGCACGTGATCTTGCAGAGAGAGAGAGAGCCTATAATCTGCCAAATGAAGTGTGAATAATGAGCTCCAGCTTGTGAGAGGAGAGGGAAAATGCAATTCATATTCTCTTTTTTTTGGGAAATTTGTATTCTGTTTGAATATAGACCCTTAGATCATTGTTTTCTTAATGACTAAGTTATGCACCCCGTTGGCTGAAATTAAATCACAAGGATTGATGACTCGTCACAATGAATGGCCAAGATCAATAGGTGAATGAATGGTTGAGATTGGGCTTCACAAGGATAGGTGACATGGCATAATGGCATTTTTTGTAATTTCACCAAGGGCATTTTGGTAATTTTTTGTGTGAGGAGAGAGAAAAAACCAGCCATGGGCTAGCCTTGGTCATACGCCCTCTTAGGTAGACCAGTTTGACCAGTCTAATTGGATTTCCAATTGGGCGCAACCAGATGCAATCGAGTTCGTCTGAGTTGACCAAGTTGACCCATGGTCATCCAATTGTTCAATTTTGCCATTAATATCATAATATTACTCAATTGGGCTAAATTGAGGATTGGCATAACGATTCAAGTCAAATTGGATCCAATCAGGTCGGCCCAGCTCGAACAGGTTAGCTCAGTTCAACCGGATCGACTCATGGCACTATAAGTAAGGTCATGATGTAGATAATTAAGGTTCAATTTGTTATGATTTTGTCAAAATTGACATTGGAATTGAGTTGCTTAGACTTTGTCGGACTCAAATTAGGATAATTGGCATTACTCATGAAGAATTGATTGAGACCCCTAATTTGCACTCAAAATAGGGCAAATTCATCTCAAACTTAAAATAAAAAAAATTAACTTAACAATTGAATGTATTATGACCCTCATATCAAATTTCGTGAAGAAAAGTTTTCTAAAAAAATGGCTAGAAGAAATTAGTTAATTTTGGATTTGGCCAACAGGAATTGAAATTTTGGTATGGCCAAAAAGTCAATTCTCGAACGATTTTTGTAAAATTGATGAATTCAAAGTTCAATTAAGCATAAAAGGAGTTGATTTGATGATTTTCAAATTTTTGAAAAACATTGACCAAATGTTGGCTTCAGTGGTTGACCAAAAAGTCAACGCTTAAGACCTCTTTGGATTATTGATGAAATCAATGTTTTGGTGTAGACAAAACATAGTGGAACTGAATCTAACTTGAAAAACACTAAGATGACTTTTTTTTTCCCGAGAAACGATCCTTGTCGTGATTAAAGGTTTGTATGACTCATCAAGCAAAAATCAAGTATCAACAAGTCTAGAGATGACTTAATTTGTAATAGTTATCAAAGGCTTCAAGGGTTGCACTAGTGGATTTTGTAGCTGTTTTATTGGATTGTTAGAGTTAGGATATTGGAGTAGGCCAAGTGGGAAGGTTGAACCCCTATAAATTGCCTTCCAAAATCTTATATCCCTTACTCGCTATCTCACACATACAATTTAAATTTTTCATAAAGCATATTTGTCTTATGCTTCTTATATGTAGTTGCTAACAAGATAGAGGGGGTGACTAGGTGATTTTACAAAAACTTGACTAACATTTACGGAATTATAGGTTTCAAGTTAAAAATAATAGAAGCGAGATGATATAAGCAGGATTGGTGATAATATCTAGTGTAGTGCGCTTTTAATAAACAGTTAAAGAAATAAGTAGAGAGATAGAGAATGATACACTTGGTGGTTTGGTTTGATGTAAGTCTCGATCAACTCTCCTAGACTATAGCTTACTGGCTGGATTTCACTAGTAATCTTCTAAGCGGTTACAGTAGTAATTGTCACTTATATTCAAAGCACTTCTTTTCAAAACTGTTGCTCCTAGTACGAAGTTGATAGATCTCACTAGCATTAAGCACAAACTACAATATTGAGACACTTCTCAAGTGATTACACTTTCAGTATACTTAGAAGAACAAAATTAAGCAAGACTTTCTCTGTTGATCAGAGTTGTTTGTCACTCTTGATCTCCTAATTTCTTTGAAGTCTATAGACCTCCTTTTATACTCCTTGGTAATCAACCTGCCTATTGGAAAATCTTCACAAAGATCAATCTCCAAATTATATGTTGGACAATTGTTGAGAAGATCAATATAGTCATTGAAGTAAATTAATATGAGTTTCCGATGATTTAGTTGGCCAACAATTAAATCTCCCGGTTTCCAAAAACAGAGTAGCTCGAACTGCGGAAATAAATTCGTCTCCGGTTGTGCACAAGTAATATAAGCACTCCGCTTGTATAGCAGTTCCCAATTATTTATGGTTTCTTGGTTATATCAAGTTTGCTAGCATATTGCATTGCACTTCATTTAGCAACTTGAGAACGATAGTGACGTACATACTGTGGTCTACACATTTCCTTAGACTTGTTCACCCTTTACGGGTCCTTCCATATTGCACAAATCTTTTTCTTACATACATCTAATTTTTCATAAGGCAGATATTACCTGAATTATGTACAACACTTGCATTTATCAAGCTCATAAGATATCCATGGATTGTCTCGTCAATTTCAAAATGCCAAAAGAGGTTTTCTAACCATTTTCCTCCTTAAGGGCCCTACCAAATCAGTTGCATTTATTTTGTCCCTATTGATATCAATAAGATTTAACAGAGCCTATGTCAAAAGACATCCACCAAAGAGCACATAACCAAAAAAATTTTGGTGATACTTGTCAGAATTTGGAAAATCACCATAAGTACCCCAAAATAGCGGATTTCTCGCTTCCAAAAACACCTCAAACACCTTTAGCATTTGGTCCACAGTGCTCGTCTCGAAACAAGCTTTCCGAAAAGTGCTTACGAGCCCTATGAGTCCATTCGAATTAAAAGCTGTGCTCGTAAATGCGGAAATTTCGAGGATTTTCGAGAAAGGTTTCTTTTTGCTTATTTGTTCGTTCCAAAGCAATATCTCGTTAATTATATGGTAATTTCGCGATGGGTCATCAAAAATCGGAAATAGAAGTCCTTATACATTTCTTGAGAAGAGGAAGGGCTTTTCTTCAAATACATTTGCAATGCGTAACATAACAGGTGCAATCATGCCAGCATTAACGCACCGGATCACATCAGAACTCCGAAGTTAAGCGTGCTTGGGCGAGAGTAGTACTAAGATAGGTGACCTCCTGGGAAGTCCTCGTGTTGCACCCCTCTTTTTCATTTTTTCTTTTTATTTAATGATTGCCTTTTTGCCGGGTCAAGATTTTGTCGAGCGGTGTGTTATCTTGCTGGAGCGGGACGAATCACGAAGGTATTCGTGAAGAATGACGGGGCCCACGGCTTTTGAAAACAAAATAGCAGATTTTTTACTTTTGAAAACACCTCAAACGCCTTTGGCATTTGGCCCACAGTACTTATCTCGGAACGAACTTTTCGAAAAGTGCTTACGAACCCCGTGAGTCCATTCAAATCAAAAGCTATACTCGTAAACGCGGGAATTTCGAGGATTTCCGAGAAACGTTTGTTTTTGCTCACTTGTTCGTTCCCAAGCAATATCACTTTAATTATACGGTAATTTCGCGACCGGTCGTCAAAAATAAGAAATAGAAGTCCCTATACATTTCTTGAGAAGAGGAAGGGCTTTCCTTCAAATACATTTGCAAGGCGTAACATGACGGGTGTCATCATGCCAGCACTAATGCACGGGACCCCATCAGAACTTCGAAGTTAAGGGTGCTTGGGCAAGAGTAGTACTAGGATGGGTGACCTCCTCGGAAGTCCTCGTGTAACACTTCTCTTTTTCGTTTTTTCTTTTTATTTAACGATCGCCTTTTTGCCGGGTCGAGATTTTGTCGAGCGGTGCATTATCTTACTGGGGCAGGACGAATCACGAAGGTATTCGCGAAGAATGACGGGGCCCACGGCTTTCGAAAACAAAGTGCTTACGAGCCCTGTAAGTCCATCCGGATCAAAAGTTGTGCTCGTAAACACGGGAATTTCTTGGATTTCCGAGAAACGTTTCTTTTTACTCACTTGTTCATTCCCAAGCAATATCCCGTTAATTATACAGTAATTTCGCGATGGATCGTCAGAAACCGAAAATAGAAGTCCCTATACATTTCTTGATATTAGGAATGGCCTTCCTTCAAATACTTTTGCAATGGGTATCATGACGGTTGTGATCATACCAGCACTAATGCACCGGATCCCATCAGAACTCCGAAGTTAAGCGTGCTTGGACGAGAGTAGTACTAGGATGGACGACCTCTTGGGAAGTCCTCGTGTTGCACTCCTCTTTTTCGTTTTTTCTTTTTATTTAACGATCGCCTTTTTACCTGGGCGAGATTTGGTCGAGCGGTACGTTATATTGCCGGGGCAAGACGAATCACCTAGGTATTCGTGAAGAATGACAGGGCCCACGGCTTTTGAAAGCAAAATAGAGGATTTTTTGCTTCCAAAAACACCTCAAACGACTTTGCATTTGGCCAATAGTGCTTGTCTTGGAACGGGCTTTCCGAAAACTGCTTACCAGCCCTGTGAGTCCATCCGGATCAAAAGCTGTGCTCGTAAATGCGGGAATTTCTTGGATTTCAGAGATTTGCTTTTTTTTGCTCACTTGTTCGCTTCCAAGCAATATCCCGCTAATTATATGGTAATTTCGCGACGGCTCGTCAGAAACCGAAAATAGAAGTCCCTATACATTTCTTGAGATTAGGAAGGGCATTCCTTCAAATACATTTACAATACGTAATATGACGCGTGCGATCATACCAGCACTAATGCACCGGATCCCATCAGAACTCTGAAGTTAAGCGTGCTTGGGCAAAAGTAGTACTAGGATGGGTGACCTCCTGGGAAGTCCTCGTGTTGCACCCGTCTTTTTCGTTTTTTCTTTTTATTTAATGATCGTCTTTTTGCCTCGGCGAGATTTGATCGAGCGGTGCGTTATCTTGCAGGGACGGGACAAATCATGAAGGTATTCGCAAAGAATGACGGGACCCACGTATTTAAATGCAATATAGAGGATTTTTTACTTCCGAAAACACCTCAATCGGCTTCAGCATTTGGCCCACGGTACTCATCTCGGAACGAGCTTTCCGAAAAGTGCTTGCGGACCCCGTGAATCCATCTGGATCAAAAGCTGTGCTCGTAAACGCGGGAGTTTCTTGGATTTCCCAGAAACGTTTCTTTTTGCTCACTTGTTCGTTCTCAAGCAATATCCCGTTAATTATACGGTAATTTCGCGATCGGCTGTCAGAAACCAGAAATAGAAGTCCCTATACATTTCTTGAGATTACGAAGGGCGTTCCTTCAAATATATTTGCAATGCGTAACATGATGGGTGCGATCATACCAGCACTAATGCACCGGATCTCATCAGAACACCGAAGTTAAGCGTGCTTGGGCGAGAATAGTACTAGGATGGGTGACTTCTCGGGAAGTGCTCGTGTTACACCCCTCTTTTTCGTGTTTTCTTTTTATTTAACAATCGCCTTTTTGCCTGGGCGAGATTTGATCGAGCGGTGCGTTATCTTGCCGGGGCGGGACGAATCACAAAGGTATTCGAGAATAATGACGGGGCCCACGATTTTCGAAAGAAAAATAGAGGATTTTTCGCTTTCGAAAACACCTCAAACGCCTTTGGCGTTTGGCCCATAGTGCTCGTCTCGGAACGAGCTTTCCGAAAAGTGCTTGCGGGTCCCGTGAGTCCATCCGGATCAAAAGATGTGCTCATAAACGTGAGAATTTCTTGGATTTTCGAGAAATGTTTCTATTTGCTCAGTTGTTCGTTCCCGAGCAATATCCCGTTAAGTACACAATAATTTCGTGACGGGTAGTCAGAAACCAGAAATAGAAATCCCCATACATTTCTTGAGATTAGAAAGGGTCTTCCTTCAAATACATTTGCAATGCATAACATGACAGGTGCGATCATACCAACACTAATGCACCGAATCCTACTAGGATGGGTGATTTCCTGGGAAGTCCTCATGTTGCACCCCTCTTTTTCGTTTTTTCTTTTTATCTAACGATCGCCTTTTTGCCTAGGTGAGATTTGGTCGAGTGGTGCGTTATCTTGCCGGGGCGGGACGAATCACAAAGGTATTTGCGAAGAATGATGGGATCCACGGATTTCAATGCAATATAGAGGATTTTTCGCTTTCGAAAACACCTCAATCACCTTCGGCATTTGGCGTATAGTACTCGTCTCGGAACGAGCTTTCCGAAAAGTGCTTACGGGCCCTGTGAATCTATCTGGATCAAAAGCTGTGCTTGTAAACGTGAGAATTTCTTGGATTTCAGATAAACGTTTCTTTTTGCTCACTTGTTCTTTCCCAAGCAATATTCCGTTAATTATACGGTAATTTCGCGATGGGTCGTCAGAAATCGGAAATAGAAGTCCCTATACATTTCTTGAGATTAGGAAGGGCCTTCCTTCAAATAAATTTGCAATGCATAACATGATGGGTGCGATCATACCAGCACTAATGCACCGGATCCCATAAAAAAATCAAAGTTAAGCATGCTTGGGCGAGAGTAGTACTAAGATGGGCGACCTCCTGGGAAGTGCTCATGTTGCACCCCTCTTTTTCATTTTTTCTTTTTATTTAACGATCGTCTTTTTGCCTGGGAGAGATTTGATCGAGCGATGCGTTATCTTGCCGGGGCAGGATGAATCACGAAGGTATTTGCGAAGAATGAAGGGGCGCACGACTTTCGTAAGCGAAATAGGGGATTTTCCACTTCTGAAAACACCTCAAACGCCTTCGGCATTTGGCCCAAAGTGCTCGTCTCGGAACGAACTTTTCGAAAAGCGCTTACGAGCCCCGTGAGTCCATCCGGATCAAAAGCTGTGCTCGTAAATGCGGGAACTTCTTGGATTTCCGAGAAACGTTTCTTTTTGCTCACTGTTCGATCCCAAGCAATATCCCGTTAATTATACGGTAATTTCGCGATGGGTCATCAGAAATCGGAAATAGAAATTCCTATATATTTCTTGAGATTAGGAAAGGCATTCCTTCAAATACATTTGCAATATGTAACATGACGGGTGTGATCATACCAGCACTAATGCACCGGATCCCATCAGAACTCCGAAGTTAAGCATGCTTGGACAAGAGTAGTACTAGGATGTGTGACCTCCTGGGAAGTGCTCTTGTTGCACCTTTCTTTTTCGTTTTTTCTTTTTATTAAACGATCGCCTTTTTGCCTGGGCGAGATTTGGTCAAGCGGTGCGTTATCTTGCCGGGGCAAGACGAATCACGAAGGTATTCGCGAAGAATGGCAGGGCCCACGGCTTTCGAAAGCAAAATAGAGGATTTTTCGCTTCCAAAAATACCTCAAACGCCTTCGGCATTTGGCCCACAGTTCTCGTCTCGAAACGAGCTTTCCTAAAAGTGCTTGCGGACCCCGTGAGTCTAACCGGATCAAAAGCTGTGCTCGTAAATGCGGAAACTTGTTAGATTTCCGAGAAACGTTTCTTTTTGCTCACTTGTTCATTCCCAAGCAATATCCCGTTAATTATACGGTAATTTCGCGACAGGTCGTCAAAAACCGGAAATACAAGACACTATACATTTCTTCAAATTAGGAAGGGCCTTCCTTCAAATACATTTACAATGCGTAACATGACAAGTGTGATCATACCAGCACTAATGCATCGGCTCCCATCAGAACTCTAAAGTTAAGCGTGCTTGGGCGGGAGTAGTACTAGGATGGGTGACCTCCTGAAAGTCCTCGTGTTGCACCCCTCTTTCTCGTGTTTTCTTTTTCTTTAATGATCGCCTTTTTGCCTAGGCGAGATTTGGTCGAGCGGTATGTTATTTTGCCATGGCGGGACGAATCACGAAGATATTCGCGAAGAATGACGGGACCCACAAATTTAAATGCAATATAGAGGATTTTTCGCTTCCGAAAACACCTCAATAGTCTTCGGCATTTGGCCCATAATACTCGTCTCCGAACGAGCTTTTCGAAAAGTGCTTACGGGCCCCGTGAATCCATCTGGATCAAAAGCTGTAATCGTAAACGCGGGAGTTTCTTGGATTTCCCAGAAACGTTTCTTTTTGCTCACTTGTTCGTTCCCAAGCAATATCCCGTTAATTATACAGTAATTTCGCGATGGGTCATCAGAAATCGGAATTAGAAGTCCCTATACATTTCTTGAGATTAGGAAGGGCCTTCCTTCAAATACATTTGCAATGCGTAACATGACGGGTGCGATCATACCAGCACTAATGCACTAGATCCCATCAAAAAACCGAAGTTAAGCGTGCTTCGGCGAGAGTAGTACTAGGATGGGTGACCTCCTGGGAAGTGCTCGTGTTGCACCTCTCTTTTTCATTTTTTCTTTTTGTCGCGACCTACCCCTCGAGGGCCAAACTCGAATGAGGCGGGTTTAGAGATAAGTGTTCATGAGATGGTTCATATGGCATCTTATAAAAAATGATTTTACTGAAGTGTAAATCTTTTGTTTAGCCATATGACCCATTGATCATGAACGTGGATTTTCCCTAAATCCATATCTCGCGTGACAGCGGATTGATTATTATTTTTTAGGAGTCGCCACTAGCCTAGGTCGGGGGTCGGCTAGAATACCCAACCGAAACGCGGGAATTTCGTTTCGGTTTCTACGAAAACCAGAGATCAAAGGTTCGGGGACTAGCTTACGTTAATATTTCTATTAACGCCCTTTCGGTACCGCTAAACTTAATATGGTTGTTATCTAAGCCGTCATGCATTTGTTTTTATCATTTTCATGCCAAAGTCTTAGTCCACTAAGTGATCATGCATTTTGTTTTTGTATTTTCATTTTTTAGATTCTAAACTAATCCTATCTTAGTCTAGAAAAAGAAAGAAACAATCAATTGTAATGAAAGACTTTTCGCAAAGTAAACACTCGGAGTATTGAAAAAACGAGCTAATTCTAAGTGCGAGAAAGTAAAAAGATAAGAACCCGCAACTCGTCGGGTGTTTAATACAACACAAATTGAAAACCCGAGACATGATCGGGAATGAATGAATTAAGTACAAATTGAAACCGGATTGGACATCGGTTTAGAACCATCATCGAATGAGTACAAATTGAGACCGGATTGGACATCGGTCAATCACCTTGGTCTTTTCGATTTTGGATTATCCTCCCATGGACCGCCTCTCGGGTGTCGGTATTTACATTCATAACATTCATTCATGAAAAGACAACATATGAAAGAACAATGATGTAATCAATTCACTAATTAAGCACGGGCCTCGGGATCGGCCTTTGTTTTTCATGCGTTTCGATTCATCACCCACTTAATCACCTAACATTGATTGATTAATGGTTAATGATAATGGGCTACCATTTGCATTCACAAAACGGCAACTCATATCAATTAACCCCTAAAGTCGGGTTCTAATGACCTTGAATGGGCTACCCGCCGAACATGCACCGGGCCTAACATTCATCTAACCAAACACATGCATAATCATAAATTGAACATGCATTCAAGCCCATGGGCCTTGTTTCGAAGCCAAACAAACCATGAGAAGTGGGCTTTATAAAAAAGACCACTTATTCAATTAATGCATAATTCGGATTGAATCTGTTCGAGTATGATTAACTATCCTAATGACGTCCAAATGAAGTGATTTAGGTGTCATTAGAAAGCTTATGACATGAGGAACAAAAGTCAAGAAGACCATTTTTTCTAAATCCTAGCCAAGTTTCCTGAAAATATCGAATTAATCTCAGTGATAGGCTGGACTCAGTTCAGTTATGAATTTCAACATAATGGCGGGAAAAATAACAAACCTTATCAAAATAGCGCGAAAATTTTTGTGCAATTAGGATTCCCCATGTGCAACAACTTTCATGTTTTGAGTTTTTGCTAAAACGCCCTCCAAATGTTTATAAAATTCGATTTTCGTGAGGGACTCAATTACAAATGGAATTTTAACCTGAAAAGACCTTTCATGAGAATTTAAACAAATTATTCCTTCAAAAATTGCTATTAGGTCCTCAAAATCTCCAGTTAGTATATTGAGACCCCAATGAACAACTTTGAAGTTTTGAATTTTTGCAAAAAAGGGCTCTAACTTCATCAAATTCGGAGAAACACTTTGTGAACTCCAAAGGAACAAAAATCAGATCTGGACACAGAACTGATCAAATCATGAGAATTCCTTTTGAAAATTTAAATGATCTTCGATTTTGATGAAATTAGTATCAATAGAAAGATCTCGATCTCAGGAAGAACTTTCGTGAATAAAAGTTTTTCATATCTCGAACGTACGAATTTATGAAGACCGAAGAACACATGAAGGTCGAACTGAAACCAGCATGTCACCAGATTATGTGCAGATGACGTGGCAAATCGTACTAGGCTAACGTGCTCAGAATTTTATGAAAATTTTACAGTGAATAGATCAA
Source organism: Syzygium syzygioides (assembly GCA_031216285.1). NCBI lineage: Eukaryota > Viridiplantae > Streptophyta > Magnoliopsida > Myrtales > Myrtaceae > Syzygium > Syzygium syzygioides. Next base: position 19,243,159 of record CM062247.1, on the reverse strand, counting down.
GATGTGTTTTACAACTTTCATAAGGAAGTTTTTCCAGAAAATGATCATAGAAAATCATAAAATTCATCGAACAGCACAACGTCAGTCAGGGAATCATCAGAACAGACTTAAACAACGTATTCCAGATTCTGATCCTCACTTCTAAACGTGTTTTGACATAGCAAATCAGGTCCGATCGAAGCATATGATATATCAAATCGAAGCTTAAAACGAACACTACGACTCTCTAGTTTATCACTTCATCAGATTCTGACGTTAACAAGCTCAAATCAGAGTCTCAATCTTGCAGGTTTTCCAGGCTACGAATTTGCAGAACTGTGTTTAAGTGTTCTTACCTTGTCTCACGATGATCCAACGCTCAAGCGAGCGATCCGGCCTCCGTATTCTGATCTGGAATATCACGGAGAGGCCTCGGAAAGCTCGGCCAATCTACAATAACGGATTACAAGAGATGATGTGAGAATCGACTAGTTTTCACACAAATAAACGAATCAGCAAAAGTTGAGGAAAATGATGCGATCCGGTGGCTGTTCAATGCGAGGCCAGCCACCACAATGCCGTGAGGACGTCGAGGGAGGTCGTCGGTTGCTTGGAATCGCCGGAGGAGGTCGCCGGAGAGCCGGTTCAGCCGGTTGAACCGGCTGAACACATCACCGGCAGCCTTGCCGGTGATGATGCCGAGATGAAGAACTCGCCGGAGGGGGGTGCTCCGGCCACCAGCAAGGATTGCTGGTCTTGCGATCAGCCTCAAGCCGCCGTGGGGGACGTCGGAGGGGCGGCGGCTCGCCGGAAAGTCGCCGGCAAGAAGCTAGAACACTCACGGCCGAGAGAGGACTTCGGGAGAGAGAGAGATGATCGTGAGATAGGGAGAAAGAGAGATGATCGTGAGAGAGGGAGAGAGAGAGAGAGAGAGAGAGAGAGAGAGAGGAGAGAGAAATTAAATCTGAAAATGAACCCCCCCAAATTTTGGAGGGAAAAAACCTTATATATCCCCCTTTAATTTTGGAATTTAACCCTTGCATTAATCCAATAGCCCAAAATGCATTTTTTAATGATTAAAAATCTTCTTTAAGGGCTAAAGATTAGTGACATGGCATCATGTACGGACATGATCAATTCTAGATGAATGGCCATGATTGATTTACTAATCCTCTAATTAATTTGCTTAATCCTTGAAAAAGGGTATTTTGTCATTTTCAATTAAGGGCATTTTTGTCATTTTTGATTAAGGGCATTTTTGTCATTTTTGCACTTAAGAGGATGTGACTGATCTTGATTGGTCCGACCGGATTATTGATCATCAAAATTTTCGACCGGAAAATGACTAGTCTAATCGGATCAGTTCAATTTAAATTTAACCAATTTGAGTCAATTAGTTCTGAATTTGGGTAATTGTATGACCGAGCTAGACTAACAAGTTTAATTGAAGTCTAATTAACCAAATTGAGTCTCAATTCATCAAATTGATTATTAGTCTAGAGTGGGTCAAGTTGAATTGCACTAATTAGACCAATTACTCTTAGACTTCCTAATCATTGGATCACTAAATTGATCAAATTGACCCAAATTCATGTGATTCTTCCAAAATTGATTTTGAATTTGGATTTCATATAAGAAATCAGGCTCATTCGTGTCTCAATTGCGCACATCATGAAGAATCGATCAAAATCACTGATTATGGCTAAAATTGGGGGTTTTTGTGTTTGGCTTGGAATTGCAAAATTGATTCAAGAATTGGATATAAAATGACCTCTAGATCAAATGTCATGAAGAAAACTAATCTAAAAAACGACTAGAAATGAAGTAATTTCATTTTTGGCCGATTTGAATCAATTTCCGCAATTTGGGGAAAAGTTGATTCTAAATCGATTTTTGCAAAATTTCTAATGCCAAAGGCAAATTGAATGTAAAATAGGATGATTTTTGAATTTTTGAATTTTTTCAAATTTTTTGGTCAAAGGTTTGACCAAAAGTCAAACCCTAGTTGACTTTTCACTAGGAGCTTGATTTTATGATCGAATCTTTGAATTTTTCTAAAATTTCAACTTCTAAAGTGAAATTGGACTTGAAAGGAACCTTTTTATGCGAAAAGCCCCAATTTGACCTGGGGTTGACTTTTGGTCAACGGGTTGACCAAAAAGTCAACGCCAAAGTCAACCATTTGACTTTTCGGGTTTTTGAATAAAATGAATAGAAAATCGCTTATAAAAGCTAAGCCAACAGACATAATTAAAAAACGACATTTTTTGCTCGAGAAACAGGCTCCGTCGTGATCGGAAACCATAATCTCAAATTTTTTATTTTTAATGACGCATCGGCTAAAAATTAGGTGTCAACACTTTTTATTTAACGATCGTCTTTTTGCCTGGGCGAGATTTGATCGAACGATGCGTTATCTTGCCGGGGCAGGACGAATCACGAAGGTATTCGCGAAGAATGACGGAGCGCACGACTTTCGTAAGCAAAATAGGGGATTTTTCACTTCTGAAAACACCTCAAACGCCTTCGGCATTTAGCCCAAAGTGCTCGTCTCGGAACGAACTTTCGAAAAGTGCTTACGGGCCCCGTGAATCCATCTGGATCAAAAGCTGTACTCGTAAACGCGAGAGTTTTTTGGATTTCCCAAAAACGTTTCTTTTTGCTCACTTGTTCGTTCCCAAGCAATATCCCGTTAATTATACGGTAATTTCGCGATGGGTCGGTAGAAATCGGAATTGGAAGTCCCTGTACATTTCTTGAGATTAGGAAGGGCCTTCCTTCAAATACATTTACAATGCGTAACATGACGGGTGCGATCATACCAGCACTAATGCATCGGATCCCAGCAGAACACCGAAGTTAAGCGTGCTTGGGCGAGAGTAGTACTAAGATGGGTGACCTCTTGGGAAGTGCTCGTGTTGCACCTCTCTTTTTCGTTTTTTCTTTTTATTTAACGATCGCCTTTTTGCCTGGGCGAGATTTGATCGAGCGGTGCATTATTTTGCAGGGGCGGGACGAATCATGAAGGTATTCGAGAGTAATGACGGGGCGTACGATTTTCGAAAGTAAAATAGAGGATTTTTCGCTTACGAAAACACCTCAAACACCTTTGGCGTTTGGTCCACACTGCTCGTATCGGAACGAGCTTTCCGAAAAGTGCTTACGGGCCCTGAGAATCCATCCATATCAAAAGCTGTGCTCATAAACGCGGGAATTTCTTGGATTTTCGAGAAACGTTTCTTTTTACTCAGTTGTTAGTTCCCGAGCAATATCCCGTTAAGTACGCGGCAATTTCGCGACGGGTCGTCTGAAACCAGAAATGGAAGTCCCCATACATTTCTTGAGATTATGAAGGGCCTTCCATCAAATACATTTGCAATGCGTAACATAACAGTTGCGATCATACGAGCACTAATGCATCGAATCCCATCAGACCTTCGAAGTTAAGCGTGCTTGGGCGAAAGTAGTACTAGGATGGGTGACCTCCTAGGAAGTCCTCGTGTTGCACGCCTCTTTTTCGTTTTTTCTTTTTCTTTACCGATCACATTTTTTCCTGGGCGAGATTTGGTCGAGCCGTGCGTTATCTTGCCAAGGCGAGACGAATCACCTAGGTATTCGCGAAGAATGACGGTGCCCACGGCTGTCGAAAGAAAAATAGAGGATTTTTCGCTTCCGAAAACACCTCAAACGCCTTTGGCATTTGCCACCCAATGCTCGTCTCGGAATGGGCTTTCCGAAAACTGCTTACGGGCCCTGTGAATCCATCCATATCAAAAGCTGTGCTCGTAAACGCGGGATTTTCTTGGATTTCAGAGAAACGTTTCTTTTTGCTCACTTGTTCGCTCCTAAGCAATATCCCGTTAATTATACGATAATTTCGCGCTGGTTCGTCAGAAACCGGAAATAGAAGTCCCTATACATTTCCTTAGATTAGGAATGGCGTTCCTTCAAATACATTTACAATGCATTACATGGTAGGTGCGAACATACCAGCACTAATGCGCCTGATCCCATCAAAACACCGAAGTTAAGCGTGCTTGGGCGAGAGTAGTACTAGGATGGGTGACCTCCTGGGAAGTGCTCGTATTGCACCCCTCTTTTTCGTTTTTTCTTTTTATTTAACGATCGCCTTTTTTCCTGAGCGAGATTTGATCGAGCAGTGCGTTATCTTGCCGGGGCGGGACGAATCACGAAGGTATTCACGAAGAATGATGGGGCGCATGGCTTTCGAAAGCAAAATAGGGGATTTTTCGCCTGTGAAAACACCTCAAACGCCTTCGGTATTTGGCCCAAAGTGCTCGTCTCGGAACGAACTTTTCGAAAAGTGCTTACAGGCCCTATAAATGACGAGTGCGATCGTACCAGCACTAATGCACCGGATCCCATCAAAACAAAGAAGTTAGGCATGCTTGGGCGAGAGCAGTACTAGGATGGATGACCTCCTAGGAAGTCCTCGTGTTGCACCCCTCTTTTTTGTTTTTTCTTTTTATTTAATGATCCCCTTTTGGCCTAGGCGAGATTTGGCCGGGCGTTGCGTTATCTTGCTGGGGCGTGACGAATCACGAAAGTCTTCGCGAACAATGGCGAGGCCCACGGCTTTCGAAAGAAAAATAGAGGATTTTTCGCTGCAAAAAACACCTTAAACGCCTTCGTCATTTGGCCTATAGTGCTCGTCTCGGAACAAGCTTTCCGAAAAGTGCTTACGGGCCCCGTGAGTCCATCCGGATCAAAAGCAGTGCTCGTAAACGCGGGAACTTCTTAAATTTTTTAAGAAACGTTTCTTTTTGCTCACTTGTTCGTTCCCCAGCAATATCCCGTTAATTATACGGTAATTTAGTGGCGGGTCTTTAGAAACCGGAAATAGAAGTCCCTATACATTTCTTGAGATTAGGAAGGACGTTTCTTCAAATACATTTGCAATGCATAACATGACGGGTGCGATCATACCAACACTAATGCACCGAATCCCATCAGAACTCCGAAGGTAAGCGTGCTTGGGTGAAAGTAGTACTAGGATAGGTGATCTTCTGGGAAGTCCTCATGTTACACCCCTCTTTTTCGTTTTTTTCTTTTTATTTAACGATCGCCTTTTTGCCTTGTCGAGATTTGGTCGAGCGGTGCGTTATCTTGTCGGGGCGGGACTTATCACGAAGGTATTCGAGAAGAATGACGGGGCCTACGGCCTTCGAAAGCAAATTAGGGGATTTTTCGCTTCCGAAAACACATCAAACTCCTTCGGCATTTGGCCCAAAGTGCTAATCTCGGAACGAACTTTCCAAAAAGTGCTTACGGGCCCCCTGAGTCCATTCGGATCAAAAGTTGCGCTCGTAAACGCGGGACCTTATCGGATATCTGAGAAAATTTTCTTTTTGCTCAATTGTTCGTTCCCTAGCAATATCCC